>OY998179.1:2500-602500 GCA_963921935.1 Galeruca laticollis
CTAACCTAACCTAACCTAACCTAACCTAACCTAACCTAACCTAACCTAACCTAACCTAACCTAACCTAACCTAACCTACCTAACCTAACCTAACCTAACCTAACCTAACCTAACCTAACCTAACCTAACCTAACCTAACCTAACCTAACCTAACCTAACCTAACCTAACCTAACCTAACCTAACCTAACCTAACCTAACCTAACCTAACCTAACCTAACCTAACCTAACCTAACCTAACCTAACCTAACCTAACCTAACCTAACCTAACCTAACCTAACCTAACCTAACCTAACCTAACCTAACCTAACCTAACCTAACCTAACCTAACCTAACCTAACCTAACCTAACCTAACCTAACCTAACCTAACCTAACCTAACCTAACCTAACCTAACCTAACCTAACCTAACCTAACCTAACCTAACCTAACCTAACCTAACCTAACCTAACCTAACCTAACCTAACCTAACCTAACCTAACCTAACCTAACCTAACCTAACCTAACCTAACCTAACCTAACCTAACCTAACCTAACCTAACCTAACCTAACCTAACCTAACCTAACCTAACCTAACCTAACCTAACCTAACCTAACCTAACCTAACCTAACCTAACCTAACCTAACCTAACCTAACCTAACCTAACCTAACCTAACCTAACCTAACCTAACCTAACCTAACCTAACCTAACCTAACCTAACCTAACCTAACCTAACCTAACCTAACCTAACCTAACCTAACCTAACCTAACCTAACCTAACCTAACCTAACCTAACCTAACCTAACCTAACCTAACCTAACCTAACCTAACCTAACCTAACCTAACCTAACCTAACCTAACCTAACCTAACCTAACCTAACCTAACCTAACCTAACCTAACCTAACCTAACCTAACCTAACCTAACCTAACCTAACCTAACCTAACCTAACCTAACCTAACCTAACCTAACCTAACCTAACCTAACCTAACCTAACCTAACCTAACCTAACCTAACCTAACCTAACCTAACCTAACCTAACCTAACCTAACCTAACCTAACCTTTTTTTTTTTTTTTTTTTTTGTTGCGGGTGGGGAAATCTTCCAAAGACTGCCTGGGAAGAAGACCCAGGCGTGCTGGATTCACTCGGCCGGAAGCCGGGCGCCTACCAGCTAAAACCCCACCCTTCTCCACTGACACGCACGGCACCGCCTTTAGCAGGCATATCATCATGCGTGCCAGCTTTACAAATCTCTATCGTTGTGTGGAGTCTCTTCTTTCCTTCTTGCCCAAGACAAGCTCCCTGTAATGTGGGCAATCCATAGAATCGGTTCTATGTCCGGGCTCCTTACATGTTAAACATGTCGCTTCGTTTAAGCACTCTTTCGCGTTATGGCCTTCTTTCAAACATTTGAAGCATACCCTGCCCCTTTCCTTATTTTTACAGGAGTACGAGTTATGCCCGTACTCCATGCACTTATAACAACGGAGAGGGGTGAACCTCTCCCTTATTCTGCAATACTGCCAATGTATTTTAATTTTTTGATACTCCCGTATCCTCCCCGCCTTCTCTTCCCGTACCGACACATTTGCAATTTGTCCTCCCCCCCTACTCTCCCTCAGGCTCCTTACCTTCAGATCCGTCATTTCCAGACCCGTCCGCCCACAAACCTCTACTTTAAAATCGTGTTCATCTATTGATGGGTCGATGTCCAAAATCTCAAAATTGGCATCCTTATTTCTGATGGCCATTTTCTGCGCCCCGACCTTATTCCTTACCTCATCCCTAAGCCTTTCAGCCGCCCCCCTGCCCTTGAGCTTGACGATAATATCTCCTCCCTGTGTTTTTTTTACGTTCTCAACTTTAATTCCCAGGCTCTCTACGTTAACTTGGGACTTTATTTTGTTTAATACATTTGCATATGTATCGTCACCAGTCTTAATTAGGAGTGACTCCGACTCTATCTTCCCCCTTTCCTTCGTCATTTCTTCTGACCTCACCATAATTTTCCACAAAATCTCACCCTTTCTGCATATAAACTCCATCACTTTCCTAATCTTGGTTTTATCTATTCCCTCCCCTATTATAACCTTCACCTCACCCTTATCCTGAGTCTGTCTAATCATTTTTATCAGCCTTTCGACTGTCTCATAGAAGACCTCTCCTTCGTCTACCCCCATTTTCACCACATAGTTCCACCATGTTCTTTGGGACCTCGTACTTCTTATTTTATTTTCGAGGGTATCACAGCCCCCCTCCTCACAACTATCCAACAGGTCCAATATCTCCTTGTTACATTTCTGTATGATTTCCCTGGTCCTCCCCGCGGAATCTCCTTTACATATTATCACACAGTCACTCCTTTCCATAATTACCTCATCCGTGCTACCTCTTTCTAATCTCGTTTTCCGATATACTTCTTCTTCCCATTTAATGTCTTTAATTCTACTAAATTCCCTGAATTCACCCCCCCTATTGAGATCCTCCGCCACCTTCTCTGTTACCTCCTTTTTCTTTCTATTCTCCTCTACTTTCTTACACTCTTTACACTGAGCTTGTTGTTGTCCCCCCATCTCCCTTTGGATGCTTCTCAAATCCCCCAAGATTCTCCTAAACTCCCCCATATCGAACAGATCCTCCATACCTGCTAACTCCTCCAGCTTTCGCCCTAGTCTCTCCTTGATTCCCTCCTCTTTCCTTCCTTTTTTACCCACCTGCTTCTCCTCGGGACTGTCTCCTCTATTTTTTCTTTTTCTATCATCCGACTCGGCTTTGTCGATGACAATGATGTCATCGGGTTGACTTGCCCACTCATCTATTTCCTCTTCTCTCTTCCCCTCTTTCTTATGCTCTCCACTCTCCTTTGCTTCCGTCTCTTCCCTTACCCTTCTTGCTCTCTCATCGCTTTCTCTTTCCAGCTCCTCTATCCTTATTCTGAGTTGCCTCTCTGCTTCTACACACTTCCCTATTGCGTATAAAGCTTCCTCTTCCTCAGAATCTGTATCCACCTCGATTTCCCCATCCCCTATCAGTATAGGCTGCTTCTCCAGCACTACCCTTATTCTTCGTAGCCTTTCATTTAAAGCTGATTTTTCAATAGCGCGCATCTCTCTTATTACTTTTTTCTCCCACTCTTCGAATTCTCCCTCCTCATTTCCATCCCCCCCACTTTTTTCCTTTACCATCTCTCTTATCTTCTTTTCCGTCTCCAATGTCCTACCTCTCATACACTCCGCTTCCTTTCCCGCTCCACCTTTTTTCCTTTACCATCTCTCTTATCTTCTTTTCCGTCTCCAATGTCCTACCTCTCATACACTCCGCTTCCTTTCCCGCTCCACTCCTCCTAAATTTTTCCTTGGCTCTTCTCATACACCTCTCATGTTTTTCCCTCTCTGCAACTTCTCTAGCTCTTATTTTTTCAATCTCTTCTCTTTCGATTCTTTCCTTCTCTTCCCTTTCTCTTCTTTCCTTCTCTTCGCTTACTCTTCTCATCCTCTCCTCTATTGGTAATCTTTCCATCTCTTCCCATTCCCTTCTTTCTTTCTCTTCTCTTACTCTTCTCTCCGTCTCTTCTCTTACTCTTCTTTCAGCCTCTTCTCTTACTCTTCTTTCCTCCTCCTTCTTGGCTCTTTGTAGGTACCTTTGGTACTCTGCCCTCGCTTCGTCCTCCGAATTCTCGACCATCACTACCAACTCCTTTTTTTCCAGATTTCCTGCGAGTTCGCTTCCGCTTCTGTCCAATTTTTTCTTGGTTTTTTGCTTTTCTATTAGGCTCTCCTCGTATTTCCTTGTCTCTTCCTCCTCCTTCTTACTCCTCTCCCTCTTCTCCACTTCCTTTTGCTTTGTATTCTTCCTGTTCATAATACGTCCCACGAGTTGGGTCGAAAGACTGTCCGGCGAGGCAGTGCGCCCTTACCTCGCTAAGGCTGAATACTCTGGGAGGTCGCCAGGTATCCCAGAGGCACCGTTTCTGACTACGTTTCGTGCAGCCATTCATCCATGGCCACGGTAGCTAACAACGAGGATTACGGGTTCTTTTTTCGAGGTTTACTCCTCTAGGCTTTTTTCACGGTTGCCTCCGGACGCAGATTTGCCAACGGATAGCCCCACACAGCTGCCTCCCCTGTGTGTGGACTATGAGATGAATTGATTTATCTGGGGAATAGACCGGGATATTCCATGAAGAAATTGAAGAAGTGGTAGTTGGGAAAAAAGGAGAAAAGAAGAAAAGAAAAGAAATTGACCTAGTTGGCGAGAGGAAAGAAGAGAGACAGACGCGCAAGCCAAAGTGATAGGGAATCTATTGTATTAGTGTTGAAGAGTGAGAAAGAAGAAAGATAGAGAAAATTCAAGAAATTGAAGGGTTGCTTAGGGAAGAAAGACATGATAGTCATGAAGAAAAAATTTTCCCTCCCCTTAACTGATTGTAAGATAGTCAGCAGAGGCGAGGAGGTCAGCGACGATGATTTTTAGTCAGGTTTACTCCTCTATCCCTTTTGATCCGCGGGCGATTATTCAGAACGGATCGTTCCTATTCATCACCTATCCCCGGGGTTGGTCGGTCGTGCCTCCCTCACAGCTCTTAGGAGCGCAAGAACCATGACCGACCACCTCCCCGTGGAGACACCCTATGAGCCATTGGGACGCGCCGTGTCGGGTAGGGCAACCCCTCCCAGGAAACTCGCATGGAAGATTAGGGGTGGATCACTTCCAGCCTCCTCCATCCGACTCTCCCGAGCACGGAACCTAACCTAACCTAACCTAACCTAACCTAACCTAACCTAACCTAACCTAACCTAACCTAACCTAACCTAACCTAACCTAACCTAACCTAACCTAACCTAACCTAACCTAACCTAACCTAACCTAACCTAACCTAACCTAACCTAACCTAACCTAACCTAACCTAACCTAACCTAACCTAACCTAACCTAACCTAACCTAACCTAACCTAACCTAACCTAACCTAACCTAACCTAACCTAACCTAACCTAACCTAACCTAACCTAACCTAACCTAACCTAACCTAACCTAACCTAACCTAACCTAACCTAACCTAACCTAACCTAACCTAACCTAACCTAACCTAACCTAACCTAACCTAACCTAACCTAACCTAACCTAACCTAACCTAACCTAACCTAACCTAACCTAACCTAACCTAACCTAACCTAACCTAACCTAACCTAACCTAACCTAACCTAACCTAACCTAACCTAACCTAACCTAACCTAACCTAACCTAACCTAACCTAACCTAACCTAACCTAACCTAACCTAACCTAACCTAACCTAACCTAACCTAACCTAACCTAACCTAACCTAACCTAACCTAACCTAACCTAACCTAACCTAACCTAACCTAACCTAACCTAACCTAACCTAACCTAACCTAACCTAACCTAACCTAACCTAACCTAACCTAACCTAACCTAACCTAACCTAACCTAACCTAACCTAACCTAACCTAACCTAACCTAACCTAACCTAACCTAACCTAACCTAACCTAACCTAACCTAACCTAACCTAACCTAACCTAACCTAACCTAACCTAACCTAACCTAACCTAACCTAACCTAACCTAACCTAACCTAACCTAACCTAACCTAACCTAACCTAACCTAACCTAACCTAACCTAACCTAACCTAACCTAACCTAACCTAACCTAACCTAACCTAACCTAACCTAACCTAACCTAACCTAACCTAACCTAACCTAACCTAACCTAACCTAACCTAACCTAACCTAACCTTTTTTTTTTTTTTTTTTTTTTTTTTATTCTCCCGGCGGTCCCACGCGCGGCGACTTGGTGCATACCATGCAAACGCCGCCACCCAGGAGACCGCCGCCAGAATTTGCGAGGGTGGTTGAAATGCATTGACGCACCTGTGGGGACCGCGGGCGCCCTAGACCACCCGCGATCACCACAGACTGTGGGACTCGCTCTGCCGAAGCCGAACCCTACCCACTAAACATTCCACCCCCCCCCCCCAAGGGGGCCGGAACCGTTAGAAGATAACATATCATCAGCGACCTTGGGGGGTTTGCCCTACTCCAAAACCCTTATCCATCTATTTCGCATTTCATCAAAAAAAAGAGACGCAATTAATTTACACTCGAAACCGCAACAAGAAGAAAGAAAGAACTAAGAATACCCCAAAGACCGGCAGCCAAACAAATCAGGTAGAATGCAACTACGCATTAACCCATCATCCCCTCAGCATGACGTCTTCACAGACCACCGAAACGCACCATCCAAGAGTCCACCCTACCCAACTCCCTCCTGTTGGAGAGCCCTCTCCCTCACCTCTTTACACTTCATTATACAGGTTATACCATCTATAATGGCCTCGAAGTTCCTTTCAGATACCATTCCCAGGTTGAGAATATTTTCTGGAGTTATCCTCTCCCCAATCTCCTTCACCATTTTTTCCCTATTCTCCCTGTATGTGCCGCACACAAAGACGCAATGCTCTGCGTCATCTTCGTATCCACAGTCCACGCACCTATCGTCCCTCGTTTTGCCAATACGGTATGTAACCTAACCTAACCTAACCTAACCTAACCTAACCTAACCTAACCTAACCTAACCTAACCTAACCTAACCTAACCTAACCTAACCTAACCTAACCTAACCTAACCTAACCTAACCTAACCTAACCTAACCTAACCTAACCTAACCTAACCTAACCTAACCTAACCTAACCTAACCTAACCTAACCTAACCTAACCTAACCTAACCTAACCTAACCTAACCTAACCTAACCTAACCTAACCTAACCTAACCTAACCTAACCTAACCTAACCTAACCTAACCTAACCTAACCTAACCTAACCTAACCTAACCTAACCTAACCTAACCTAACCTAACCTAACCTAACCTAACCTAACCTAACCTAACCTAACCTAACCTAACCTAACCTAACCTAACCTAACCTAACCTAACCTAACCTAACCTAACCTAACCTAACCTAACCTAACCTAACCTAACCTAACCTAACCTAACCTAACCTAACCTAACCTAACCTAACCTAACCTAACCTAACCTAACCTAACCTAACCTAACCTAACCTAACCTAACCTAACCTAACCTAACCTAACCTAACCTAACCTAACCTAACCTAACCTAACCTAACCTAACCTAACCTAACCTAACCTAACCTAACCTAACCTAACCTAACCTAACCTAACCTAACCTAACCTAACCTAACCTAACCTAACCTAACCTAACCTAACCTAACCTAACCTAACCTAACCTAACCTAACCTAACCTAACCTAACCTAACCTAACCTAACCTAACCTAACCTAACCTAACCTAACCTAACCTAACCTAACCTAACCTAACCTAACCTAACCTAACCTAACCTAACCTAACCTAACCTAACCTAACCTAACCTAACCTAACCTAACCTAACCTAACCTAACCTAACCTAACCTAACCTAACCTAACCTAACCTAACCTAACCTAACCTAACCTAACCTAACCTAACCTAACCTAACCTAACCTAACCTAACCTAACCTAACCTAACCTAACCTAACCTAACCTAACCTAACCTAACCTAACCTAACCTAACCTAACCTAACCTAACCTAACCTAACCTAACCTAACCTAACCTAACCTAACCTAACCTAACCTAACCTAACCTAACCTAACCTAACCTAACCTAACCTAACCTAACCTAACCTAACCTAACCTAACCTAACCTAACCTAACCTAACCTAACCTAACCTAACCTAACCTAACCTAACCTAACCTAACCTAACCTAACCTAACCTAACCTAACCTAACCTAACCTAACCTAACCTAACCTAACCTAACCTAACCTAACCTAACCTAACCTAACCTAACCTAACCTAACCTAACCTAACCTAACCTAACCTAACCTAACCTAACCTAACCTAACCTAACCTAACCTAACCTAACCTAACCTAACCTAACCTAACCTAACCTAACCTAACCTAACCTAACCTAACCTAACCTAACCTAACCTAACCTAACCTAACCTAACCTAACCTAACCTAACCTAACCTAACCTAACCTAACCTAACCTAACCTAACCTAACCTAACCTAACCTAACCTAACCTAACCTAACCTAACCTAACCTAACCTAACCTAACCTAACCTAACCTAACCTAACCTAACCTAACCTAACCTAACCTAACCTAACCTAACCTAACCTAACCTAACCTAACCTAACCTAACCTAACCTAACCTAACCTAACCTAACCTAACCTAACCTAACCTAACCTAACCTAACCTAACCTAACCTAACCTAACCTAACCTAACCTAACCTAACCTAACCTAACCTAACCTAACCTAACCTAACCTAACCTAACCTAACCTAACCTAACCTAACCTAACCTAACCTAACCTAACCTAACCTAACCTAACCTAACCTAACCTAACCTAACCTAACCTAACCTAACCTAACCTAACCTAACCTAACCTAACCTAACCTAACCTAACCTAACCTAACCTAACCTAACCTAACCTAACCTAACCTAACCTAACCTAACCTAACCTAACCTAACCTAACCTAACCTAACCTAACCTAACCTAACCTAACCTAACCTAACCTAACCTAACCTAACCTAACCTAACCTAACCTAACCTAACCTAACCTAACCTAACCTAACCTAACCTAACCTAACCTAACCTAACCTAACCTAACCTAACCTAACCTAACCTAACCTAACCTAACCTAACCTAACCTAACCTAACCTAACCTAACCTAACCTAACCTAACCTAACCTAACCTAACCTAACCTAACCTAACCTAACCTAACCTAACCTAACCTAACCTAACCTAACCTAACCTAACCTAACCTAACCTAACCTAACCTAACCTAACCTAACCTAACCTAACCTAACCTAACCTAACCTAACCTAACCTAACCTAACCTAACCTAACCTAACCTAACCTAACCTAACCTAACCTAACCTAACCTAACCTAACCTAACCTAACCTAACCTAACCTAACCTAACCTAACCTAACCTAACCTAACCTAACCTAACCTAACCTAACCTAACCTAACCTAACCTAACCTAACCTAACCTAACCTAACCTAACCTAACCTAACCTAACCTAACCTAACCTAACCTAACCTAACCTAACCTAACCTAACCTAACCTAACCTAACCTAACCTAACCTAACCTAACCTAACCTAACCTAACCTAACCTAACCTAACCTAACCTAACCTAACCTAACCTAACCTAACCTAACCTAACCTAACCTAACCTAACCTAACCTAACCTAACCTAACCTAACCTAACCTAACCTAACCTAACCTAACCTAACCTAACCTAACCTAACCTAACCTAACCTAACCTAACCTAACCTAACCTAACCTAACCTAACCTAACCTAACCTAACCTAACCTAACCTAACCTAACCTAACCTAACCTAACCTAACCTAACCTAACCTAACCTAACCTAACCTAACCTAACCTAACCTAACCTAACCTAACCTAACCTAACCTAACCTAACCTAACCTAACCTAACCTAACCTAACCTAACCTAACCTAACCTAACCTAACCTAACCTAACCTAACCTAACCTAACCTAACCTAACCTAACCTAACCTAACCTAACCTAACCTAACCTAACCTAACCTAACCTAACCTAACCTAACCTAACCTAACCTAACCTAACCTAACCTAACCTAACCTAACCTAACCTAACCTAACCTAACCTAACCTAACCTAACCTAACCTAACCTTTTTTTTTTTTTTTTTGCGGGTGGGGAAATCTTCCAAAGACTGCCTGGGAAGAAGACCCAGGCGTGCTGGATTCACTCGGCCGGAAGCCGGGCGCCTACCAGCTAAAACCCCACCCTTCTCCACTGACACGCACGGCACCGCCTTTAGCAGGCATATCATCATGCGTGCCAGCTTTACAAATCTCTATCGTTGTGTGGAGTCTCTTCTTTCCTTCTTGCCCAAGACAAGCTCCCTGTAATGTGGGCAATCCATAGAATCGGTTCTATGTCCGGGCTCCTTACATGTTAAACATGTCGCTTCGTTTAAGCACTCTTTCGCGTTATGGCCTTCTTTCAAACATTTGAAGCATACCCTGCCCCTTTCCTTATTTTTACAGGAGTACGAGTTATGCCCGTACTCCATGCACTTATAACAACGGAGAGGGGTGAACCTCTCCCTTATTCTGCAATACTGCCAATGTATTTTAATTTTTTGATACTCCCGTATCCTCCCCGCCTTCTCTTCCCGTACCGACACATTTGCAATTTGTCCTCCCCCCCTACTCTCCCTCAGGCTCCTTACCTTCAGATCCGTCATTTCCAGACCCGTCCGCCCACAAACCTCCACTTTAAAATCGTGTTCATCTATTGATGGGTCGATGTCCAAAATCTCAAAATTGGCATCCTTATTTCTGATGGCCATTTTCTGCGCCCCGACCTTATTCCTTACCTCATCCCTAAGCCTTTCAGCCGCCCCCCTGCCCTTGAGCTTGACGATAATATCTCCTCCCTGTGTTTTTTTTACGTTCTCAACTTTAATTCCCAGGCTCTCTACGTTAACTTGGGACTTTATTTTGTCTAATACATTTGCATATGTATCGTCACCAGTCTTAATTAGGAGTGACTCCGACTCTATCTTCCCCCTTTCCTTCGTCATTTCTTCTGACCTCACCATAATTTTCCACAAAATCTCACCCTTTCTGCATATAAACTCCATCACTTTCCTAATCTTGGTTTTATCTATTCCCTCCTCTATTATAACCTTCACCTCACCCTTATCCTGAGTCTGTCTAATCATTTTTATCAGCCTTTCGACTGTCTCATAGAAGACCTCTCCTTCGTCTACCCCCATTTTCACCACATAGTTCCACCATGTTCTTTGGGACCTCGTACTTCTTATTTTATTTTCGAGGGTATCACAGCCCCCCTCCTCACAACTATCCAACAGGTCCAATATCTCCTTGTTACATTTCTGTATGATTTCCCTGGTCCTCCCCGCGGAATCTCC
This sequence comes from Galeruca laticollis, assembly GCA_963921935.1. Lineage (NCBI taxonomy): Eukaryota > Metazoa > Arthropoda > Insecta > Coleoptera > Chrysomelidae > Galeruca > Galeruca laticollis. The sequence continues at coordinate 13,476 of OY998179.1, forward strand.
TTTACATATTATCACACAGTCACTCCTTTCCATAATTACCTCATCCGTGCTACCTCTTTCTAATCTCGTTTTCCGATATACTTCTTCTTCCCATTTAATGTCTTTAATTCTACTAAATTCCCTGAATTCACCCCCCCTATTGAGATCCTCCGCCACCTTCTCTGTTACCTCCTTTTTCTTTCTATTCTCCTCTACTTTCTTACACTCTTTACACTGAGCTTGTTGTTGTCCCCCCATCTCCCTTTGGATGCTTCTCAAATCCCCCAAGATTCTCCTAAACTCCCCCATATCGAACAGATCCTCCATACCTGCTAACTCCTCCAGCTTTCGCCCTAGTCTCTCCTTGATTCCCTCCTCTTTCCTTCCTTTTTTCCCCACCTGCTTCTCCTCGGGACTGTCTCCTCTATTTTTTCTTTTCTTCCCGTCCGACTCGTCTTCGTCGATGACAATAATGTCATCGGGTTGACTTGCCCCCTCATCTGTTGCCTCTTCCCTCTCACCCCTTTTCTTATACTCTCCTCTCTCCCTTCCTTCCATCTCCTCCCTTGTCCTTCTTGTCCTCTCCTCACTTTCTCTTTCCAACTCCTCTAGCCTTTTTTTAAATACTATCTCTGCTTCTATTAACCTTCCCATTGTATATAGCGTATCCTCTTCCTCAGGATCTAACTCCTCCTCGTTTTCTTCATCCCATATCAGCATGGGTCGCTTCTCCATAATTAGTCTTACTCTTTTATCCCTTTCTTCTTGAGTGCGCACTATATGACCAGCCATCTTTTGTCTTGTTATTCTTTCCTGCTCCTCAAAGTCAGAATCAGAAACAGAATCTCCCCCTTCCTCGTTTCCATCCCCCCTTCTTTCTTTCTTTGCCGACATTCTTGCCATGTCTTCCAACCCCAACACTGTTTCCCTTACTTTCTCCTTTCCCTCCTCCCCATCACTCTTCACAAATACTTCCTTGGCTTTATTCATACACCTCTCGTACTTTTCCCTCTCAGCCTCTTCTCTTACTCTTCTTTCCTCCTCCTTCTTGGCTCTTTGTAGGTACCTTTGGTACTCTGCCCTCGCTTCGTCCTCCGAATTCTCGACCATCACTACCAACTCCTTTTTTTCCAGATTTCCTGCGAGTTCGCTTCCGCTTCTGTCCAATTTTTTCTTGGTTTTTTGCTTTTCTATTAGGCTCTCCTCGTATTTCCTTGTCTCTTCCTCCTCCTTCTCACTCCTCTCCCTCTTCTCCACTTCCTTTTGCTTTGTATTCTTCCTGTTCATAATACGTCCCACGAGTTGGGTCGAAAGACTGTCCGGCGAGGCAGTGCGCCCTTACCTCGCTAAGGCTAGATACTCTGGGAGGTCGCCAGGTGTCCCAGAGGCACCGTTTCTGACTGCGTTTCGTGCAGTCATTCATCCATGGCCACGGTGGCTAACAGCGAGGATTACGGGTTCTTTTTTCGAGGTTTACTCCTCTAGGCTTTTTTCACGGTTGCCTCCGGACGCAGATTTGCCAACGGATAGCCCCACACAGCTGCCTCCCCTGTGTGTGGACTATGAGATGAATTGATTTATCTGGGGAATTGACCGGGATGTTCCATGAAGAAATTGAAGAAATGGTAGTTGGAAAAAAAGAAGAAAAGGAGGAAAGAAAAAGAAAATGACCTAGTTGGCGAGAGGAAAGAAGAGAGACAGACGTGCAAACCAAAATGATAGGGAATCTATTGTTTTAGTGTTGAAGAGTGAGAAAGAAGAAGGATAGAGAAACTTCAAGAAATTGAAGGGTTGCTTAGGGAAGAAAGACATGATAGTCATGAAGAAGAAAGTTTTCCCTCCCCTTAACTGATTAAGATATTCAGCAGAGGCAAGGAGGTCAGCGACGATGATTTTTAGTCAGGTTTACTCCTCTATCCCTTTTGATCCGCGGGCGATTATTCAGAACTGTTCGTTCCTATTCATCACCTATCCCCGAGGTTGGTCGGTCGTGCCTCCCTCACAGCTCTAGGAGCGCAGGAACCATGACCGACCACTCCCCGTGGAGACACCCTATGAGCCATTGGGACGCGCCGTGTCGGGTAGGGCAACCCCTCCCAGGAAACTCGCATGGAAGATTAGGGGTGGATCACTTCCAGCCTCTTCCATCCGACTCTCCCGGGCACGGAACCTAACCTAACCTAACCTAACCTAACCTAACCTAACCTAACCTAACCTAACCTAACCTAACCTAACCTAACCTAACCTAACCTAACCTAACCTAACCTTTTTTTTTTTTTTTTTTTTTTTTTTTGCCCTGAGAGGTGGGGTGGAAGCTGATGCCTTCCTCACAGCGGGCAGTGCAATGCTGCGAGTTCGTGTGGGACTTTCACCGCACTAAACCACCCTCCTCTTAACACCGGGAACGGATGTGCACCGGAAAGAGCTTGAAAAAGCCATGACGTCAGTGCACGTTCCCATACAAGAAGTAAACTTCTTCCCCCTGTCTACACGTAACACCTTTTTCTGCCATAGGCAAGCTCCCTGTATTTAGGACAGTTCATAGAGTCAGATCTATGCCCCGGTTTCTTACATGACAGACATACAGGCTCATTTGTGCAATCTTTTGCACAATGATTCTCCTCAAGGCAGTTAAAACATGCCCTTCTCCTCTCTTTATTTCTGCATGAATAGGTGTTATGCCCGTATTCTAGACATTTATAGCAGCGAAGAGGGTTAAACGTCTCCCTAATTTTGCACATTTGCCAGTGCACTTTGATATTCTTGTGTCTCCGTAGCACCTCCGCTTTCCCCTTCTTGACGGACACACTTGCAGTCTGTCCACCTCCTCTATTTTCCCTCATACTCCTTACATTCAAATCCGCTTGTACTAGTCCCGTCCGTTGACATACCACCGCTTTGAGCTCTTGCTCACTGACAGACGGATCAATGTCCAGAATGTCAAAAGTTGTCTCGTCTTTCTTGACAATCGTTTTCTTATCCCCCATCCTATCCCTCAGTTCTTCCCTGAGCTTATCAGCTGCGCCCCTACCTCTCATCTTGACGATGAGATCTCCACCATTGGTTTTCTTAATGTTATCAACCTTAATGCCCAAGCCTTCCACGTTGACTTGGGACTTCATTCTGTTAAGAACATCCACATATCTTTCCTCCCCCGTTTTTATGACGAGCACCTCCCTTTCCGTACCCCTCATTTCTCCCATCCTTTCCTCAGGTCTAGTAACTATCATCCACGTGATCCCTGCCTTCCTACTTGTAAATTCCATCGCCTTCCTTATCCTGGTTTTATCTATTCCTTCCCCTATTACAACTTTAACCTCACCTCCTCCTTGTACTTGTTTGACAATTTCACTAAGACTTTCGATGGTTTTATATAGAGCCACATCATCATTATTCCCCACCTTCGCCACGTAGTTATGCCAAGTTCTTTGGGACTTCGTACTTTTTATACTATTTTCTAGGGTATCGCACCCTCCCTCCTCACAACTTTCTAGCAGATTCCAAATCTCCTTTTTACATTTCATAACACTCTCTCGCATCCCGCCTTCACTATCTCCTTTACATATAAACGCGCAATTTTCTCCATCCAGAATAATCTCCTCAATATCCCCTTTACTCCATTTAGTAGTTATATACACCTCTTCGTCCCAACCGGCATCCTTAATCTTACAGAAATCCTTAAAATCCCCCCCCTTATCGAGGTCCTCTATCAGTTTCTGTGCAGTCTTTCTTGTTTTATTCTTTACTTCTATCTCCTTACACTCTACACACAGTGCGTGTTGTTGTTCCTCCATTTCTTTATAAATTGTTTTTAGGTCTCCCAAGATTCTTCTGAAATCCGCCATATCCAGAGTGTCTAGATGTGCCTCCATCCACTCCATCTCCTCCAGCTTTCGCCCGAATCTTTCCTTAAAACCTTCCTCCTTCCTTCCTTTTTTATCCGCCTGTTTTTCCTCCGGACTGTCTCCTCTATTTTTCCTTTTATTGGTTTGGACCATTTCCTCCTCATCGATAATAATAATGTCATCTGATTGGCAGAACCCTTCCTCATTACTATTGTTGTCGTCTCCTACTGATGTTTGGTGCTTCATTTCTAGATTCTCCACGTTACTTTCTCGTGTTTCCCTTTCTGTTCTTACACGCTCTGCTCTTTCCGCTTCTTCCTTCTCTTCCCTTATTCTCATTTCCTGCGCCTCTCTTTCCGCTTCTTCCTTCCCTTCCCTTGCTCTCCCTTCCCGCGCTTCTCTTTCCGCTTCTATCTTCTCTTCCCTTACTCTCCTTTCCCACGCTTCTCTGTCCGCTTCTTCCTTCTCTTCCCCTGCTCTCCTTTCCCGCGCTTCTCTTTCTAATCTTTCCATCTCCTCCTTTTCTTTGCTTTCCCTCTCTACTCTTACCCTTTTTTCCCGCTCCTCGTTTTCTTTTCTTACCCGCTCTTCGTTTACCCGCTCAGTCTCAGTCCCTCTTAGATACCTCTCATATTCACTCATTCCATCATCCGATTCGCAAAGTATATCTTCGCTGCATTTCCGCTCCGCACTTTTTTTCCTTAACGACTCTTCTCTTCTTTCCCGCTCTACTTTTTCTCTTCTTTCCTGTTCTTCCCTATCTCTTTTTTCCAGTTCTTCCCTCATTATCCTTTTCCAGATTTCCCATTTCCTACATTTAAGTATTAGTTCCTCGTCACTTTCTTCATCACTATTGAAGATATCGGGTATACTACGCAGACCTTCTCTGTATGCCCTCGCTTTTCTTTCACTTAGTGTTTTCTCGTACCGTCTAAACTTTTTCCTCTCCTTTTCATCTACGTCTAACAAATCTCTCTTCAGTATCATTGTTGAGAACTCACTACTTAATGATTTTTCCCAATTTTCCAAAGTCTTTCGTCTTTTTTCCCTTTTCTCCTCCCGCGCTCTTTCTCTTCTTTCCCTCTCTTGTTTTGCTTTTTTACCACTGCGTGTCAGCGCCACTTCTTTCTCCCGCTCCTTCTCTTCCTTTTCATTAGTTTTTACATCCTTATCCATAACTGATCCCACGAGTTGGGTCGAAAAGAAGTCCAGCGAGGCAGTGCGCCCTTACCTCGCTAAGGCTAGATACTCTGGGAGGTCGCCAGGTGTCCCAGAGGCACCGTTTCTGACTGCGTTTCGTGCAGTCATTCATCCATGGCCACGGTGGCTAACAGCGAGGATTACGGGTTCTTTTTTCGAGGTTTACTCCTCTAGGCTTTTTTCACGGTTGCCTCCGGACGCAGATTTGCCAACGGATAGCCCCACACAGCTGCCTCCCCTGTGTGTGGACTATGAGATGAATTGATTTATCTAGGGAATTGACCGGGATGTTCCATGAAGAAATTGAAGAAATGGTAGTTGGAAAAAAAGAAGAAAAGGAGGAAAGAAAAAGAAAGTGACCTAGTTGGCGAGAGGAAAGAAGAGAGACAGACGTGCAAACCAAAATGATAGGGAATCTATTGTTTTATTGTTGAAGAGTGAGAAAGAAGAAGGATAGAGAAACTTCAAGAAATTGAAGGGTTGCTTAGGGAAGAAAGACATGATAGTCATGAAGAAGAAAGTTTTCCCTCCCCTTAACTGATTAAGATATTCAGCAGAGGCAAGGAGGTCAGCGACGATGATTTTTAGTCAGGTTTACTCCTCTATCCCTTTTGATCCGCGGGCGATTATTCAGAACTGTTCGTTCCTATTCATCACCTATCCCCGAGGTTGGTCGGTCGTGCCTCCCTCACAGCTCTAGGAGCGCAGGAACCATGACCGACCACTCCCCGTGGAGACACCCTATGAGCCATTGGGACGCGCCGTGTCGGGTAGGGCAACCCCTCCCGGGAAACTCGCATGGAAGATTAGGGGTGGATCACTTCCAGCCTCCTCCATCCGACTCTCCCGGGCACGGAACCTAACCTAACCTAACCTAACCTAACCTAACCTAACCTAACCTAACCTAACCTAACCTAACCTTTTTTTTTTTTTTTTTTTCGGGTGGGGAAATCTTCAAAAGACTTCTGGGAAGGGACCCAGGTGTGCGGATTCAACCAGATGCGTTTAAAAACCCGTACCTATCAGGTAATGGGCCATCCACTCTTTACAGAGCCGCATCCGATCGCCTACCAGCTAAAACCCCACCCTCTTCTCCACCGACGCACACGGTACCGTTCTCAGCGAACATATCATCGTGTGCGCCGGTTTTTTTTCCTTCTTCTTCCTTGGCTTTACAGCGCTCACTCAATTGTCTTATAAACCCTCGATAAATAAGAACCCAAGACAATAAGGAACAAACACATTGTATATATAAAATAATAAATAAATCTATACATTTAAAGACTAAAACTATCGTATGTATAGACAAATAGACAAACACCTAAATGAGAAAAAAACAACGAAAATTAATAAATAAATAAATGAATGAATAAATAAATATACGATTTAAAGGACTACTGTCTTTCCCTTTCCCTCTCCTTATTTTCCTTTTTTTTCATAATTTCTGTTATGATGTCGATAACCTGGGTATATACCTCCTTCCTCTCCATAGCGGCCTCCATGAAGGCCTTCGGTTCGAGAGATCCAGTAATCATTTTCAACTGTAGCTGTTCTTTGCGGTACTCCGAGCACTTCGACACCACGTGCTGGGGGTCATCCGTCACACCGCACTCGGGGCACAGGTCGTCCCCAGTTTTCTTTATTCCAAAAGTGTACTTTCTGAACGATCCATGCCCCGTCAAAAACTGTGTGAAAAAGTAGTTCGTGCGGCGGTGTGCACATTTGTACCACCCCGCCACACTCGGTATAAGAGTCCTCGTCCATTCCGCCTTGGATCTCTCATTTTGCCACTCTCGCTGCCATCTATCTAAACTTATTTCCCTCTCCTCCCTCCTTGTTTGTTCGTTGTTATTTCTTGTTCTATACGTCCTAACTCTCTCGTCCGCCATTATGTGTATCGGGATCGTTCCCGATATTACCTGCAGTGCTATTGTTGATGTTGTTCTATACGCACTGCAGACTCTGAGTAGCGGTTTCCTCTGCGCTCTTGTCAGCATGTCTTTGTACTTTTGTTTCGATAGGACCTCGTGCCAAACCGGGGCCCCATATAAAATTATTGAATGTATAACTTCTAGTAGGGCTTTCCTCTTTTGTGTGCCGGGCCCCCCTATGTTGGGCATGATTTTCTGGAGCGTTGAGGTCCTGTCCTCTGCCTTGGCAACCGCTGCTTCCACGTGCTTCGAGAAGGTTAGACCTGTATCAAACGTTACACCCAGGTATTTCGCTGTTTTTTGCGGTTGTATAATATTTCCCCCGCACTTGAATTGAATGCCGTCCCTGTTCCTTGGGCCTCTCAGTATGACTACTTCCGTTTTATCTACTGCAAGTTGTAGGTCCATTGACTCTATCCATTTTTTTATTCTTTTTATTGCTTTATTTGTAGCTTCTATAATGCCCCAATTCGTATTGTCTTCCACAATAATCGCCAGGTCATCTGCGTATGCGATCGTTCTAGCACCGTCATTTAACTTCAATTCGAGTACCCCATTGTATAAAACATTCCACAGGGTGGGTCCGAGGACCGACCCTTGGGGCACTCCGGCCGTGATCTTCATTTGTTGCTTTCTCGATACACATACGCTTCTGTCTGTTAGGTAGTCCTTGACTATGTTGACCAGGTATACTGGAGTCTCCATTTGCTCCAGTCTATCTACTATCAGACTCCAGTTTGCCGTATTGAATGCATTTTTTATGTCCAAAAGGACAAGGACTACCCACCTCTTTTTCGACGACTTCGCTGCCTCTTGAACCCATTTGGCGGCGTCGACCGCCGAGCGACCTTTGCGGAAGCCATATTGTTGTTCGGATAGAGCCCCCTTACTGTCCAGGAATTCCTCCAGTCTCGTTTTAATTAGTATTTCGTAGTATTTTCCCAGACAGTCAAGTAGACAAATCGGCCTATATGAGGCCGATGAATTGGGGGGTTTCCCAGGCTTCAGCAGAAGAACCAGATTTGCGATTTTCAGTTCCCCGGGAAACACTTGTCTCCGCAGTAGATCGTTGAATATTTCTTTCATCGATCCCGGTTTCAGATTGACTAGCAACTTCAATGCCTCCGGTAACCTAACCTAACCTAACCTAACCTAACCTAACCTAACCTAACCTAACCTAACCTAACCTAACCTAACCTAACCTAACCTAACCTTTTTTTTTTTTTTTTGTGGTGGGGAAATCTTCCAAAGACTGCCTGGGAAGAGAACCCAGGCGTGCTGGATTCACTCGGCCAGTGGCCGGGCGCCTACCAGCTAAAACCCCACCGTTCTCCCACACCAGCACACACGGTACCGCCTTTAGCAGGCATATCATCATGTGACCGGCTTTGACAGTTTCCTCTCTTCTAACTATCCTGTCTCCCGCCAAGGGTAAACTCCCTATATTTCGGACACTCCATGGAGTCCATCCTGTGCCCGGTCTTCTTACACGTCAGGCACATTGCCTCATTACTGCAGTCTCTCACACTGTGTCCCTCCTGGAGGCACTTGTAACATGCATTACCCCTTTCCTTGTTTTTGCAGGAGTATGAGTTATGCCCATACTCCATACACCTATAGCAACGGAGGGGAGTGAGCCTCTCCCTTACTCTGCAGTACTGCCAATGCACTTTAATTCTCCTATGCTTCCTCATTTTTTCCGCCATCTCCTTCCTAACGCACACCCTAGCGGTCTGGCCCCCACCTCTATTTTCCCTCAGACTCCTTACCTTAAGTTCTCCATGGTCTAATCCTGTCCATCCGCACACCGCTGTTATGAGCTCCTGCTCGTTCACGGATGGGTCCAAATCCCAAATATCAAATTTCGCCTCATTTTTCTTTCCCACTATTGTCATTTTCTCCCCTATATTCTCCCTTAATTCCTTGCTAAGCTTTTCGGCCGCCCCCCTCCCTTTCAAATTCACTATCAAGTCCCCCCCTTTAGTCTTTTTAACGTTCTCCACCTTAATATCTTCCACATTGACACGGGCTTTCATCTTGTTTAACACGTCCGCGTAGGTTTCGTCCCCCGTTTTGATGAGGAGCGTCTCCCTCTCCATTCCCCCCTTTTCTACCGTCCTCTCTCCTACAATCTTCCACTTGATCTTTCCCTTCCTACCTAAAAACTCTATCATTTTCCTAGCCTTGAGTTTGTCTATACCCTCCCCTATTATTACCTTCACCTCTCCCTGTTCTTGTCTTAGCTTTACCATTTCGGTCAGACCTGCAAGTGCCTCATATGCGCCCTCCCCCCCATCTTCACTCATTTTCACACCATAATTGAACCATGTCGTTTGGCCTCTCTTGCTCTTTTGGCAGTTCTCGAGAGCATCACACCCCCCCTCCTCACAGCTATCCAGTAGGGTCCATATCTCCTTATTATACCTCTGGACGGTATCCTTTATTCCCCTCTCCGAGTCTCCTTTGCTTATAATCACGCAATTTCCTTTCTCCAAAAGTATCTCCTCTATACTGCTCCTTTCCCATTTTGTAGCATCAAAAACTTCTTCAGCCCACTCTATATCCTTGATTTTACTATAATCCCTATAATCCCCGCCCTTATTCAGGTCTTCTTTTATCTTCTCCATTACCTCCTCTGTCCTCTCCCTTTCCTCTACCTCCTTACACTCTTTGCACTGCACGTTCTTTTTTTTCTCCATCTCTCTATAGATTGTTTTCAAATCCCCCAAAATTCTTCTGAAGTCCGCCATATCCAGAGTGTCCAAATGTGCTTCCATCCATTCCATTTCCTCCAGCTTTCGCCCTAGTCTCTCCCTAAGCCCCTCCTCTTTCCTTCCTTTTTTCCCCACCTGCTTCTCCTCGGGACTGTCTCCTCTATTTTTTCTTTTCTTCCCGTCCGACTCGTCTTCGTCGATGACAATAATGTCATCGGGTTGACTTGCCCCCTCATCTGTTGCCTCTTCTCTCTCACCCCCTTTCTTATACTCTCCTCTCTCCCTTCCTTCCATCTCCTCCCTTGTCCTTCTTGTCCTCTCCTCACTTTCTCTTTCCAACTCCTCTAGCCTTTTTTTAAATACTATCTCTGCTTCTATTAACCTTCCCATTGTATATAGCGTATCCTCTTCCTCAGGATCTAACTCCTCCTCGTTTTCTTCATCCCATATCAGCATGGGTCGCTTCTCCATAATTAGTCTTACTCTTTTATCCCTTTCTTCTTGAGTGCGCACTATATGACCAGCCATCGTTTGTCTTATTTTTCTTTCCTGCTCTTCAAAGTCAGAATCAGAAACAGAATCTCCCCCTTCCTCGTTTCCATCCCCCCTTCTTTCTTTCTTTGCCGACATTCTTGCCATGTCTTCCAACCCCAATACTGTTTCCCTTACTTTCTCCTTTCCCTCCTCCCCATCATTCTTCACAAATACTTCCTTGGCTCTTCTCATACACCTCTCATGTTTTTCCCTCTCTGCAACTTCTCTAGCTCTTATTTTTTCAATCTCTTCTCTTTCGATTCTTTCCTTCTCTTCCCTTTCTCTTCTTTCCTTCTCTTCGCTTACTCTTCTCATCCTCTCCTCTATTGGTAATCTTTCCATCTCTTCCCATTCCCTTCTTTCTTTCTCTTCTCTTACTCTTCTCTCCGTCTCTTCTCTTACTCTTCTTTCAGCCTCTTCTCTTACTCTTCTTTCCTCTTCCTTCTTGGCTCTTTGTAGGTACCTTTGGTACTCTGCCCTCGCTTCGTCCTCCGAATTCTCGACCATCACTACCACCTCCTTTTTTTCCAGATTTCCTGCGAGTTCGCTTCCGCTTCTGTCCAATTTTTTCTTGGTTTTTTGCTTTTCTATTAGGCTCTCCTCGTATTTCCTTGTCTCTTCCTCCTCCTTCTCACTCCTCTCCCTCTTCTCCACTTCCTTTTGCTTTGTATTCTTCCTGTTCATAATACTTCCCACGAGTTGGGCCGAATGAAAGTCCGGCGAGGCAGTGCGCCCTTACCTCGCTAAGGCTAGATACTCTGGGAGGTCGCCAGGTATCCCAGAGGCACCGTTTCTGACTGCGTTTCGTGCAGCCATTCATCCATGGCCACGGTAGCTAACAACGAGGATTACTCCTCTAGAACCTAACCTAACCTAACCTAACCTAACCTAACCTTTTTTTTTTTTTTTTTTTTTTTTTTTTTTTTTTTTTTTTTTTTTTTTTTTTTTTTTTTTTTTTTTTGCCCTGAGAGGTGGGGTGGAAGCTGATGCCTTCCTCACAGCGGGCAGTGCAATGCTGCGAGTTCGTGTGGGACTTTCACCGCACTAAACCACCCTCCTCTTAACACCGGGAACGGATGTGCACCGGAAAGAGCTTGAAAAAGCCATGACGTCAGTGCACGTTCCCATACAAGAAGTAAACTTCTTCCCCCTGTCTACACGTAACACCTTTTTCTGCCATAGGCAAGCTCCCTGTATTTAGGACAGTTCATAGAGTCAGATCTATGCCCCGGTTTCTTACATGACAGACATACAGGCTCATTTGTGCAATCTTTTGCACAATGATTCTCCTCAAGGCAGTTAAAACATGCCCTTCTCCTCTCTTTATTTCTGCATGAATAGGTGTTATGCCCGTATTCTAGACATTTATAGCAGCGAAGAGGGTTAAACCTCTCCCTAATTTTGCACATTTGCCAGTGCACTTTGATATTCTTGTGTCTCCGTAGCACCTCCGCTTTCCCCTTCTTGACGGACACACTTGCAGTCTGTCCACCTCCTCTATTTTCCCTCATACTCCTTACATTCAAATCCGCTTGTACTAGTCCCGTCCGTTGACATACCACCGCTTTGAGCTCTTGCTCACTGACAGACGGATCAATGTCCAGAATGTCAAAAGTTGTCTCGTCTTTCTTGACAATCGTTTTCTTATCCCCCATCCTATCCCTCAGTTCTTCCCTGAGCTTATCAGCTGCGCCCCTACCTCTCATCTTGACGATGAGATCTCCACCATTGGTTTTCTTAATGTTATCAACCTTAATGCCCAAGCCTTCCACGTTGACTTGGGACTTCATTCTGTTAAGAACATCCACATATCTTTCCTCCCCCGTTTTTATGACGAGCACCTCCCTTTCCGTACCCCTCATTTCTCCCATCCTTTCCTCAGGTCTAGTAACTATCATCCACGTGATCCCTGCCTTCCTACTTGTAAATTCCATCGCCTTCCTTATCCTGGTTTTATCTATTCCTTCCCCTATTACAACTTTAACCTCACCTCCTCCTTGTACTTGTTTGACAATTTCACTAAGACTTTCGATGGTTTTATATAGAGCCACATCATCATTATTCCCCACCTTCGCCACGTAGTTATGCCAAGTTCTTTGGGACTTCGTACTTTTTATACTATTTTCTAGGGTATCGCACCCTCCCTCCTCACAACTTTCTAGCAGATTCCAAATCTCCTTTTTACATTTCATAACACTCTCTCGCATCCCGCCTTCACTATCTCCTTTACATATAAACGCGCAATTTTCTCCATCCAGAATAATCTCCTCAATATCCCCTTTACTCCATTTAGTAGTTATATACACCTCTTCGTCCCAACCGGCATCCTTAATCTTACAGAAATCCTTAAAATCCCCCCCCTTATCGAGGTCCTCTATCAGTTTCTGTGCAGTCTTTCTTGTTTTATTCTTTACTTCTATCTCCTTACACTCTACACACAGTGCGTGTTGTTGTTCCTCCATTTCTTTATAAATTGTTTTTAGGTCTCCCAAGATTCTTCTGAAATCCGCCATATCCAGAGTGTCTAGATGTGCCTCCATCCACTCCATCTCCTCCAGCTTTCGCCCGAATCTTTCCTTAAAACCTTCCTCCTTCCTTCCTTTTTTATCCGCCTGTTTTTCCTCCGGACTGTCTCCTCTATTTTTCCTTTTATTGGTTTGGACCATTTCCTCCTCATCGATAATAATAATGTCATCTGATTGGCAGAACCCTTCCTCATTACTATTGTTGTCGTCTCCTACTGATGTTTGGTGCTTCATTTCTAGATTCTCCACGTTACTTTCTCGTGTTTCCCTTTCTGTTCTTACACGCTCTGCTCTTTCCGCTTCTTCCTTCTCTTCCCTTATTCTCATTTCCTGCGCCTCTCTTTCCGCTTCTTCCTTCCCTTCCCTTGCTCTCCCTTCCCGCGCTTCTCTTTCCGCTTCTATCTTCTCTTCCCTTACTCTCCTTTCCCACGCTTCTCTGTCCGCTTCTTCCTTCTCTTCCCCTGCTCTCCTTTCCCGCGCTTCTCTTTCTAATCTTTCCATCTCCTCCTTTTCTTTGCTTTCCCTCTCTACTCTTACCCTTTTTTCCCGCTCCTCGTTTTCTTTTCTTACCCGCTCTTCGTTTACCCGCTCAGTCTCAGTCCCTCTTAGATACCTCTCATATTCACTCATTCCATCATCCGATTCGCAAAGTATATCTTCGCTGCATTTCCGCTCCGCACTTTTTTTCCTTAACGACTCTTCTCTTCTTTCCCGCTCTACTTTTTCTCTTCTTTCCTGTTCTTCCCTATCTCTTTTTTCCAGTTCTTCCCTCATTATCCTTTTCCAGATTTCCCATTTCCTACATTTAAGTATTAGTTCCTCGTCACTTTCTTCATCACTATTGAAGATATCGGGTATACTACGCAGACCTTCTCTGTATGCCCTCGCTTTTCTTTCACTTAGTGTTTTCTCGTACCGTCTAAACTTTTTCCTCTCCTTTTCATCTACGTCTAACAAATCTCTCTTCAGTATCATTGTTGAGAACTCACTACTTAATGATTTTTCCCAATTTTCCAAAGTCTTTCGTCTTTTTTCCCTTTTCTCCTCCCGCGCTCTTTCTCTTCTTTCCCTCTCTTGTTTTGCTTTTTTACCACTGCGTGTCAGCGCCACTTCTTTCTCCCGCTCCTTCTCTTCCTTTTCATTAGTTTTTACATCCTTATCCATAACTGATCCCACGAGTTGGGTCGAAAAGAAGTCCAGCGAGGCAGTGCGCCCTTACCTCGCTAAGGCTAGATACTCTGGGAGGTCGCCAGGTGTCCCAGAGGCACCGTTTCTGACTGCGTTTCGTGCAGTCATTCATCCATGGCCACGGTGGCTAACAGCGAGGATTACGGGTTCTTTTTTCGAGGTTTACTCCTCTAGGCTTTTTTCACGGTTGCCTCCGGACGCAGATTTGCCAACGGATAGCCCCACACAGCTGCCTCCCCTGTGTGTGGACTATGAGATGAATTGATTTATCTAGGGAATTGACCGGGATGTTCCATGAAGAAATTGAAGAAATGGTAGTTGGAAAAAAAGAAGAAAAGGAGGAAAGAAAAAGAAAGTGACCTAGTTGGCGAGAGGAAAGAAGAGAGACAGACGTGCAAACCAAAATGATAGGGAATCTATTGTTTTATTGTTGAAGAGTGAGAAAGAAGAAGGATAGAGAAACTTCAAGAAATTGAAGGGTTGCTTAGGGAAGAAAGACATGATAGTCATGAAGAAGAAAGTTTTCCCTCCCCTTAACTGATTAAGATATTCAGCAGAGGCAAGGAGGTCAGCGACGATGATTTTTAGTCAGGTTTACTCCTCTATCCCTTTTGATCCGCGGGCGATTATTCAGAACTGTTCGTTCCTATTCATCACCTATCCCCGAGGTTGGTCGGTCGTGCCTCCCTCACAGCTCTAGGAGCGCAGGAACCATGACCGACCACTCCCCGTGGAGACACCCTATGAGCCATTGGGACGCGCCGTGTCGGGTAGGGCAACCCCTCCCGGGAAACTCGCATGGAAGATTAGGGGTGGATCACTTCCAGCCTCCTCCATCCGACTCTCCCGGGCACGGAACCTAACCTAACCTAACCTAACCTAACCTAACCTAACCTAACCTAACCTAACCTAACCTTTTTTTTTTTTTTTTCGGGTGGGGAAATCTTCAAAAGACTTCTGGGAAGGGACCCAGGTGTGCGGATTCAACCAGATGCGTTTAAAAACCCGTACCTATCAGGTAATGGGCCATCCACTCTTTACAGAGCCGCATCCGATCGCCTACCAGCTAAAACCCCACCCTCTTCTCCACCGACGCACACGGTACCGTTCTCAGCGAACATATCATCGTGTGCGCCGGTTTTTTTTCCTTCTTCTTCCTTGGCTTTACAGCGCTCACTCAATTGTCTTATAAACCCTCGATAAATAAGAACCCAAGACAATAAGGAACAAACACATTGTATATATAAAATAATAAATAAATCTATACATTTAAAGACTAAAACTATCGTATGTATAGACAAATAGACAAACACCTAAATGAGAAAAAAACAACGAAAATTAATAAATAAATAAATGAATGAATAAATAAATATACGATTTAAAGGACTACTGTCTTTCCCTTTCCCTCTCCTTATTTTCCTTTTTTTTCATAATTTCTGTTATGATGTCGATAACCTGGGTATATACCTCCTTCCTCTCCATAGCGGCCTCCATGAAGGCCTTCGGTTCGAGAGATCCAGTAATCATTTTCAACTGTAGCTGTTCTTTGCGGTACTCCGAGCACTTCGACACCACGTGCTGGGGGTCATCCGTCACACCGCACTCGGGGCACAGGTCGTCCCCAGTTTTCTTTATTCCAAAAGTGTACTTTCTGAACGATCCATGCCCCGTCAAAAACTGTGTGAAAAAGTAGTTCGTGCGGCGGTGTGCACATTTGTACCACCCCGCCACACTCGGTATAAGAGTCCTCGTCCATTCCGCCTTGGATCTCTCATTTTGCCACTCTCGCTGCCATCTATCTAAACTTATTTCCCTCTCCTCCCTCCTTGTTTGTTCGTTGTTATTTCTTGTTCTATACGTCCTAACTCTCTCGTCCGCCATTATGTGTATCGGGATCGTTCCCGATATTACCTGCAGTGCTATTGTTGATGTTGTTCTATACGCACTGCAGACTCTGAGTAGCGGTTTCCTCTGCGCTCTTGTCAGCATGTCTTTGTACTTTTGTTTCGATAGGACCTCGTGCCAAACCGGGGCCCCATATAAAATTATTGAATGTATAACTTCTAGTAGGGCTTTCCTCTTTTGTGTGCCGGGCCCCCCTATGTTGGGCATGATTTTCTGGAGCGTTGAGGTCCTGTCCTCTGCCTTGGCAACCGCTGCTTCCACGTGCTTCGAGAAGGTTAGACCTGTATCAAACGTTACACCCAGGTATTTCGCTGTTTTTTGCGGTTGTATAATATTTCCCCCGCACTTGAATTGAATGCCGTCCCTGTTCCTTGGGCCTCTCAGTATGACTACTTCCGTTTTATCTACTGCAAGTTGTAGGTCCATTGACTCTATCCATTTTTTTATTCTTTTTATTGCTTTATTTGTAGCTTCTATAATGCCCCAATTCGTATTGTCTTCCACAATAATCGCCAGGTCATCTGCGTATGCGATCGTTCTAGCACCGTCATTTAACTTCAATTCGAGTACCCCATTGTATAAAACATTCCACAGGGTGGGTCCGAGGACCGACCCTTGGGGCACTCCGGCCGTGATCTTCATTTGTTGCTTTCTCGATACACATACGCTTCTGTCTGTTAGGTAGTCCTTGACTATGTTGACCAGGTATACTGGAGTCTCCATTTGCTCCAGTCTATCTACTATCAGACTCCAGTTTGCCGTATTGAATGCATTTTTTATGTCCAAAAGGACAAGGACTACCCACCTCTTTTTCGACGACTTCGCTGCCTCTTGAACCCATTTGGCGGCGTCGACCGCCGAGCGACCTTTGCGGAAGCCATATTGTTGTTCGGATAGAGCCCCCTTACTGTCCAGGAATTCCTCCAGTCTCGTTTTAATTAGTATTTCGTAGTATTTTCCCAGACAGTCAAGTAGACAAATCGGCCTATATGAGGCCGATGAATTGGGGGGTTTCCCAGGCTTCAGCAGAAGAACCAGATTTGCGATTTTCAGTTCCCCGGGAAACACTTGTCTCCGCAGTAGATCGTTGAATATTTCTTTCATCGATCCCGGTTTCAGATTGACTAGCAACTTCAATGCCTCCGGTAACCTAACCTAACCTAACCTAACCTAACCTAACCTAACCTAACCTAACCTAACCTAACCTAACCTAACCTAACCTAACCTAACCTAACCTTTTTTTTTTTTTTTTGTGGTGGGGAAATCTTCCAAAGACTGCCTGGGAAGAGAACCCAGGCGTGCTGGATTCACTCGGCCAGTGGCCGGGCGCCTACCAGCTAAAACCCCACCGTTCTCCCACACCAGCACACACGGTACCGCCTTTAGCAGGCATATCATCATGTGACCGGCTTTGACAGTTTCCTCTCTTCTAACTATCCTGTCTCCCGCCAAGGGTAAACTCCCTATATTTCGGACACTCCATGGAGTCCATCCTGTGCCCGGTCTTCTTACACGTCAGGCACATTGCCTCATTACTGCAGTCTCTCACACTGTGTCCCTCCTGGAGGCACTTGTAACATGCATTACCCCTTTCCTTGTTTTTGCAGGAGTATGAGTTATGCCCATACTCCATACACCTATAGCAACGGAGGGGAGTGAGCCTCTCCCTTACTCTGCAGTACTGCCAATGCACTTTAATTCTCCTATGCTTCCTCATTTTTTCCGCCATCTCCTTCCTAACGCACACCCTAGCGGTCTGGCCCCCACCTCTATTTTCCCTCAGACTCCTTACCTTAAGTTCTCCATGGTCTAATCCTGTCCATCCGCACACCGCTGTTATGAGCTCCTGCTCGTTCACGGATGGGTCCAAATCCCAAATATCAAATTTCGCCTCATTTTTCTTTCCCACTATTGTCATTTTCTCCCCTATATTCTCCCTTAATTCCTTGCTAAGCTTTTCGGCCGCCCCCCTCCCTTTCAAATTCACTATCAAGTCCCCCCCTTTAGTCTTTTTAACGTTCTCCACCTTAATATCTTCCACATTGACACGGGCTTTCATCTTGTTTAACACGTCCGCGTAGGTTTCGTCCCCCGTTTTGATGAGGAGCGTCTCCCTCTCCATTCCCCCCTTTTCTACCGTCCTCTCTCCTACAATCTTCCACTTGATCTTTCCCTTCCTACCTAAAAACTCTATCATTTTCCTAGCCTTGAGTTTGTCTATACCCTCCCCTATTATTACCTTCACCTCTCCCTGTTCTTGTCTTAGCTTTACCATTTCGGTCAGACCTGCAAGTGCCTCATATGCGCCCTCCCCCCCATCTTCACTCATTTTCACACCATAATTGAACCATGTCGTTTGGCCTCTCTTGCTCTTTTGGCAGTTCTCGAGAGCATCACACCCCCCCTCCTCACAGCTATCCAGTAGGGTCCATATCTCCTTATTATACCTCTGGACGGTATCCTTTATTCCCCTCTCCGAGTCTCCTTTGCTTATAATCACGCAATTTCCTTTCTCCAAAAGTATCTCCTCTATACTGCTCCTTTCCCATTTTGTAGCATCAAAAACTTCTTCAGCCCACTCTATATCCTTGATTTTACTATAATCCCTATAATCCCCGCCCTTATTCAGGTCTTCTTTTATCTTCTCCATTACCTCCTCTGTCCTCTCCCTTTCCTCTACCTCCTTACACTCTTTGCACTGCACGTTCTTTTTTTTCTCCATCTCTCTATAGATTGTTTTCAAATCCCCCAAAATTCTTCTGAAGTCCGCCATATCCAGAGTGTCCAAATGTGCTTCCATCCATTCCATTTCCTCCAGCTTTCGCCCTAGTCTCTCCCTAAGCCCCTCCTCTTTCCTTCCTTTTTTCCCCACCTGCTTCTCCTCGGGACTGTCTCCTCTATTTTTTCTTTTCTTCCCGTCCGACTCGTCTTCGTCGATGACAATAATGTCATCGGGTTGACTTGCCCCCTCATCTGTTGCCTCTTCTCTCTCACCCCCTTTCTTATACTCTCCTCTCTCCCTTCCTTCCATCTCCTCCCTTGTCCTTCTTGTCCTCTCCTCACTTTCTCTTTCCAACTCCTCTAGCCTTTTTTTAAATACTATCTCTGCTTCTATTAACCTTCCCATTGTATATAGCGTATCCTCTTCCTCAGGACCTAACTCCTCCTCGTTTTCTTCATCCCATATCAGCATGGGTCGCTTCTCCATAATTAGTCTTACTCTTTTATCCCTTTCTTCTTGAGTGCGCACTATATGACCAGCCATCGTTTGTCTTATTTTTCTTTCCTGCTCTTCAAAGTCAGAATCAGAAACAGAATCTCCCCCTTCCTCGTTTCCATCCCCCCTTCTTTCTTTCTTTGCCGACATTCTTGCCATGTCTTCCAACCCCAATACTGTTTCCCTTACTTTCTCCTTTCCCTCCTCCCCATCATTCTTCACAAATACTTCCTTGGCTCTTCTCATACACCTCTCATGTTTTTCCCTCTCTGCAACTTCTCTAGCTCTTATTTTTTCAATCTCTTCTCTTTCGATTCTTTCCTTCTCTTCCCTTTCTCTTCTTTCCTTCTCTTCGCTTACTCTTCTCATCCTCTCCTCTATTGGTAATCTTTCCATCTCTTCCCATTCCCTTCTTTCTTTCTCTTCTCTTACTCTTCTCTCCGTCTCTTCTCTTACTCTTCTTTCAGCCTCTTCTCTTACTCTTCTTTCCTCTTCCTTCTTGGCTCTTTGTAGGTACCTTTGGTACTCTGCCCTCGCTTCGTCCTCCGAATTCTCGACCATCACTACCACCTCCTTTTTTTCCAGATTTCCTGCGAGTTCGCTTCCGCTTCTGTCCAATTTTTTCTTGGTTTTTTGCTTTTCTATTAGGCTCTCCTCGTATTTCCTTGTCTCTTCCTCCTCCTTCTCACTCCTCTCCCTCTTCTCCACTTCCTTTTGCTTTGTATTCTTCCTGTTCATAATACTTCCCACGAGTTGGGCCGAATGAAAGTCCGGCGAGGCAGTGCGCCCTTACCTCGCTAAGGCTAGATACTCTGGGAGGTCGCCAGGTATCCCAGAGGCACCGTTTCTGACTGCGTTTCGTGCAGCCATTCATCCATGGCCACGGTAGCTAACAACGAGGATTACTCCTCTAGAACCTAACCTAACCTAACCTAACCTAACCTAACCTAACCTTTTTTTTTTTTTTTTTTTTTTTTTTTTTTTTTTTTTTTTTTTTTTTTTTTGCCCTGAGAGGTGGGGTGGAAGCTGATGCCTTCCTCACAGCGGGCAGTGCAATGCTGCGAGTTCGTGTGGGACTTTCACCGCACTAAACCACCCTCCTCTTAACTCCGGGAACGGATGTGCACCGGAAAGAGCTTGAAAAAGCCATGACGTCAGTGCACGTTCCCATACAAGAAGTAAACTTCTTCCCCCTGTCTACACGTAACACCTTTTTCTGCCATAGGCAAGCTCCCTGTATTTAGGACAGTTCATAGAGTCAGATCTATGCCCCGGTTTCTTACATGACAGACATACAGGCTCATTTGTGCAATCTTTTGCACAATGATTCTCCTCAAGGCAGTTAAAACATGCCCTTCTCCTCTCTTTATTTCTGCATGAATAGGTGTTATGCCCGTATTCTAGACATTTATAGCAGCGAAGAGGGTTAAACCTCTCCCTAATTTTGCACATTTGCCAGTGCACTTTGATATTCTTGTGTCTCCGTAGCACCTCCGCTTTCCCCTTCTTGACGGACACACTTGCAGTCTGTCCACCTCCTCTATTTTCCCTCATACTCCTTACATTCAAATCCGCTTGTACTAGTCCCGTCCGTTGACATACCACCGCTTTGAGCTCTTGCTCACTGACAGACGGATCAATGTCCAGAATGTCAAAAGTTGTCTCGTCTTTCTTGACAATCGTTTTCTTATCCCCCATCCTATCCCTCAGTTCTTCCCTGAGCTTATCAGCTGCGCCCCTACCTCTCATCTTGACGATGAGATCTCCACCATTGGTTTTCTTAATGTTATCAACCTTAATGCCCAAGCCTTCCACGTTGACTTGGGACTTCATTCTGTTAAGAACATCCACATATCTTTCCTCCCCCGTTTTTATGACGAGCACCTCCCTTTCCGTACCCCTCATTTCTCCCATCCTTTCCTCAGGTCTAGTAACTATCATCCACGTGATCCCTGCCTTCCTACTTGTAAATTCCATCGCCTTCCTTATCCTGGTTTTATCTATTCCTTCCCCTATTACAACTTTAACCTCACCTCCTCCTTGTACTTGTTTGACAATTTCACTAAGACTTTCGATGGTTTTATATAGAGCCACATCATCATTATTCCCCACCTTCGCCACGTAGTTATGCCAAGTTCTTTGGGACTTCGTACTTTTTATACTATTTTCTAGGGTATCGCACCCTCCCTCCTCACAACTTTCTAGCAGATTCCAAATCTCCTTTTTACATTTCATAACACTCTCTCGCATCCCGCCTTCACTATCTCCTTTACATATAAACGCGCAATTTTCTCCATCCAGAATAATCTCCTCAATATCCCCTTTACTCCATTTAGTAGTTATATACACCTCTTCGTCCCAACCGGCATCCTTAATCTTACAGAAATCCTTAAAATCCCCCCCCTTATCGAGGTCCTCTATCAGTTTCTGTGCAGTCTTTCTTGTTTTATTCTTTACTTCTATTTCCTTACACTCTACACACAGTGCGTGTTGTTGTTCCTCCATTTCTTTATAAATTGTTTTTAGGTCTCCCAAGATTCTTCTGAAATCCGCCATATCCAGAGTGTCTAGATGTGCCTCCATCCACTCCATCTCCTCCAGCTTTCGCCCGAATCTTTCCTTAAAACCTTCCTCCTTCCTTCCTTTTTTATCCGCCTGTTTTTCCTCCGGACTGTCTCCTCTATTTTTCCTTTTATTGGTTTGGACCATTTCCTCCTCATCGATAATAATAATGTCATCTGATTGGCAGAACCCTTCCTCATTACTATTGTTGTCGTCTCCTACTGATGTTTGGTGCTTCATTTCTAGATTCTCCACGTTACTTTCTCGTGTTTCCCTTTCTGTTCTTACACGCTCTGCTCTTTCCGCTTCTTCCTTCTCTTCCCTTATTCTCATTTCCTGCGCCTCTCTTTCCGCTTCTTCCTTCCCTTCCCTTGCTCTCCCTTCCCGCGCTTCTCTTTCCGCTTCTATCTTCTCTTCCCTTACTCTCCTTTCCCACGCTTCTCTGTCCGCTTCTTCCTTCTCTTCCCCTGCTCTCCTTTCCCGCGCTTCTCTTTCTAATCTTTCCATCTCCTCCTTTTCTTTGCTTTCCCTCTCTACTCTTACCCTTTTTTCCCGCTCCTCGTTTTCTTTTCTTACCCGCTCTTCGTTTACCCGCTCAGTCTCAGTCCCTCTTAGATACCTCTCATATTCACTCATTCCATCATCCGATTCGCAAAGTATATCTTCGCTGCATTTCCGCTCCGCACTTTTTTTCCTTAACGACTCTTCTCTTCTTTCCCGCTCTACTTTTTCTCTTCTTTCCTGTTCTTCCCTATCTCTTTTTTCCAGTTCTTCCCTCATTATCCTTTTCCAGATTTCCCATTTCCTACATTTAAGTATTAGTTCCTCGTCACTTTCTTCATCACTATTGAAGATATCGGGTATACTACGCAGACCTTCTCTGTATGCCCTCGCTTTTCTTTCACTTAGTGTTTTCTCGTACCGTCTAAACTTTTTCCTCTCCTTTTCATCTACGTCTAACAAATCTCTCTTCAGTATCATTGTTGAGAACTCACTACTTAATGATTTTTCCCAATTTTCCAAAGTCTTTCGTCTTTTTTCCCTTTTCTCCTCCCGCGCTCTTTCTCTTCTTTCCCTCTCTTGTTTTGCTTTTTTACCACTGCGTGTCAGCGCCACTTCTTTCTCCCGCTCCTTCTCTTCCTTTTCATTAGTTTTTACATCCTTATCCATAACTGATCCCACGAGTTGGGTCGAAAAGAAGTCCAGCGAGGCAGTGCGCCCTTACCTCGCTAAGGCTAGATACTCTGGGAGGTCGCCAGGTGTCCCAGAGGCACCGTTTCTGACTGCGTTTCGTGCAGTCATTCATCCATGGCCACGGTGGCTAACAGCGAGGATTACGGGTTCTTTTTTCGAGGTTTACTCCTCTAGGCTTTTTTCACGGTTGCCTCCGGACGCAGATTTGCCAACGGATAGCCCCACACAGCTGCCTCCCCTGTGTGTGGACTATGAGATGAATTGATTTATCTAGGGAATTGACCGGGATGTTCCATGAAGAAATTGAAGAAATGGTAGTTGGAAAAAAAGAAGAAAAGGAGGAAAGAAAAAGAAAGTGACCTAGTTGGCGAGAGGAAAGAAGAGAGACAGACGTGCAAACCAAAATGATAGGGAATCTATTGTTTTATTGTTGAAGAGTGAGAAAGAAGAAGGATAGAGAAACTTCAAGAAATTGAAGGGTTGCTTAGGGAAGAAAGACATGATAGTCATGAAGAAGAAAGTTTTCCCTCCCCTTAACTGATTAAGATATTCAGCAGAGGCAAGGAGGTCAGCGACGATGATTTTTAGTCAGGTTTACTCCTCTATCCCTTTTGATCCGCGGGCGATTATTCAGAACTGTTCGTTCCTATTCATCACCTATCCCCGAGGTTGGTCGGTCGTGCCTCCCTCACAGCTCTAGGAGCGCAGGAACCATGACCGACCACTCCCCGTGGAGACACCCTATGAGCCATTGGAACGCGCCGTGTCGGGTAGGGCAACCCCTCCCGGGAAACTCGCATGGAAGATTAGGGGTGGATCACTTCCAGCCTCCTCCATCCGACTCTCCCGGGCACGGAACCTAACCTAACCTAACCTAACCTAACCTAACCTAACCTAACCTAACCTAACCTAACCTAACCTAACCTAACCTAACCTAACCTAACCTAACCTTTTTTTTTTTTTTTTTTTTTTTTTTTTTTTTTTTTTTTTTTTTTTTTTTTTTTTTTTTTTTTTTTTGAGAGGGTGGTTGAAATGCAACTTACGCACATGTAATGGAACCAATCACCCGAAGCTGATTGCCACCATTACATAGTGTGGGAATCGCCGTAGCCCTACCCACTAAACACTCCACCCTCTGCTTACCTAGTCTCTTCAAGGAATCCCACCTTCAGTAATGAAAGTTCCTCTTCTTGAAGAGAGGGTTCGTCTTTCAAGCGTTCTTCTGATGTATTCTCTCTTCTGTTTCTTTTATTGTCATAACGTTTGTTATGTATTTTGAGATTATAAGAAATGTGCCCGGGACCAAGAAAAGACAATAAAAAAAAAAAAAAAAAAAAAAAAAAAAAAAACACGAAAAAACCAAGAAAAGAATAAAAAACACGAAAAAACCAAGAAAACCCAAGAAAAGACAAGAAAAAAAAAATAATAAAAAAAAAAAAAAACCAAGAAAAGGCAATAAAAAAAAAAAAAAACAATAAGAAAAAAAAAACAAGAAAAAACCAAGAAAAACCAAGAAAAGACAATAAAAAAGAAAAAAACCAAGAAAAACCAAGAAAAGGCAAGACAAAAGAGAAAGTACAAGAAACAAAGGGGAAAACAAGAATTTATACATATATTGTGACGGTAACTACAAAAACTTTGAAACAAAAAAATTCATATCTCGAAAAGTATTGGTTTCCGCAACTTGCGACTTGATAAAAAAATGTTCCTTATTATAAGACCTATCTGTAAAAAAAAATTGAGGCAAATCGCTGCCTACGTCATTGTAAAGGTGGACCCACTCGTTTGGGGATTTTAAGTTCTAAATCCTAAAATTGAGGCGCAAAACGGTAACTGTTTATGTCAGCGTGTAGAGAATTCAATTTTGAGTAAAAAACTCTAATAAAAAAAAAAAAAAAAATTGCCCCCCTCCACCCCCTCTCGCCCCCCTTATCGCTATCTCATAGACGGATTGAGATATCGGGGTCCGAGCTTTACAAAACATCCCTTTGGGTCAATTACTTAACAAAAAAAAATACGACCCCATCACCCAACCCCCCCCCCACTCTTAACTGATGCACAGCAACTGAAATCCAATTTTTTATTATTATTGGAGCTAGCGAAAAATAAAAATTGCATATGAAACAGGAAAGTCCGACTTGTACATAAGACCAATAAACCGATTTTTTTTATTTAAAGAAATATACAGGGAAAAATTAAAAAGTATTTTTCAAATTTTTTTTAATTTCCAGAAACGAACATTTCAGCGTAAGAGATCACGTCAAACCCTCTTAAAATATATATAACAAAACTTTCCTTACCCCCTTTTTGGGGGGTCTAGAGATCGTCAAAAACCGACGGTTTTTTTCCACTATGGTACTTAGGGCTGGGGTCTTACTTCACTATAAACAATAGCGTAAAACTGCCTAATACGTTTTAAAGAGAATAACTCAACACGTACATAGGACATATGAAATAGGGGTGGTAAAGGGGGTAATAGAGGGTAAAGGGGGAAATACGCACAAAAATTCGAAAGTAAATTAATAAAAAAGATTTTTCCAGATTTTCGAGTTATAAATATTGTGGGACAACTTGTCAAGTCAAACCCTTTACGATGAGACACCCCACTACCGCCCTTTTTTGGGGTTCCAGCAATCGCTAAATATTTATTCTTGAATCGTGTCTGGAAACCAAAATTTTCAGAATATGTTTAACATGCCTCCATTTAAAATTTTGTATTTCTGAAACTTACTAACATATTCACTTCTTTCTCACACCATTCGATAAAGGAAACATGTGCCTTAATTAACATTCATCTTTCGTTTCTTCCATTCAATACTTGTAGGAATTATACAGGGTTAAAATTAGGCTAAATAATTTTAGTAAAATTTACCCTAAAAAAATTCGTAGCGGCTAGGTCTATGAAATGGAAAGAACGAAATTGGTAAAAATCGTAAGATAAGAGTTTATACTATTATAAAAAAAATATGGCAAGTTTTCACCAGCATTACAAACCGAGTTATAAAACATCTAAGATGACATTTTTTAACAAGAACATCTATTCGCAAGCTATCCCCCTGTGAATTGAAAATAGAAAAAATATTATTTGTCTCAGATTTCCATAAAATTTTTCATAGAGTGGTTTTTTGGTACGGGGAATCTAAAAAATTTGTCAGTTGTTTGAGAAAAAAATTATTTCGAATGGAAAAATCGGGAAAATTATTTAAAATGGAATTTTCCGGAAAACTATACGTCAAAATCACAAACTCACAAATTTTTTGGCTTCCACGAATCAAACTACATAATACCAAATCACTTCTTACAGACATTCACTGTGAAGCAACATTTTCAATTTTTTGGTCTGGAAACCATAATTTTCGCAATATTTCTAACATCCCCTCATTTAAAATTTTATATCTCCGAAACTAATGAAGATATCTACTTATTTCTTGCACAATTAGATACAGGAAAGATGTACCTTAATAACTAATTTTCTTCCGTTTCTTCCATTTAATATTTATAGCATTAAATTATACAGTGTTAAAATTGAGATAAAAACTTTTATTAAAATTTACCTTAAAAAAATCCTAGTAGCTACGTCCTATGAATTGGAAAGAACTAAATTGGAAAAAATCGAAAGAGGAAAAACAGAAAGAAATCTTCCTAATAAACGACAAATAGAATCCCAGCTGCCTAGAGATACAATTACAGAAATTATCTCACTTCTAATATAAGTTTATTGACTTTGTAAATTCCACCAAAATTATGATCACTATTTTTCAACATATTCACCGCCTAAATTCTGTCTTCCCTAAAATTGTAATTATAAGAAGTATTGTTGTACACATCTAAACGCATGCTTTATCTTATGTTTTTTTATTATTTTCCCTTTCTTCCCAGTAATAAAACATAATAATGTTACTGTTTTAAATGAAACTAACAGTTTCT
Organism: Galeruca laticollis; assembly: GCA_963921935.1. Taxonomy (NCBI): domain Eukaryota; kingdom Metazoa; phylum Arthropoda; class Insecta; order Coleoptera; family Chrysomelidae; genus Galeruca; species Galeruca laticollis. The sequence continues at coordinate 40,197 of OY998179.1, forward strand.
AGATAATTCCACAATATATTGATAAAATGTTAAAACTTCTAAGAAATTTGACAATTGTTTCGATGATATTTTCAGTATCGAAACAGTTGCCAAATTTCTTAGAATTTTTGACATTTTATCAATATATTGTGGAACTATCTAGAAACAGTTAGTTTAATTTAAAACAGTAATATGAGTAGATTCCATGAAGTAAGGGTCGAGACAGTAAATTTCATAATAATATGTAATAGTATTTTGTATTAAAACCCAACCAATAGGAAACATAATATATTTGTTACCTATTTCTTCTTCAAAAATTGCAATTACAGATTTAAACAATACAAAATTTGGTTTTTTTTGTTAAATCAAATTATTTACTTCAGCTCTTTTTATCATGGGTAATTAGGAAATATACCTAGGTATTGAAATCGTCTATCTACTTATACCTGTAACACGAATTTACAAATAATTTCAAAATTAGTGATTTAAGTTACCAAAGAAAAATAATTTTTCATAGTTCAATTAATAGTCATGCCATAGTATGCATTATAATTACATTTTGTTAACGATCCCGTCACGGTAACGGCTCCGTTTGTTATCAGTTGGTATTCACAACTTGACCAGGCAATACATAACAGCTCCCTTACAAAACGGACGGACACACTATGGCAATTTTGTGTCGGTAACTACATCTCTAACGTAAGTGTCAATCATACTTCAACTTAGGTTACCTATGCTATAAACGACGTTTGTTTTCGTTCGATTTCTTATTTGTTTGTTGAAAGTTTTTGGGGATTATAATATATACGTGTGTTCGCAGTGTTATATTAAATATGTTGTTGTTTTACATCAAGTTATTTTATAGATATGGCTAGTAAACGAAGTAAAGGGCAAAATTATACTCATCAAGAAAAACAATTGTTTTTAAAAATCGTTGAATCGTAAGTATTTAAGGTGTTAAGGATATAGGAGATTATGATATTAAGAAAATTCTGGGTAACATTGAGATAGGGAATTATTAGTTAATCATACAGCATTTAAAATTTTTGATTTCAACCTTTTTGTAAACACATAACCTATAACTAACTAGTTAGAGTTAAAGAATACGAGCACTTCCTAAATTTACTCTAAACTTTCCAGTATTCATATTGTAAATTGCTACTCAGACTAATTATTCTTAAGTGTAAATATTACGAATCTATGATAATATAGGTACCTACGTTAAGGCAAACATGCTAAATGTTGATAAATATACTTAAAAATATGAATATCTTCTACTCCAAGTATACTATAGCGGTCGTACATATAGGCAATGCGCGTAGATGGCGCAAGAAGCGTACACTGAACAGAGATGTGACTGGATATTATACCCTCCGGCGACAGTAAATGTAGGATCCAGCAAAGCAAACTGATTTTTGCTGGTGGATCCAACGCCACAGCAAAATAGTTTAACGTTTCATAATGAAATATTCTTACAATTTTCTTTTTTCGTTTAGGATTGTAATATGTAATTATATTTTATTTGATTGTAAAAGTAGGAATATATAATTGTTGAATAGATGTGTTAACAAATACTTTAACCCGATTTATGATACTATTTTATCTTCAAGCGTAAAGGCAATTCAAGTTATATGGAACAAAAAGAGAGCATTGTTGACTTCTTAACTATTCATTAATATATTCGGAAGAATGAAAGAAAAAAAACATTTGAAATATGTGTTTCTGTACTGGAATTAAGTATCTCGACCAATTCCGGAGGAGAACATTGCGATTCAAGACACATTTTTCCAATAAAATATTCAAAAATGATAAGAAGCATCAAATTAAATAGGTATTAGAATAATAGTTTCTTTCTATTCTACTCAATTACGAAGATCACGACACATATATAAAGCGTGTTGCTATCATTTCTTATTAATATTTTACTAGTAAAAATAATACAATATTTCTACGGTCTGTGTTATAGAAAGAGTAATAAATAGTTATTTTCTTTTAGGGAAAGAAAAGGTAGCAATTCCAAAAGAACCCTTTTCCTAGTAGCAATAATTAAATTACCTACTTGGTTTGGTTAGAATTTCACTATGTACATGCTTTACCACCTTTTTTAAGGCTCACTGTGGATCGTCAGGGGGTCATTCTGTTCAGACGGGGGTGTGTCGGGGTGTGGCCTCTGGTTGGACATCCTCGACTCTTCGTCTGACTCTGAAATATTGTCTTTCAGAAGATAGTAATCTGCAAAGGACATTATTAGTAATTTCTATCAAAAGTCTCTATATATTATAAGGGTAAAGTCTATAAGGTTAGGGCGGAAAGTTCTATAGTTCGTGTTCAATAGTTATTCACGTACGAAGTACGAGTTGGCTATACACGGGCACTATGTCACTAGGGAATATTTGTGAGTGTATGAAGTTCAAGTCGACGTACGATTGAGTACGTATAGACTAACACTAACACTGTTTGATGATAATAGGTAAAAATGTGAAAAGTCTAAGTCGACGTACGGTTGAGTACGTATAGACAAACACTTGTATAAAGTTCGAAAATCAAACAAAGTGTGAAAAGTCTAAGTCGGCGTACATTTGAGTTCGCATGGACTAACACTAACACAATGTTCAAAATATAGGTTACAGGGAAAAAGTCCAAGTCGACGTACGGTTGAGTACGTATGGACTAACACTTGTATAAAGTTCGAAAATCAAACAGAGTGTAAAAGGTCTAAGTCGACGTACGGTTGAGTACGCATGGACTAACACTAACACAATGTTCAAATAAAGAGTAAAAGTCTAAGTCGACGTACGATTGAGTACGTATGGACAAACACTTATATAAAGTTCGAAAATTCAAACAAAGTGCGAAAAGTCTAAGTCGGCGTACGGTTGAGTACGCATGGACTAACACTAACACAATGTTTAAAATAAAAGTGAAAAGGTAAAAGTCTAAGTCGACGTACGGTTGAGTACGTATGGACTAACACTTGTATAATGTTCGAAATAATAGCAAAGTGTAAAAAGTCTAAGTCGACGTACGGTTGAGTACGTATGGACTATCACTAACACAATATCTATTATTGTTTATAATTTTGTTCGTATATGTAGTTAGCGTACACCCTGTATTCGCTTTAACTAAACACGGCACAAAATTACTAAAGCGATATGTGGGCAATCCCGTTTCATAAATAATAATTGCCCACTTATGGGTAAAAGTTCACTATTAAATACACCACTGAATTTAGGATGTCACTGTATGTAATTTTGGTGCTTGGCCTAAAGCGCGTTGTCATAGTAGGCGTAGCGTCTTCTTATTATTATTATTATTATTATTATTATATGTTGCCATACTGTTTTGTCTTTTTCCCTTTGTAGGGTGTTTTCAAAATTTAACTTCTTGTACCGCTGTACGCACCAAGGTTATTTTAATTTTTATTGTTCTATTTCTTGATGTTTTCGGCTATTTCATGTTTTCGCCCGACTTTTTTACGGCTTAAGTCGGACTGCGTCTTCTTGGATGGCTGGACTTGACTTGTTAACTCGACTGCCCGGAGGCGAATGCTCCTGACACACACACACACACACGCACGCGTGAGAAATCCCGTCCCACTAAGCATCAACCCCCGGACTAGGTCCGCGGGTGGGTGCGAAGTAGAACTTCCATCCACCCCCTGTCATTCCGACAGGACCTCATCGTAGCTCGCGTTTCGCGTATTCTCCCTCGCCTTTCTCTAATTCTGTGAAAGGTTCCGGGAGGTCTCCATATCCTTTGGAAGGGGCAGCTCTGGTGGCTATACTCCCTTGTCCTTTCGCGGTTGTTTGGTCGTCGTCGAAATGTGTGTGTGTGATCGCTGCCTCAGCCGTAACTTCCCTTGCCTGCTTCGGCGAGGAATGCCCTAAGCTGAGTGGTCCATCGCCTTCTTTATAGCTGTCCCCGATGTGTAAATCGGCGCTTACCTGATGCAGCAGCGCGGACTTACCGTGTCGGGGGGATTCATCTCTTCTTACTTCTTTTCCCCGGGATTTTTTGTGTTTTTTTGGTGTGCAGACGATTTCTCGCCTGCACGGTTTTTTTGTTTTTTTTGGTGTACAGACGATTGCTCGTCTGTACGGTTTTTTTGTTTTTTTTGTTTTTTTGTGTAAAGGCTTTCGCCTTTACGGTTTTTGGGTTTTTTGGGTTTTTTTTGGGTGGGGATCTTCATGCCTAGTCTTCAATTTGCTTTCTTGGTCTCTTGTGTTTCCTGTAGTCTTCTTTCTTGTAGCTTGTTAGGTCCCTCAGTTCCACATTTGGATGTGTTTTCAGCTCTTCAAAGAGTTTCCTCGCTCTTTCGTCCATTAGTTCCAGTACTTTCTCTACCTTTGTTTCTTCGTATATGTCTACGTTCCTTTTCCTCCATGGGGCGCTTGTTGCTTGTCTCAGCGTTATGTTCTGTTGCGCTTGTAGTTTTTGTCGGTTTGTTTCACAGGTGTGTCCCCAAGCGACTGAGGCGTATGTGATGATTGGGATTATAATACTCCTTATAAATCTCAACTTGGTCTTTAAGTTTAACTTGCTTCTCCTGCCTAACAGTCCTGCGAGTCTTGCCCTGGCTTGCTTCGTTTTGTCTATGATGTTGTTTACGTGTGTGGTGAAAGTTAGTCCCTGGTCCATCGTTACTCCTAGGTACTTTACTTTTTCCGCCCACTCGATTTCTTCGCCATCGATTTCTATTTTCTCTTCTGGTCGCCGTTGTTTTCTTTTCTTCGTAAACAGAACCGCTTGTGTTTTTTCACTGTTTATCTTTATCTTCCATGTTTTGCTCCATTCGTCGATTTCGCTTGCTGCTGTTTGTAGTCTTCTTGTGATATTTTTCTCTTTCACGCATCTCGTGGCTATGGCAGTGTCGTCGGCGTAGAGTGCGTACATGGTGTTGTCTATTTTTGGTATGTCTGCTGTGTATAAGCTGTATAGTGTAGGGGATAGTACTGCTCCTTGCGGTACTCCCGCTTCTTGGTGGCCTACTTCCGATCTCTCGTTTGCTACCTTCACTTGGAATTTTCTCTCTTTGAGATAGCTGTTCAGGAGTTTTATCAGAGGTTTGGAATATCCTGCCTCTTTGATCTTGTACAGTAGTCCTTCGTGCCATACTCGGTCGAAGGCTTTACTTATATCAAGGAAAATTGCTCCAGTTGATTCCTTCTGGTTGAAACCTTGAGTTGTGTATTCCACAAGTCTCAAAATTTGTTGTTCGATGCTGTGCTCCTTCCTGAATCCGAACTGTTCGTCAGGTATTACGTTCAGTATTCTCGTTTGTTCGTTGAGTATCTTCAGTATTATTCTTTCAGCTATTTTGCTCATTGCTGGTAGCAAACTGATTGGTCTGTAGTTTTGCGGAAACGTTGGGTTTTTTCCGGATTTCCTCAGCATGATAATTTCTGCGTGTTTCCATCTAGTCGGGAAGTGTCTCGTCCTTAACATGCCATTGATGATGTTGGTTAGGTATGTGATACCTTTGTTCGGCATGTTTTTCAACGCTCTGTTTGATATTCCGTCTTTTCCGGGTGCCTTCCTCTTTGATGTGAATCTTAGCAGTTCTTTTACCTCTAGTGGGGTTGCGAACCCTAGGTGTTCGTGTTCCTCCCCCTCTAGGTATTGGGCAATGCTTTCTTCTACCATGTCTGAGAAATCCATGTCTTCGTCTGGATGTTCGTTAAGTTGAAACTGTGTTTGCAGTGAGTCTTTCAACGCTTCCGCTTTATCTTTTTCGGTGTAGACCATCCCGTTGGTTCCGTGTATTGGTGGCATCGGTTTTCTATCTTCCCTTAGAACTTTTGCAATGTTCCATATCCCCGGTTTTTGCGGGTCTAATTCGTTGATTATCTTGTTCCATTCTTCACTCCTATGTTCCTTTAGTTTTTCTTGTATTTCCTCTTTCATTTCCTCGACTCTGATTAGGTCGTAGGGGTTTCGTGTTCTGCGTACTCTTCTCTTGATTCGATTTCTTTCCCTAATCAAATTTCTTAGGTCGTCATCTATGTTTTTGAACTTTCCGTATTTGTCTGCTACGGATGTTGTGGTACTTCGTTCTAACGCTTCTGTTAGTGCTTCTTCGAAGAAACAGACTTGCTCTTCCAGTGTTTCTGCGTTGTTGATTTCGACTATTGGTCCTATGACTTGTCCTGCGATTCTTCTGAATTTTGTCCAATTCGTTTTCTTCTTCATCCTTTCTGGTGGTCTTGGTCCTTCTCCTACCGTGAGGACGATTGGCTTATGTGCGTCGCCCAATTCGGATGTTTGGATGCCTGTCGGTACCGCTATGTCTTTCAACACAGCGATATCTAAGACGTCCGCTGGTCCTCCGTTGGGCGGGTAGTGCGTTGGTCTCTGCGGTCCTATAGCTTGGTATGCTGGATATTTTTCTGTTATTTTTTCCAAGTTTTTTCCTTGTCTGTTTCTTCTGGTGCTGTACCACGCAGGGGACTTGGCATTTAGATCTCCTATTATTATGCCTTTTTTTTTCTTCTGGGAGTACCGCTAACACGTCTTCTTCGTGTATAGTGGTTTCAGGTCTTACGTATGCGGATATTATTCGAATATCTCCGTTTATAGTTTTGATTACTACTATCGTTGCTTCCATAGTTAGTAAGTAGTCCGGTGTGTTTATTTGGTATTGGCACAGCTCTTTTTTCGCTAAGATCGCTGTGCCGCCGGATTGTCCATTTATGTCGTTTCTATAAACGTTGTAGCCTGGCCAGGTGAATCTATAGTGATCCCCCGGTAATCTTGTTTCTTGGAGCGCGAAAATGTCGAAATCCTCTTCCTCCAAGATTACTCCCATAGTATTTTGGTTTGTTCTTAGTCCTCCTGTGTTCCACGATCCTATTTTTAGTTGATGGGGAAGGTTGTCTGGCATTACTTAGTTTGTTGTGTAAGTAATGTTGTCAAGAGCGTTTGCATGGATTGCAGCACGCTCAGAATATCAGCGTTTGGCGCGGCACTCGGGGTGGGTGCCTTTTTCGCCTCTACGGGTGTTTTCTTTGTTGCCTGCGCGTAGCTGGTTCCTGGGGCTACTACGCTCGGTTTTGTCGCTGGTTTTCTCTCCGCCTTCTTCGGGTTTTTGGGACACCCCCTGTAGTTGGCAGGGTGGTCTCCTTGGCAGTTTTGGCACTTGGGCGTCTCTGCTTGTCCTAGGGTGCAGTCTGCTGCCCTGTGTCCTCCTGCACATCTCACGCAGTGCAATTCCATATTGCACGTGCTCTGGCCGTGGTGAAAACCTTGGCACCTGTAGCATTGTACAGGTCCATTATGCTTTTTTTGCTCTACCACACTTATTTTGGTGTAGCAGAGGTATCTCAGGTTTTTGTATGTCCTCTCTTCTGATGGCTCAATCACTACCATGTAGATCGGTAGGTCTTTTCTCGCCCCGTCATCTTTTTTTTGTGTTCGGCTTTGCAATTGCCAAACTTTTTTGGGTTTTAAACCTTGTCTTCTGAGATCTTCCTCTATATCTGCTGGTGGAGTGTTTACTGCTAGTCCTTTTATGACTAGTTTTCTTTCCTTTTCCTCTGGCAAAGCGTATGTGTACCATTCTACTTGTTTGTAATCTCCTAGCAGTGTCTTCATTTTGTTGAAATCTTCTACTGTCGGAGTAGAGATTTTCGCAGTGTAAGTTCCCAACTTACACTGGGCTTCTATTTTCCTCTGCGCTAATTGTCGGCGGATTGCCGTCCACATCAGCGGGGATTTTAAGATGATGGGGGGCGGTCTTTTTGGGCTTTTTTCTGTGTCCTTTTCTGTTTGTTGTTTTATTTTCCGTATCTCTTCTACGGTTTCGTCCTGTGTTTGAATGCTCCTGACTGAACTCTCCGCTCGCTCTTATACACGTTTTGCTGTAAATGGAGCGCTGTGATTCGTAAGGGCGGAGCCTATAAACTTCAGGAACTCTAGTGGCTGGATACAATTCCATTCGCAATAATCGCAAATATGTTAACAATAATTATATTATTTTAACGTGTACTTGTGATATATTGATACGATATGGTGCAAACTATACAACGCGTGACATCTATGGATGAACGTTGACAACTGCAAGCATAGCATTACAGTGGCTATATACAAGACAGTGGCGACAATACGTGGTCAGTGTTTTGATTGGTCAAGCTGAAATCCGCCATTAATCATCAAATTTTATTTGTTTACATTTGTGTTTTAGTTGTATTCATATGATCTTTGGATGTATTCAAGTCGAATTTTATATCAGATCTTTATGTACAGCTAAAGTAAAGTGGTGTTTTAATTTGTTGACTTGATTTCATTAGTTCGTTTGCGAATTTTTCTCCCTGATCAGGATTTTCAACCATACATATTATAGTTTGCAACTGTTGAAAATGTTCACTTTTATTAAGGAAAAACAGAAAGAAAGCTTCCTAATAAACGACAAATAGAATCCCAGCTGCCTATTGTGGAACTATCTAGAAACAGTTAGTTTAATTTAAAACAGTAATATGAGTAGATTCCATGAAGTAAGGGTCGAGACAGTAAATTTCATAATAGTATGTAATAGTATTTTGTATTAAAACCCAACCAATAGGAAACATAATATATTTGTTACCTATTTCTTCTTCAAAAATTGCAATTACAGATTTAAAGAATACCAATTTTGGTTTTTTTTGTTAAATCAAATTATTTACTTCAGCTATTTTTATCATGGGTCAATTGGAAATATACCTAGGTATTGAAATCGTCTATCTACTTATACCTGTAACACGAATTTACAAATAATTTCAAAATTAGTGATTTAAATTACCAAAGAAAAATATTTTTTCATAGTTCAATTAATAGTCATGCCATAGTATGCATTATAATTACATTTTATAACTGATTTACAGCCATAAAATAAAATTCAATATCGATATCAATGTAAAATCCCTATTCCGGCGTTTAAATTTTGATGATTAATGGCGGATGGCGGATGCTCTATTGTCGCCACTGTCTTGTATAAAGGCACTGTACTTCTTGTCTTCTTAAAGCAGAAATTATCGAGGTAATTGTTCCGATAGCTGGCGATGCAGTATCTAACAAACTTCCAATGGAATGGGGGTAACAATATTTTCATTCAATGATAAATTAATTTTTCTATTTTGAATTTTGAGCGAGAATGGTGAATTGTGAATGAGGGTCTTGAATACATGCATATGTTGGAACAAACATCTTGTGTTTTGTAAATCGCGAATTATTTATCCGACTTCTCAAGTCAAAAGATTATGTTTCATTTATATAAATGGGCCGATCCCGACTGTACTGCAATGCCAGGCCAACCCGCGACGGAAGTGGAGCAAGCCCCTAAACTTCCATCAATTACCAAAAATCAGTTTAATATACTGGCCCCGCATGCGGGGCGTATCAGATATTAAGCTGATAAGAACAGATACTACACTTTGATCTTAGCCAGAGGCCGAGAAGCGATAAATTAAAATTTTTATTTACCAAACCATATCAAATAACGTTAAGTATGAAGTATATAAATATAACCGTCGCCATCTATCCTTTAGGGGTTGAACTTTAGAATTATTTCATTTCTAAAGTCAGTTAAAGGAGTTATTCGTATTTCCAACATTAAAATGTGAACTGTAATATTCCGTTTTCATCTTAGAATATGTTCATTTCTCTATACGAACGCTCTTTTAATATATTACCCTCGAGTATAAAGCCTAATTTTGTGTATATAATCAACGATATTACTTTCTCTATGCTATACTTTTTGGAATGATAATGGCGGTCAAGGATCTCGATTAGTATTTTGGAATCTGTTGTGAGGTCGTAGGGAGTGTGGGGTTTATCCAGGGTAATCGGGGCGATTTCTGAATCGCATCATATTAGAGCACTCCCGATTTTTTATATCATAGATTGGACCTTTGACGATACTTTCTCAGAAAATTGAATGAATACTTCCATTATTTTGGTCTGTACTATTTTTTATATGAAGGCATGTTTTCTTTTAACTTAAATGCTCTCCTAATTCTCGAAACATTTATCTTATCGAAAAATGGACAACACCAGTCGATTTGTCGTATCGAAGAACCCTTATTCTCATATTTTCAGTATTTTTTGAGAGGAAAAATATTTTTCGTCTAATATGTAGCTGGACTATTATAGTAAGGAAAATATTGCATTTTTCGCAATACTCCAAAAATATATTTTTGGCCTATCATCCTCTCGAAACATGTTCCATTAGATGAAATGTCATCTAAAATCGATAGGTGACTTTGTTAATGCCCTAATTCTATCAATTTTTGAATAACTATGGATATTTGATTTTACTCTCTTCATTGGATACTCCACGTTTGACGCACTCTACTTCTAAATCGCATCATTTTAGAGCACTCCCGATTTTTTATATCATAGATTGGACCTTTGACGATACTTTCTCAGAAAATTGAATGAATACTTCCATTATTTTGGTCTGTACTATTTTTTATATGAAGGCATGTTTTCTTTTAACTTAAATGCTCTCCTAATTCTCGAAACATTTATCTTATCGAAAAATGGACAACACCAGTCGATTTGTCGTATCGAAGAACCCTTATTCTCATATTTTCAGTATTTTTTGAGAGGAAAAATATTTTTCGTCTAATATGTAGCTGGACTATTATAGTAAGGAAAATATTGCATTTTTCGCAATACTCCAAAAATATATTTTTGGCCTATCATCCTCTCGAACATGTTCGATTAGATGAAATTTCATCTAAAATCGATAGGTGACTTTGTTAATGCCCTAGTTCTATCAATTTTTGAATAACTATGGATATTTGATTTTACCCTCTTCATTGGATACTCCAAGTTTGACGCACTCTACTTCTAAATCGCATCATTTTAGAGCTCTCCCGATTTTTTATATCATAGATTGGACCTTTGACGATACTTTCTGAGAAAATTGAATGAATACTCCCATTATTTTGGTCTGTACTATTTTTTATATGAAGGCATGTTTTCTTTTAACTTAAATGCTCTCCTAATATTTGGAACATTTATCTTATCGAAAAATGGACAACACCAGTCGATTTGTCGTATCAAAGAACCCTTATTCTCATAATTTCAATATTTTTTGAGAGGAAAAACATTTTTCGTCAAATATGTAGCTGGACTATAGTAAGGAAAATATTGCATTTTTCGCAATACTCCCAAAATATATTTATGGCCTATCATCAGCTCACGTTTGACGCACTCTACTTCTGAATCGCATCATTTTAGAGCACTCCCGATTTTTTATATCATAGATTGGACCTTTGACGATACTTTCTCAGAAAATTGAATGAATACTTCCATTATTTTTGTCTGTACTATTTTTTATATGTAGGCATGTTTTCTTTTAACTTAAATGATCTCCTAATATTTGAAACATTTATCTTATCGAAAAATGGATAACACCAGTCGATTTGACGTATCGAGGAACCCTTATTCTCATATATTCAGTATTTTTTGAGAGGAAAAATATTTTTCGTCAAATATGTAGCTGGACATAGTAAGGAAAATATTGCATTTTTCGCAATTCTCCAAAAATATATTTGTGGCCTATCATCCTCTCGAAACATGTTCGATTAGATGAAATTTCATCTAAAATGGATGGGTGACTTTGTTAATGCCCTAATTCTATCAATTTTTGAATAATTATGGATATTTGATTTTACTCTCTTCATTGGATACTCCACGTTTGACGCACTCTACTTCCGAATCGCATCATTGTAGAGCACTCCCGACTTTTTGTATCATAGATTGGACCTTTGACGATACTTTCTCGAAAATTGAATGAATACTTCCATTATTTTGGTCTGCAACATTTTTTATATGAAGGCATGTTTTCCTTTAACTAAAATACTCTCCTAATATTTGAAACATTTATCTTATCGAAAAATGGACAACACCAGTCGATTTGTCGTATCGAAGAACCCTTATTCTCATATTTTCAGTATTTTTTGAGAGGAAAAATATTTTTCGTCAAATATGTAGCGCAATACTCAAAAAATATATTTTTGGCCTATCATCCTCTCGAAACATGTTTGATTAGATGAAATTTCATCTAAAATCGATAGGTGACTTTGTTAATGCCCTAATTCTATCAATTTTTGAATAACTATGGATATTTGATTTTACCCTCTTCATTGGATACTCCAAGTTTGACGCACTCTACTTCTGAATCGCATCATTTTAGAGCACTCCCGATTTTTTATATCATAGATTGGATCTTTGACGATACTTTCTAAGAAAATTGAATGAATACTTTCATTATTTTGGTCTGTACTATTTTTTATATGAAGGCATGTTTTCCTTTAATTTAAATGCTCTCCTAATATTTGGAACATTTATCTTATCGAAAAATGGACAACACCAGTCGATTTGTCGTATCGAAGAACCCTTATTCTCATAATTTCAGTATTTTTTGAGAGGAAAAACATTTTTCGTCAAATATGTAAGGAAAATATTGCATTTTTCGTAATACTCCAAAAATATATTTTTGGCCTATCATCCTCTCGAAACATGTTCGATTAGATGAAATTTCATCTAAAATCGAAAGGTGACTTTGTTAATGCACTAATTCTATCAATTTTTGAATAACTATGGATATTTCATTTTACTCTCTTCATTGGATACTCCACGTTTGACGCACTCTACTTCTGAATCGCATCATTTTAGAGCACTCCCGATTTTTTATATCATAGATTGGACCTTTGACGATACTTTCTGAGAAAATTGAATGAATACTCCCATTATTTTGGTCTGTACTATTTTTTATATGAAGGCATGTTTTCTTTTAACTTAAATACTCTCCTAATATTTGAAACATTCATCTTATCGAAAAATGGACAACACCAGTCGATTTGTCGTATCAAAGAACCCTTATTCTCATAATTTCAATATTTTTTGAGAGGAAAAACATTTTTCGTCAAATATGTAGCTAGACTATAGTAAGGAAAATATTGCATTTTTCGCAATACTCCAAAAATATATTTTTGGCCTATCATCCTCTCGAAACATGTTCTATTAGATGAAATGTCATCTAAAATCGATAGGTGACTTTGGTAATGCCCTAATTCTATCAATTTTTGAATAACTATGGATATTTGATTTTACTCTCTTCATTGGATACTCCACGTTTGACGCACTCTACTTCTGAATCGCATCATTTTAGAGCACTCCCGATTTTTTATATCATAGATTGGACCTTTGACGATACTTTCTCAGAAAATTGAATGAATACTTCCATTATTTTTGTCTGTACTATTTTTTATATGTAGGCATGTTTTCTTTTAACTTAAATGATCTCCTAATATTTGAAACATTTATCTTATCGAAAAATGGACAACACCAGTCGATTTGACGTATCGAGAAACCCTTATTCTCATATATTCAGTATTTTTTGAGAGGAAAAATATTTTTCGTCAAATATGTAGCTGGACATAGTAAGGAAAATATTGCATTTTTCGCAATTCTCCAAAAATATATTTGTGGCCTATCATCCTCTCGAAACATGTTCGATTAGATGAAATTTCATCTAAAATCGATGGGTGACTTTGTTAATGCCCTAATTCTATCAATTTTTGAATAATTATGGATATTTTATTTTACTCTCTTCATTGGATACTCCACGTTTGACGCACTCTACTTCCGAATCGCATCATTGTAGAGCACTCCCGACTTTTTGTATCATAGATTGGACCTTTGACGATACTTTCTCGAAAATTGAATGAATACTTCCATTATTTTGGTCTGCAACATTTTTTATATGAAGGCATGTTTTCCTTTAACTAAAATACTCTCCTAATATTTGAAACATTTATCTTATCGAAAAATGAACAACACCAGTCGATTTGTCGTATCGAAGAACCCTTATTCTCATATTTTCAGTATTTTTTGAGAGGAAAAATATTTTTCGTCAAATATGTAGCGCAATACTCAAAAAATATATTTTTGGCCTATCATCCTCTCGAAACATGTTCGATTAGATGAAATTTCATCTAAAATCGATAGGTGACTTTGTTAATGCCCTAATTCTATCAATTTTTGAATAACTATGGATATTTGATTTTACCCTCTTCATTGGATACTCCAAGTTTGACGCACTCTACTTCTGAATCGCATCATTTTAGAGCACTCCCGATTTTTTATATCATAGATTGGATCTTTGACGATACTTTCTAAGAAAATTGAATGAATACTTTCATTATTTTGGTCTGTACTATTTTTTATATGAAGGCATGTTTTCCTTTAATTTAAATGCTCTCCTAATATTTGGAACATTTATCTTATCGAAAAATGGACAACACCAGTCGATTTGTCGTATCGAAGAACCCTTATTCTCATAATTTCAGTATTTTTTGAGAGGAAAAACATTTTTCGTCAAATATGTAAGGAAAATATTGCATTTTTCGTAATACTCCAAAAATATATTTTTGGCCTATCATCCTCTCGAAACATGTTCGATTAGATGAAATTTCATCTAAAATCGATAGGTGACTTTGTTAATGCACTAATTCTATCAATTTTTGAATAACTATGGATATTTCATTTTACTCTCTTCATTGGATACTCCACGTTTGACGCACTCTACTTCTGAATCGCATCATTTTAGAGCACTCCCGATTTTTTATATCATAGATTGGACCTTTGACGATACTTTCTGAGAAAATTGAATGAATACTCCCATTATTTTGGTCTGTACTATTTTTTATATGAAGGCATGTTTTCTTTTAACTTAAATACTCTCCTAATATTTGAAACATTCATCTTATCGAAAAATGGACAACACCAGTCGATTTGTCGTATCAAAGAACCCTTATTCTCATAATTTCAATATTTTTTGAGAGGAAAAACATTATTCGTCAAATATGTCGCTGGACTATAGTAAGGAAAATATTGCATTTTTCGCAATACTCCAAAAATATATTTTTGGCATATCATCCTCTCGAAACATGTTCGATTAGATGAAATTTCATCTAAAATCGATAGGTGACTTTGTTAATGGCCTTATTCTATCAATTTTTGAATAACTATGGATATTTGAATGTTGATGTTGAAAATCAAAATGAAATATTTTCAAATTCTTGTATTGTCATACAAAATCCACCTCTCAAATTATTGATTGATTCAGGTAGCAAATCTAGTATGCTAAGCCCGGCTATTGTGGAAAAATATTTCCCCGAATATATGTATGAAGATCCAACCTTAATTAATACTGCAGTAGTAAAGAAACGAGCTGTATATAAAGCCAATATTCCTGCTTTTGCTGAATTTTGTTCTAACATTTATATGAAATTTATCGTATATCAGTTTCATAATCATTTTGATGGTCTATTAGGTTTAAACGAATTACGCAACTTAAATTTTCTGTTGATTTTATCACAAATTTACTGATAAATAATTTCATAAAAATCCTGCTACTATATGAGTTAGACAGAAGCGAGTTCAATATTTCCGTTGACGCTAACGAAATATTAGCTTTACAAGTTCCTGTAAATATTATGAACGGTGAAGTAATTGTACCTGAAATGAAAATTGACGATCTTTATTTTCCTGGTAATTCCTTGGTAATTTGGTTATTACAGATGTCCAACAAAACATTCGAAATAAAAGAGGAATAATTGATGGCGTAAGTACCATCGAAAAATGGCTTTTTGGTACTTTAGACCACGAAGATGAAATCAAATACGATTCGCAAATAAAGAAATTAATTGAACACGAGTTAAAATTACAAGCCTCCCTAAACGTTAATCTCATAAATCACTATAACAACACAATTAGCAATTTATACAAAAATCAGTTATTACTACAAACAAAATTAGAAGACATTTACAATTATTCTAAAAACTTTACAGACGAAATGTTCTTGTTTTTAAGTTTACCTAATGCTCTGGATCAAATAATTTTGAATTGCCAAAATTTAATAAATTTCGTTGATAATCTTGAAAACTCAATTATATTTGCTCACTTGGGTAATTTACACACTTCAGTTATACCATTAAATGAACTAACTAGTCTGATATACAGAGTTTCAACAATTTACGGAAATAATAAAGTCGTAAGTTTAAGAATCCTTACAATTATTATCAGTTATCAGGGATCCAAGGATGAATCGAAAATTCTAAGTTAATATTCGCTATTCATATACCAATAATTTTAGATTTAGATTCTCTAACATACCATATAATTCCCTTACCATATAAAAACTCCCTAATCATTCCGAAAACTCCATTCCTTATACTTGGTACTACAATGCATCAACAAGAAGAGAAACTATGCCCATCCGTCGTAACTTTATTAGAATCAATTATTCCTATTAGTTTTGTATTCATTACTAACACATTTTAATTCAATTCAGAACTAATTTATAATCTAACAAATAGACATTACGTTACCAGCGACATCTTTGAGTAAAAGTGTCAAGTTTTTGAATAATTCCTATATAATGGCCCATATTGTTACAGAAAACTACTAATTTCAGTGAAGAGCTTGAAACCTTAACGTGGAGATGGCGCCACTTTATTTAATTGATTATTTTTATTTATTTTGTATGCATGGCAAAAAAATTTTTTTAATTCAATTTAGAACTAAATAATATTCTAACAAATAGACATTACGTTACCAGCGACACCTTTGACTAAATAAACGTGTCAAGTTTTTAAATAATATTGTTACAGGAAACTACTAATTTCAGTGAAGAGCTTGGGACGTTAACGTGGAGACAGCGCCACTTTATTTAATTAACTAGCTGACCCGACAGACTTCGTCCTGTCAAAAAGATTTGTAATGTGGCAGTTTTTTTGCCTACGTATTTAAAAAAATTCTCCTGAACAGAACCGTCACCGTGGTGATAGGGCGTTGTGAATAAAAAATAATTAAATAAAACATATATAAGGATTTAAAAGTAAGTAATCGCTTTATTGTTAATCATGTGAATCATAATTATTATTATTATCATTGTAGTGCTTTGTGGTATACGATGTTTTTTGTTTGATTACCTGGCGCATAGATAAACAAATCTGATGGTTTTCCAACACGGGAACAGGCAACATACAATTGACCATGTGAGAAACATGGGTTTTCTAAATTAATACCACAAACACTTAATGATTGCCCCTGGGACTTGTTTATAGTCATAGCAAAAGCAAGCCGCACTGGAAACTGTAGTCGTTTAAACTCAAATGGCACATCAGTCGGAATCATTGGGATGCGCGGTATGAGAACATCTTCTCCTTTATACTTTCCTTTGAGTATAGTTGCTTCTATCACATTGTTTAGTAATTTTTTTATCGCTAACCGTGTACCGTTGCAAAGACGCGGTTGGTTGATATTTCGCAACATTATAACCACCGATCCAACCTTTAATTGGAGATTGTGAGGTGGCAATCCTGGCAAATCCAGCGAGTTTAAAAATTCCGGTGGATAGTTGACTACATCATCTTGATTAGTAGCCGAATCAACTGATTTATATATCCTCAATTCGCCTGTAATTTGTTCTTGAATTTTCAAATTTAATTCATTAATCTCTCCGTTTCAATTTTAACATACATGTCTACAACATATTTGTGATATAATCGCCGACATTTCAATATGTGATTTTCTTCATTTTCCTGAATCATTAGGCGGTATGAATAATAGTTCATTGAACTGACTTTTTTGTTGGTTTCAGAACCTGTAAATATATTTTGTTTTAATAACATTCAAATATAAAATTAAAATACATAATATAATGACTGAGATATTATCGCCATAGCTAAACTAATATTTTAGTTACCTGTAATGGGATTTATCATTTTTATTGAGAAATTGTAGCCATCTTCACCTTGCCAAAATATAATGGGATATTGCAGTGCATCATATGAGCGGTGTGTTTCCTTTATACGTTGTAATTGATCATTCCGACGATGTAAAACAATATCACGGGATTCCAAGTTTTCTCCAACTACAACGATAGCAACTTCATCAATAGTTGGTGCATTAAAACGTCTTGTATGTTGACCTGCAGGTGTTTTATCAGCTCTGATTACAATTTTGTGATTATCGGATGGCATCAGATCCAGGGCAGTTTTAAACAATATAATCAATTGATTGTGTTGATGAAATAAAGTTTGTAATTGTTCTACAATAGACCTCTTCACTAAATTGTTATGTGCACAACGCAGATCAATTTCTTGTGGTGAATTGCCCATAAAATAAATTTGCAGGAATTTGTTGTCGCTATCTGACACTGGTAACAGTGAACCTGCTCTGTGATATATTTGCCCTTGTATCTGTAAATAAAAAAAAATATTATGGTGTGGTATAAATTAATGGATTGTCAGTGATCAAACTTAAATAATATTTGATCTTAAAAAGTATATATTTAGTTTTAACTAATATCTATCAAATATAAAATATAATAAAAGTGTCACTGAAACTGAATCACCATATAATATGATGACTAAGTGATATATTAGTGATTAAGAAATTGAAGATTAGTGACACATCTTAACTTTGCTGACAGAAAATTTTGTTCGCTAAAATAATTATGAGTAACTGCTATAATACATACCTTGAAAGTTGGCATAAAATTTTCCCGAACTACATTTGTTGCCCCAAATGAAGTCATTTGAAAGCAATTGTTATATTGTTGGATATGTGTCAAAAAGTGTATAGAATCTGTTCCTATTCCTGAAACCAATGAGTACAATGGTTCTGGTGGTGGATCCAATGGTATCAATTTTACTTTACCATTTGCGCAACACAATCCATTGGCTTCGTTTTTGTATTTTAATGCCTTACAGTGTGAGCAAACCGAGTTCATAGAACCAATAACAACACATTGGTAGTTACTGTAGTCAATTGACACATCGTAACTGAAAGCAGCTCGATTCAAACTTGCGCGATTATTAGTTGAATGTCGCCCTCTCGCTTCACGCGTTTGTGATATCCGAATTCTTTCACGTTCATTTTCGTCGTCACGTTCTTGTGCAGTACGATTAGATCGGTAAATAGCTTGGTTTGTAGCATTTCTGGTTCTACTACCTAAATTGCTTCGTCTTATAGGAGGCATATCAAATATAAATTATTTTTTCACTAATCACGAACTAAACAAACACTAACTAAGTAAACACTCTGCACAAAACACGATATACGAATTTGTTTCGTGTATCAGTTGACAATTAAACTCCTCCAACTATGTATTCTGTGCTCCAACGCACACACGCACATTGTTTTGATAGATATGATCTTTGACGTTAGGAACACACCTACATTGCTTAGACAACAGTGAGTGCTTGTAATTTAATATGAACTTTATACCATAGCAATGAAGCTCAAATTGACTACGTTTTAGTTACAAATCATTTGTATGGGAAAAAGAAAAGGGCTATTTTTAGGGTTTTTCCAGCAATAATTCTAATTTTTCTCGCCGTAAAAACCATCCTTGAACTTCAACGAACATTTTAAAAAAAGATTTGGCCAAATTGGTCGAGGCGTTGTTGAGTTATGCGCTTACCAACACATTTTGCGATTCATTTTTATATTATAGATAATTTTTTATTTATTTTGTAAGCATAATTATGATAGGAGTGTGATAAGGCGATGAACCAACCACCTACCTACAATTCGTGGTTCATCACCCTGTAACACTGCTATGAAATATTTTCCGATATTGAAATAGCATGTGTGTAAATAGAAAATGAATCTTTATCTATAATATAAAAATGAATCGCAAAATGTGTTGGTAAGCGCATAACTCAACAACGCCTCGACCAATTTGGCCAAATCTTTTTTTAAAATGTTCGTTGAAGTTCAAGGATGGTTTTTACGGCGAGAAAAATTAGAATTATTGCTGGAAAAACCCTAAAAATAGCCCTTTTCTTTTTCCCATACAAATGATTTGTAACTAAAACGTAGTCAATTTGAGCTTCATTGCTATGGTATAAAGTTCATATTAAATTACAAGCACTCACTGTTGTCTAAGCAATGTAGGTGTGTTCCTAACGTCAAAGATCATATCTATCAAAACAATGTGCGTGTGTGCGTTGGAGCACAGAATACATAGTTGGAGGAGTTTAATTGTCAACTGATACACGAAACAAATTCGTATATCGTGTTTTGTGCAGAGTGTTTACTTAGTTAGTGTTTGTTTAGTTCGTGATTAGTGAAAAAATAATTTATATTTGATATGCCTCCTATAAGACGAAGCAATTTAGGTAGAAGAACCAGAAATGCTACAAACCAAGCTATTTACCGATCTAATCGTACTGCACAAGAACGTGACGACGAAAATGAACGTGAAAGAATTCGGATATCACAAACGCGTGAAGCGAGAGGGCGACATTCAACTAATAATCGCGCAAGTTTGAATCGAGCTGCTTTCAGTTACGATGTGTCAATTGACTACAGTAACTACCAATGTGTTGTTATTGGTTCTATGAACTCGGTTTGCTCACACTGTAAGGCATTAAAATACAAAAACGAAGCCAATGGATTGTGTTGCGCAAATGGTAAAGTAAAATTGATACCATTGGATCCACCACCAGAACCATTGT
This sequence comes from Galeruca laticollis, assembly GCA_963921935.1. Classification (NCBI taxonomy): domain Eukaryota; kingdom Metazoa; phylum Arthropoda; class Insecta; order Coleoptera; family Chrysomelidae; genus Galeruca; species Galeruca laticollis. Next base: position 60,692 of record OY998179.1, read on the forward strand.
ACTCATTGGTTTCAGCAATAGGAACAGATTCTATACACTTTTTGACACATATCCAACAATATAACAATTGCTTTCAAATGACTTCATTTGGGGCAACAAATGTAGTTCGGGAAAATTTTATGCCAACTTTCAAGGTATGTATTATAGCAGTTACTCATAATTATTTTAGCGAACAAAATTTTCTGTCAGCAAAGTTAAGATGTGTCACTAATCTTCAATTTCTTAATCACTAATATATCACTTAGTCATCATATTATATGGTGATTCAGTTTCAGTGACACTTTTATTATATTTTATATTTGATAGATATTAGTTAAAACTAAATATATACTTTTTAAGATCAAATATTATTTAAGTTTGATCACTGACAATCCATTAATTTATACCACACCATAATATTTTTTTTTATTTACAGATACAAGGGCAAATATATCACAGAGCAGGTTCACTGTTACCAGTGTCAGATAGCGACAACAAATTCCTGCAAATTTATTTTATGGGCAATTCACCACAAGAAATTGATCTGCGTTGTGCACATAACAATTTAGTAAAGAGGTCTATTGTAGAACAATTACAAACTTTATTTCATCAACACAATCAATTGATTATATTGTTTAAAACTGCCCTGGATCTGATGCCATCCGATAATCACAAAATTGTAATCAGAGCTGATAAAACACCTGCAGGTCAACATACAAGACGTTTTAATGCACCAACTATTGATGAAGTTGCTATCGTTGTAGTTGGAGAAAACTTGGAATCCCGTGATATTGTTTTACATCGTCGGAATGATCAATTACAACGTATAAAGGAAACACACCGCTCATATGATGCACTGCAATATCCCATTATATTTTGGCAAGGTGAAGATGGCTACAATTTCTCAATAAAAATGATAAATCCCATTACAGGTAACTAAAATATTAGTTTAGCTATGGCGATAATATCTCAGTCATTATATTATGTATTTTAATTTTATATTTGAATGTTATTAAAACAAAATATATTTACAGGTTCTGAAACCAACAAAAAAGTCAGTTCAATGAACTATTATTCATACCGCCTAATGATTCGGGAAAATGAAGAAAATCACATATTGAAATGTCGGCGATTATATCACAAATATGTTGTAGACATGTATGTTAAAATTGAAACGGAGAGATTAACATTCATCAGGTTGAATCAAACCAAACTCCGATCTGAAGAGTATATTCACCTTCGAGATGCGATTAATACTGATGGAAATGCACAGAATGTCGGTCGGATGACTATTCTTCCAGCAACATACATCGAAAGCCCTCGGCATATGCACGAATATGCTCAAGATGCCATGTCGTATGTTCGTCATTATGGTACAGCAGATTTGTTCATCACATTTACATGCAATCCGCAATTTAGAAAACCCATGTTTCTCACATGGTCAATTGTATGTTGCCTGTTCCCGTGTTGGAAAACCATCAGATTTGTTTATCTATGCGCCAGGTAATCAAACAAAAAACATCGTATACCACAAAGCACTACAATGATAATAATAATAATTATGATTCACATGATTAACAATAAAGCGATTACTTACTTTTAAATCCTTATATATGTTTTATTTAATTATTTTTTATTCACAACGCCCTATCACCAGGGTGACGGTTCTGTTCAGGAGAATTTTTTTAAATACGTAGGCAAAAAAACTGCCACATTACAAATCTTTTTGACAGGACGAAGTCTGTCGGGTCAGCGATATCCTAAGAAGTTCCCTAGCGGCAAGTGGCAAAACTAACATTTGACAGATAAAAATTTCAATAAACAATGTGTTGTCTCTGACAATATATAAACTGTACCTGCACAAATCACCTGATAATTTGTGCTGTACCTGACTTGATGCATACAAACGTTAAGAAAAGAAAGAAATATTGATTGTCGTGCTCCTCAGTGTAATGTAATAATTAAAATGAAAAGGGTTTAACTTACTACTACTACTAACGTTTTTATTAATCTCACTCTTATTACATAAATATAAGAGCATATTATTTGTTATACGAATCTACTAATATATTATTTGATTAAGAATACCAATTAACATCCTCAGTATCGCGTATTTGAAGTTAAAATATCGCCCACCCGGTCAGGGTGGTCCAGCTACTTCTTTTATATCTGACAGTTTTACTTTTAGGATAAAACTAATATTCTTCATATTTTTATAAACAAAGTCAGTGGTATGTATACATATATGTATTAATTCACTAGGGTATATAGTGTTTTGAGCAAATTCGAGCGTACATACATCCCTTCATATAAAAAATCGCACAGACCAAAATAATGAAAATATTCATTTAATTTTCGAGTAGGAAACTACGTGACGAAGTCACCCATCGATTTGGGGCGAAATTTTATGTAATCGAACATGTTTAAAGAGAGAGATAGGCCAAAAATTTGTTTTTAGAGAATTGCGAAATGTTTTCGTATTTGTCGGAAAATATTTTTCCTCTGAAAAAATAATGAAATTATGAAAAATGGGGTTCTTTGTTACGACAAATCGACTGGTGCTGTCCATTCTTCGATATAAATGTTTCAAATTTTACCACAGGATTTGAATTTAAAAAAAATATGCCTTCATATAAAAATGTGGTCGTGGCTTGGAAGGGGGCGGAGCCGTGTGGCAATTTTGGTTTAATGGTATAGTTTGTTCTTGTGAATGTTGTAAGGTTGGTATACAATTATTTTCGTACGCCACTGGAGTAGTAGGATAAAAGGTTTGTAATCCTTATTACTACAAAAAAACGTATCTACACTTTCACTTTATCACTCCAGTTTTTTACTTTAAACATTTTATCTTTATTAACTTCAAAGTTCAGATTGATAGCAATTCAATTGTTATCACCGGGTCCCACAGATATTACAATGGTATCTCTTTATGCTATGAAAGTCAGTTGAGTACTAGATTTAAACATGAGCTATTTTTTTAAACACCTAAATAAACCTACTTCTTATCATTTAAAAAAAATCTATAAAAGTAGGCAAAATAAAAGTCAAAAGATTACTAAGAGAGACTCATAGAGAAAATTATTTTGTGTTGTGTCGTATTTTAAGTAGAAATTGTATTGTAACAACCTTTGATTCGTATTATTAAACCTGTCCTGACTTTTTCCCGTTAAATAGCCAAAAAACTTTAGAGTTAGTGATCCGAACTGAGCGGAAAACGGTTTAGGATTAAATAAATAGAATTAGCGGAATTTCTATCGTGTCTTTAAATTTATTTTAGTTGACACACCATAGGAATTGTGGAAATAAAATTAATAAAACAGAAACATTTAAAACACTTTTACTGATCTAATTAAAAACATGTATAAAATTGAAATATTATATAAAATCAGTGAGTAACATTTAATCAGTTCAACACAGTATAAAGCGTGTTGTAAGTATAATCGAATCAAATGCATTTTATTCTATTTTTTTTGTTGTACTTTTTTACGAGTCCAATATAACCTTTCTCAATACAATTCAAAATCCAAATTTCGGTATGTAGGGAAACCTGGCCTGAAATGACGTACTTGAAGTTTCTTTAAGTTGGCAACAGAGCTTGCTGATCCTATATTCATGAATTCGTGCGCCGACTAGTGTAAAACGGCCCACACAGTATGAGATCTGTCGTACGACAAGTTTGTATGACCTAAGTAGTTTCGACTGTCATGACACACATAGCAAAGTAGCACAGTTAGGTGAGAGTATTGTCGCCACTTCTGTTCAGCATATACATGGAAAATATATTTCAACTAGCGCTATTCCCCTCAACAATTTAAGATACGGCGATCTTAGCACATAACATTGAAGATCTACAAGACATCAACATAAACAAAACCAAACTGATGATAGTGAGCTGACAATGAAGTACTCTATATCGACAATAATCAAATCAAGAGGGTGAATAAGTTCAAATACTTGGGCATAACACTGAACGATAAATGGGACAACGACGAAGAGATAAAAATACGCATAGCTGTTGGAATAATGATTTTGTATTACGTCAAAAAGTCTTGCCCTGTCAAGAAAAAAGACTTTTTTCAAAAAATATAGATGAACGATCAAAAAGATGATGAACATGTAATAAAATATAGAAATAAAACTACAAAATGGTATTTAATATGATACGTTTTATCAATAGCCACTGCTCGAAACACGTGTCTCCCTGTAGGAGCTGTGAGACCTTGCCGTGGTCGGAGAGCTCAGTAGCTGCTTTGCTTCGAGCCTGACGGAATGGAGCGAAGGAGTTAAACTATAAGTAACAGCTGAAAACGGTCGATGGGATCGCAAATGCCGATTACGGGACACTAAAAAAAGTCAGTGGAAGATTATATATATATATATATATATATATATATATATATATATATATATATAGGCATAAGACAGGCCCTAGGGCCTATAGCCGTGTAAGAATTTTCCATCTGTATCTATCGCTTGCTACGCTTTTCCAGTTCCGTATTCCCTTTTCCGCGACGTCCTGCATTACGGCTTCTTTCCACTTTCTTCTGGGCCTACCTCTCTTCTTCTTTCCCTCTGGTCTTTTCCATGCTACTTCTTTTACATCTCTTGACTGTTCCATCCGTTCTAAGTGACCTAACCACTGCAGTCTTTTTGATTGGATTACTTCAATTATTGTTGAGTCATTGTATAGATCATACAACTCCTTATTTGTGCGCCTCTCCCATCCTTCTTCTGTTTGTTTTCCGCCATAAATTTTCCTTAATATCTTCTTCTCCCAGATTTCGAATTTGGATTTCTGCTTCTTATTCATAACCCATGTTTCACATCCGTATAGCACTGTCGGTCTTAATATTGTTTTATAAATTCTTTTCTTTGTTGCTCGTGTGACTTGTTTTGATCTCAAGATTTTGAGTAATCCTCCAGCACATCTATTGCCCTTGGCCAGTCTAAGATCGATTTCTGCTTCTTCCTCACATTTATCATTTATTAGGACATCTAGATACATATAGTTCTTGGTTTCCTTTATTTGTATTATTTTATCTTTCTGTAGCTCTAGCCGTAATGTCTCGGGCTCTTCCGTTACTGTTTTATTTCTTAGTTTCATGTACTGGCTTTTTGCTTCATTTATCTCCAACCCCACTTCTTGTGCTGCTGTCACTAGATCTTTTGCTATTTTCATCAGTTCTTTTTTTTTCCTTGATAATAAAACCACGTCATCTGCATATGCCAAACATTGGTGGCTTTTGTTCAGTAATGTACCCCGACGGTTGATTTTGCTTTTCCTTATAACATCTTCTAATGCTATGTTGAATAGCATGGTAGATAGGGGGTCTCCTTGCCTCAGTCCTTGGGTTGTATCAAATTCTTCGGATTCTTCCCCTTCTATTCTTACTACATTTCTTGTCTGCTTGAGTGTCATTTCCACCAGTTTGCATAGCTTCTCTGGAATTTTCTTAAGACTCTCAATAGCTTAGTCCTGTTTATCGTGTCATAGGCTGCCTTAAAGTCGATAAACAGCATATATGTAGGAATCTCGTATTCGTAACAGTGTGTTAATACTAGTTTTAGTAAGAAAATTTGGTCTGTTGTTCCTCTTATCTTTTCTGTATAAGTTTCTAGTCGTCTTTTTATTAGTGTGACTAGTACTTTGTACATGCAATCAAGTAGTGCTATTCCTCTGTAATTGTTGCAATGTGAAATGTCACCTTTCTTGTATATCGGTAGAATTACTGCTTTTTTCCACCCTTCTGGCATATGTTCAGTCCTCCAAACCTCTTGTATTAACTTAGTAATTTCTCTTTTTAATACAATACCTCCGTATTTCAAGTTTTCTGCTGTAATACTATTGGATCCTGGGGCTTTATTATTTTTCATATTGTGGATAATTTCTTCTATTTCTGCTAGTGTAGGTTCTTCATCTTCGGAACGGTTTTCTTCTCCCAATGGAACGTCTTCTCTTTCTTCTGTTTCTAGTTCTGCATTTACTTTTAATAGCTCTTCAAAATGGCTTTTCCATCTTCTTATTATTTCAGTTTTTGCTCCTAGCAGTTTACCGTTTCCATCTTTGATGTATGGTGTTTTGGCCTGTGTCCTTTATTTATTTCTTTCACATCCTTGTAGAAATTTCTTATTTCTTGTCTCCAGTATTTTTCTTCCATTATTTTTATTCTGTTTTCATCGTGTTCTCTTTTCTTAGTTCTGCAAATCTTTTTTGGAATTTTCGTCTGTTCAACGTATTCCCGTTTGTACTGTTCTTTCCCGGTCTGTAGATATTTTTCCCTTAAACTTCTTTTCTTACTTATTTCTTCCATACATTCGTCGTCAAGCCAGATCTTCCTTTTGGTAGCCTTTATGGCGTTCAAGCTTTCGTCTGACGCTTTCAAAATTGCTGTTTCCATCCGTGATAGTTTCTTTTCTACACCCTGTTCTAATTCTGTTTCCCTAGTTTGTTCTAAGTATTTCTCGATTTTAGATCTGTATTTACCGGCTACTTGAGGATGTTGCGATTGTTACATGTTATATTTCACCGTTCTTCTTCTGTTTTTTCTAATTTTTCTTTTATCTGTTTCTGTTAGTTTAAATTTAGCCATTACTAGAAAATGGTCAGAGTCTATATCGACACCCCTATATGATTTTACATTTTTTATTGATTTGGCATCTTTTTCCCCTATTAGCACGTGATCAATTTGGTTTGATTCGTTAGTGCCTGGAATTATCCAAGTTCCTTTGTGTATATTCTTCCTTTTAAAATGTGTACTCATAATCTTCATTTGCTTTTCTATAGCCATATTGATTAATCTAAAACCATTATCGTTACTCGTATTATGTTTGCTTTCGCCTCCCGTTATAGTTCTAAATATGTCTTCATTTCCTACTTTTCCATTTGCATCTCCCATTATTATTTTTACATTGCCGTTTGGTATTCTGTCAATAATTTCTTCCAGTTGTTCATAGAATGCATCTTTATCTTCATCAGTTTTCTCTTCTGTAGGTGCATGAAAGTTAACGATTGTTATGTTTTTGTCATTTCCAGCAAACTGTAGTTTGCATATCTTGTCTGAGATCGCTTGGAAGTGTGTGATTTGTCCTTTCATATTTTTACTGACTACAAAGCCTGTACCAAATCGTCTTTTTTCATTTCCACTTGTAAATAGGACATATTCCTCCATTTCTTTTATATTATTATTTTTTAAATGTGTCTCCTGCAGCGCTAGAATTTCTATATTGTATCTTTTTTGTGTGGAAGATTATTTATTATTAAAAATATTCTTTATTCAACTCTACAATCCAGTTAACAACAATTAGAAACATACATATATACAAATATGTGTGCCGATGACAAGGCCATTTTTCTTGCTGTGGGTTCGTGGCTCCTTACACGTGTGCATTATCCACAATTTCTTACTGTTTACAATAACATTATACCTCAAATGTATGTGACTCCTAGAATATTTCGGCTAGGTTATCCCTGAAAAGTAGCTAAAAAACAGGGTTTCAAAAATGATATGGGGTTTTTAGTTTTAGAGAAGGCAACATGACTGATGTTGATTTTAATTTAATTTATATGTTTGGATGGTTTTACACATTGTGTGATGATATAGGTTATGTAATTAGTGTGCCATGCACAAGCCTACACCCACTATCTCGGATGTCTCCCCGTCTCGGATGACAATTATTATAAAAGTTTGAAGAAATTTTATATATAAAGTCTTTGATAGTTGGCGTGTTGGCTTTGTCATGAATTATGTTTTTCACTTGCAAAAGTTACTTTTTAAAAAACTTTATTTACACTAGTTGACAATCATCAATTACAATATATCGCCCCCTTACTGCAAAAACCGACTAACCGCCAATTTTCTTAAAATTGGGGTTACAACACTATCAGTAATACCATTTCAAGCTCTGTCTACTGGTAAAACCTGTTAACCGATACGATATTTCGTTTCAATTTTAATTAATGCTAAAAACATATAAGTTTACTTTTTAAGGAAATGCCATACAGGTAGTAACACATAATGTACTTTACGACAATGTATTTCTGATTTTCCTCAAGCAAAACAGATTTTGTTGCATTAAGCTTTTTTCACTAAGTCAAAGCCCAATCATGATATAAATATTTTATACAAACAAAACAATATAATGCTATATAAGCTTTTTTTGCTGTAGTTTATACCAAATTATCAATTAGTTTTTTATCAGATAATAAATAATAAAGTCCTTTAGTTGGTTTTGCTTGAAGAACTTTTTATCTATGAAGTAAAATTTACTTATTTTAAAACGGACTAAAATCGGTTAACTGTGATTTACAGAATTTGTTTGTAACACGCGGGTTTGTACTTCACAGAATTTGTCATTCAAAATATTTAGTTTTCAGTGGTTTATACACGTTTATTTGAATGGTGAAGTTTGTATAGGACAATATGAATACAAGGGGTAAATTATTAGTGTCATTGGCGATTGAAGGCAGCAAAGAAGGTTGGTAAAAATCTATTGAATATATATTTTGAGGTTATTTTTCGTGATATCGGTTTTAGGGTGGATTTATACAGCTTGATTTAGTTTTAAGCATAAACATTAGCATAAAAGATAAATGAATACATTTGAATGCATCTGTTTATACAGAATAATATAAGCATAAACATTGATTTAAGATTTTGCATGGTTTTATGTCAAATCTATGTTTATGATTATGCTTAAAACTAAATCCACCCTTACAAAATTCTAAAATTAGGTAAATTATTGTATCATTATTTAATTTGATTATTTTTTGTTCGATTAGAGGAATTCATTTTATTTCTATTCATCTAATTTTAGAATATTTATTTTTTTTATGTTTTTCTACGTTTCGCATATTTTTTGGATACAAATTACTTAAATTATAATCCATGAAATACAATTATGCTTTGTTTTCAGTTTCTGAATCGGATTCTTAGCCACTTTTTGGCGAAGATTTGTCAGATGAAGATCCTACATATCAACCAAATAAATCACCACAAAATCCATTTCACATTACTGCTGAAGAAGATGATTCACCTACAGAAGAGGATTCATTTGGATCTAATAAGATTAATCAAGCAAATGCAACATATAACAATCAGTACCATCCCTTTCATATTACTGAAGAAGAGGATTTAGTTACAGAGGAGAACTCGTTGGTACCTAACGATATTAATCAAGCAAATAATGCAACACATAATAACCAGAACAATCCCCCTCACATCGCTGATGAAGAAGAGGATTTAGCTAGAGTGGAGGATTCATTTGAATCTAATGATATTAATCAAGCAGATGCTACTCATATCAAGCAGAACAATCAACCAGAGAACTCGTATGACATCGCTTCAAGTATTGTAAGTAATATTTTTGATTTAGTCTGGAAAAGAGTGAAACCACTATCACGCTGGCGCAATGCGAATCCAAGTTCATGGAAACGAAATGTCGTTAAAAAAAGACGTGCTGCAGGTTTACCGTACGAAACAAAAAATAGAATCAGACCACCAAAAGTACCTAAATTAATAGATTGTTCTAGCTGCCAGTATAAGTGCACAGAGGCTTTTAATGAACAAAACCGTGAGAGGATTTGTAGATTATATTGGAGTCTGGATTTTCCTTCTAAGAAAAACTTTATACTGAACCATGTTAAAATTGCACCTCCAAAGAGGGTTGTTGTTGCTAGAAAACGTGCAACGCAAAGGTCTTACACAAAAAAGTGCTACTTTGATCTTGTACTTGAGGAAAAGCAAGTGTGTCAAAAGTTTTTTTGCTCTGTTTTGACTATTTCTCCTTCAGTTATTAAAGATGCTGTGGAAAAACGAGATAACCTAGGCTTTTACTCGTTAAATGGGGATCCACGGGGACACCATGAGCCACCAAATAAGACACCACTAGAAAAAATTGAACAAGTTATCGCTCACATTGAGTCATTCCCAACAATGGAAAGTCATTATGTCAGGCAAAAAAACAGACGTAAATATTTGGATTACAAGCTTTCAATCACTAAAATGTACGAACTTTATCGCGAAAAATATAAAGACTCCCAACCAGTGTCTGAAATTACTTATCGTAGAATCTTTTCAAAAGAATTTAATTTAGGATTCTTTGTTCCAAAAAAGGACCAGTGCCTTTTATGTACCAAATATGCACGTGCAAATGTAAAAGAAAAAATGGAACTAGAAATTTCCTACCTGGAGCACATAGAGAGAAAAAATAAGTGTAATGCTGAAAAGCAGAGAGACAAAGAAAGGGCGGAAACTGAAAAAACATTTATGACAGCTACTTTTGACCTTCAGGCAATACTGCAAATTCCAAGTGCAGAAATTGGGTTGCTGTATTATTCGCGTAAACTTGTACTTTACAACTTGGCTTTGTACGAAAATGTTTCACCTAATGACGCGTATTGTTTCACTTGGTCTGAGATACATGGAAAAAAAGGGAGTAGTGAAATTGGGTCAATTCTATACTACTATCTATCAGAATACATTTCTCATGATATCACTGAAGTATCTCTATTCTCCGATACCTGCGGCGGACAAAACCGCAACCAGTTTGTTGCAGCTGTTTTGTTATGGACTGTTAATAAAATTGACCACCTACAGAAAATTGAACAAGTCAGGCCACTCTTATATGGAAGAGCAGATTCAATGCACAGTAGCATTGAATCTGCAAAGAAAAATGAATCTGTCTACTCAGTTACAGACTGGATTAATATTTTTAAACGGGCTAGATCAAAGCAAGTGTATAAGGTCGGTCAGAAAAAATTTAAAAAAGAAACCGTATCATGTCAGGGAATTTAAGTTTCATGAATTTAAGGACCTCAAGAAATTAGCAGAAACCATTTATAAAAATAAGACCAAAGATAATGAGGGAAAACCAGTTAAATGGTTAAAAATTAAAAGGATGGTGTGTGGGAAGGGTGAAACCAAAATTTATTTTAATTATGACATGTCAGAGACACTTGTTTATTTTGATATCAGATCTGACCCGTCATCTGTTAAAAAGTTGAAGTTCGATACAACACTAGAAAAACCAAGAAAAGCGTCAAGGAGGTTTCTGTTCCTGAAGAAGAATTTACGTTTCCCTCACAATTGGAGCAATTGTATTTACATCCTTTGTCGATAAGCGCTGCGAAAAAAAAAGATTTATTAAAACTCTGCACCACAGGTGTTATTCCAGAAGAGTACCACGGCTGGTACCAATCATTAACCTGTGAATAATTTATCGATCGCCTTCCAGATCTTGCAGCATCAGAGGGCAGCAGTGATGATGACTAAAAAAATCTTTTTCTTTTGTCCAATGTTACTGTGCATTGAATAAAAATATTTCACTTAACCTGCTTTTATTAATATTAAAAACTTTATATTCAATTCATTTTTTACATTTTAAAATTCCATTTACATTTATTCGTCTTTTCAAATTGCTTTTCTTTTTACAAAATCTTCTATAAGTTTCATACATTTGCTGGTAAATTTAATTACTAAATGTATTGACAAAATATTTTTTCTACAGGAAAAACCATATAAGTGCAGAACATTTTTTGCAGAAACAATTTTTTTTTCAAAAAATTGCTATATTTGACACTTTATATAAATTTTATTATAAACTGAAAGCAATAAACTTTTCAATAGATTTAGTGATTTTTTAAAAATATCTATGTTGTTTGTATAATTTTACATAAAAACTTTAAATCGATTTTTCTCAAAATCACAAAATACGTAGTTAGTCGGTATTTGCAGTATGGGTAGGATATGGTGTTTACACCACGACTTCAGTAAAGACAATGTGTGGATGTCTGAGGTCGGGTGATTTTTATATGAGTACATTATCATAAAGGAAAATATAACTTAACTATGAAAGTAAACTGCAGATACGATTAATGGATACTTAAAACTACATTAGTGGGGAATTTGAAAGTCATAACTCATGTAACCAAGTATTTTTGGGAGAGAGTGGTGGAATTGCTACTTGGTGGAGTGTTAAATTTGCTCTGGATTAAAGTCTATCTAAATCAGTGAATTTTCAGTTTTAAAATTCTAATAAGTGCATCATTGTATTCAGTGAACCTCTGTATGCTCCTGTTGCTAAAGGCAAGTAATAAAATCTAAGATTTGAGCTGTTCCATTGACATTTTTTGTGGGAAACCATTTAAATAATTTAATAACAGATTTGCTGACCAGTTTTTTTACTGAAATACCGAATTTATTCCACCACGGCAAAATTTTTATTTAAAGTTCTTGAATAAAAGTGAATATAAATTCGAGAAAGTGTACTACCTAACATAATAGTGCACCATTGTGTGTATTTGAGACTCGTAAGTCTCGATAAATCGCACGGGCCAGGACCGTACTCAGGTACACATGACCCGTGCTAAAAGTTTCAAATATTGAATTGAGTCCACCAAAATCGGGGATTTCTGACTACAGGAATCCCCAAACCACAACGATGGATACCAGAATAGAGAAATCTAACCAACAAACCGAAAGAAACATGTCATATTCTTCAGTACTTAGTAAACAACAGCCAACAAAATTTCCAGAGAAGAACCAAGCTATAATATTTCCTGCGATTGAAGGAACCAAAATCCAAGAATATCTCCTAGCCTTAGGAATACTCGTCAACCCTAAACACATTCTGTTCGCATCTAGAATTTCGAATAATAGAATTTGTATATACCTCCCCAGCCCAGAGTTAGTAACCACGGTGCAATTGGTGTCAACAACCAAATTATACGAGCCAGAAGATTGATAACTCCATCTGAACGTTTGATCCTATCTAACGTGAGCCCAACAATCCCACATTCACATTTAGAGCAAGCCCTACAACAACTTGGCCTCAGCCTATTATCCCCTATATCCTTTCTCAGAGTCAACATGACCAATCCAGATTTTGCACATATAATGAGTTTCAGAAGGCAAGTCTACACTAATCCTCCCGAAAATATTGTCATCCCGGAGTCTATGTTGGTCAACCATGAAAATACCTCCTATCGAATATTCTTATCATTAGATAATATAACCTGCTTCAAATGCAAGCAAAATGGTCATATATCTTCTCAATGTACAACTGAGACACCTGAACATCTAAATGAACCCCCTGCAATGCCCCCTCCCGAAAATCCAGAAGAACCGCCAGAGTATACTACAACCTCCCTAATTCCAGAAGATTCCCCCATCACTCCCGACCAAGACAACCTGACTAATGCATCGAATAAGAGGAACCTCTCAGAAATATTAACTCCTACGGAAGATACACCATCTGACCCATTCCGAAAACCATCGTCGAGTATAAGTAAGAAAAGTCGCCCTGAAACCACAAGTTTCGAAGAACACATGCAACCAACTAAAGCATACATTGATTCAGAAAATTTTGTAATCAACTACAATCAACTCAAAGACTTTTTTGAAAATATATACGGCTCTAACGACCCTCTGAGTGTGGCGAAACAGTACACAACCGATGTGCATGGTCTAATTCATATGCTGAGTAGTGTGTACCCATATTTTAAAGACAGATGTATCAAAAGTAGGTGTACCAAAATTAAGAAAAAATTATCGAAACAGTTGCTAGCAGAAGTATCGCTAACTTCAGATTCTGAAAGCGACGCATCGTCACAAGAAACACATTAATAATATACACTTTCGAACTATCCATCATTCAATGGAACCTTAATGGGTTCTTCACACAACAAGAAATGCTAAAACTGATTATCTCCGAAAACAAACCATCGATCATATGTTTACAGGAGACCCATTTTAAACAAGACTACTCACAAAATCTGAGGAACTATCTTTGTTTCCATAAAAACAGACCAGATCAAAACATAGCAAGCGGTGGCGTCGCTACTTACATACACCAAACTTACGGTGCAATCGAAATTCCTATAACAACCCACCTTGAAGCAGTTGCCATTAAAATTTTGGACCCTAAAGAGATAAATATTTGTAATATCTACATTCCACCAAATCGTGACGTGACATACGAGGAGCTGAATGATCTCTTTCAGCAAATACCCAAACCGAGATTATTATTAGGAGACTTCAATTGCCATAACACCCTATGGGGATGCGACTCCACACATACAAGAGGTTGTATATCGATGATAACAATATGACGTTACTTAACAACGGAGAAAAAACTCGTTTCAACTCGTTTTCAGGAAACTCCAGTGTTATAGATCTCAGCATTAGCGACCTCTCACTCCACACTCAATTCAATTTTACCATCTTTCCCTATCTATATGGCAGTGACCACTTTCCCATCTTACTCACAAGTTCACAGCATGTTGTAGAAGAACCTATTGTGACAAAAAAATGGAAACTAAAAAGAGCTGACTGGAATCTTTTTGCAAATATTATAGAAACCAAGGTTAGTCACTTCCACATGCGAAATAGTATCGATGAATGTGTTGATGATATTATCAAAATCATAACGGATGCAGCCCAGCTAGCAATAGGAAAGACAAAGCAACTGAACAACCACACTCCCGTTCCTTGGTGGAATCAAAAAATGCGACCAGGCAATAAAATCCTCTAAACACGCTTTCAATAGACTAAAAAGGTACCACACACCAGGAAACCTGATAACTTTTAAGAGTCTGAGGGCAAAAGCTCGATGGATCATGAAAAAAAGTAGAAAAGAATCATGGGCAAGATACGTATCATCCATTAGCAGTTCAACACCACTAAGTACGATCTGGGACAAAGTGAAACGTATTAAATGTAATAAAACAGACCATGGAATCTCACGGATTGAATATCAGGGAAAATCAACTTCCAGTTGTACCGAAATTTCTCAAATTTTCTCAGACATCTATGAAAAGAATTCTAACAGTGCAAACTACACACCCGTATTTCTGAACTACAAAAATAATGAAGAATCTGAAGGGATTGATGTTTCCCAAGATGAAATTAACCCTTTGAATGTACCTATATCCTATGAAGAATTCCTCGAAGCTCTGGTTTCTTTCAAAAACTCCAGCCCAGGACCTGATGATATCCCGTTCATTTTCCTACAAAACATGCCAGATACAGCTAAGCATATTCTCCTGAAAATATTTAATAAGATATGGACAGAAGGGGTCTTTCCTGAGAAGTGGTCAGAGGCAACCATAGTTCCGTTAATAAAACATGGTAAACCAAAGACAGATCCTCAATCATACAGACCAATATCTTTAACTTGTACAATGTGCAAGCTGATGGAAAAAACTGTTAACAATCGACTCACTTGGTTCCTGGAGAAAAACCACCTGCTCACACCAAAACAAAGTGGTTTTAGGAAAGGTAAATCAACATCAGACAATCTAATTAACTTAGAATCATATATTCACGAAGGGTATGCTAACAAACAAAACACCATAGCAATCTTCTTCGATATAAGTAAAGCTTATGACATGACCTGGAGATATAACATTCTTAGAAAGCTGAGCTCCTGGGGTATAAATGGCAATCTTCTAAAATTTGCTGAAAACTTCGTGGGAGAAAGATTCTTCAGAGTTAAAGTTAATGGAACACTTTCCGTGAAAAGAGTGCAACAGAATGGTACCCCTCAAGGTTCGGTTTTGAGCGTCACCCTCTTTCTAATTGCGATAAATGAAGCTGTGAAGAATATCAAACAACCTGTAGAAGCTAGCCTTTATGCTGACGATCTTGTGGTATACTCGCGAGGAAAAAATCTTACCACAATCCAAAATAACTTGCAGGAGGCAGTGATTTCGATTGAGAGTTGGCTGAAATGCACTGGTTTCAAAATGTGCCCAGAAAAAACTAAGTGCATGTTTTTTACTAAAAAAAGAGATCTAGCACTGCCTAATCTGAAACTATGTGGCCGGAATATCCAAGTGGTGGAACAGATGCGTTACCTAGGAATGATTTTCGACAGAAAGTTAAACTGGAATGCCCATCTTAACCATCTCAGAACATCATGTCAGAGCGGCATCAATCTACTGAGAATTCTGTCAAACCAAAATTGGGGTTCCGACAGACAAACGCTCTTACTTCTCTATCGAGCTCTAGTAAGATCCAAAATCGATTATGGCTCTATAACATATGCCTCAGCAAGTAAATCAGTTCTGAAAATTGTTAACACGGTACACAATACAGCAATACGGCTGGCCCTTGGAGCATACAGGACAACGCCCGCTGAGAGTCTCTACAGTGAAGCTGGGGAGCCATCATTGCAGCTGCGACGACAGCAGCTGAGCTTAGCGTATGCATCTTTAGTCTCTACTGATATTCAGCATCCAGTATATCATAACACCTTTCCAAACCGCTTTCGCAATCTGTATGAAAACCGAAGAAGACTAACATACCCTTTCTATCAGAGGATCAACAAGTTCAGTTCCGAATTGAATGTGACTTTCCCAGTTACCCTTCCCAACAACAACTCAGACACGCCACCTTGGCTTATTGCCTTGCCACCATGCAACCTATACCTCTCCAAATTCAACAAATCTGAAATTATTCCTAGTCTGCTTCACAATCATTTCCTCTCATCAATAAATGAATATTGTGATTATACTCACATCTACACAGACGCTTCCAAGTCAAACCAAGGAGGAGCATCAGCTTTTTCAAGCCCGAATACATCCAGTGGATTCAAACTACCTCCACAATGCAACATTTATATAGTGGTGAACTTTTTGCAATCCTTCAAGCAATCAAATACGCTGCTCATGAAGATATCCACAATACTTTAATTCTTACAGATTCGTTAAGCTCGTTACAAGGTATACAACTCATTTATTCAGATCATCCTCTGACAAGACTCATCAAAGAGTATGTTCACACAATTAGGGAAAAAACCAGACGATTGGTCTTCATGTGGGTCCCGTCACATGTTGGGATCTCTGGCAACGAGCGGGTTGATAAAATTGCACGTGAAACCATGAATGAACCAATCTTTCAAAAGCAAGAGGGAGTACCGTATACTGATCTGAAAAAATATATGAAATATGTGGTCTCTAACTACTGGTCATCTGTCTGGGCAGTATCTGGAATGAAACTTAAAGAAATTAAAGATGATATCAAACCATGGAGAAACATCCCTAGCCAAAGAAGACACCAAATAATAATCACCCGTTTGCGCACTGGACATACAAAGTATACCCATGAACACTTGCTGAAAGGAGAAGAAGACAAAATCTGTGATATGTGTCAGGTGCCAATGTCAGTTAAACATTTCATGGTCGAGTGTCCGAGGTTCGCGGAATAACGCCGGACGTACAGTATAAGTGCAGATTTAAAATCAACTCTTGGTGTGTACTGTAATTTTGAAAACACAATCGGATTCCTCTCTGAAATAGGTTTAGTCAACAAAATGTAAATTACTAAGCTCGTTACCATGTTGCTTATTACTGATTCCTATCTTCGATATTATGCTATTCAAATATTATTGTATGTTATAGTGACGTTACCAGCCTAAATGTTATTTCATGTTACTGTTATGTTATGTTGCTAATAACCCTAGTGGTGGATGCAACTATTATTTTCTAAATAAAAAAAAAATAAAGTTGACATTTTTTACCAAAAACATTTATTCGCAAGCCAATTGAAAATCGAAAAAAATCATTTGTTTCAGATTCCCATGAAATTTTGCATAGAGCGGTTTTTTGGTACGAGGAATCTAAAAAATTTGTCAGTTGTTCGAGAAAAAAATTATTTCGAGTGGAAAAATCAGGAAAATGATTGAAAATGGAATTTTCCGGAAAACTACACGTCAAAATCACAAACTGACAAATGTTTTGGCTTCCACAATTGAAACTACATAATACCAAATCACTTTTTACAGACATTCACTGTGAAGCAAAATTTTCAATTTTTTGGTCTGGAAACCAAAATTTTCGCAATATTATTAACATCCCCATAAAAGCAGACTGGACAATAGAATATGAATATTGTCAGCGATCTAAATGTATTCTCCTGGAAATATAAGACTTCTAGATGTCATAATTGATTGGTATTATATATTCACAGTCCATTATAAGAATTAGTAGGATTGGAACTAAATAAGATCATAGTTCAGCTTTTAGTTAAGAGATGGCGCTAAAGATTTATTTCTAAATTATTTCATCAAAGGCAGCATGGACAATGAAATATGAATATTATTAGCGATATGAATGTATTCACGGTGAAATATAAGGCTGCTAGAAATAATAGTTGAATGGGTTAATGTATTCACTGTTTATTACAAGAGTCAGTATGCTTTGATTTATATAAGATATATAGTTCAGCCTACTGTTAAGATATGGTATCAAAGATTTATTTCTAAATAATTTCATAAAAGCAGACTGAAGAATGTAATAATAATGTTATTGGGGATATAAATAGTATTTTATTCTCTTAGAAATATGTATTCACAGTTTATTACACGAATCCAAACGTTCTAAACTATATGGGTGATATAGTTAGGAGATGGTGTCAATGGTTTATTTCTAAATTATTTCATAAAAGCAGACTGAACAATGGAATATGCATATTTTTAGCGATATAAATGTATTCATTTTGAAATATAAGGCTTCTAGAAATAATAATTGAATGGTATAATGCATTCACAGTTTGTTACAAGAATCAGTAGGATTCTAACTATAAAAGATAATAGTTCAGCTTCTAGTTAAGAGATGGCGGCAAATATTCATTTCTAAATTATGTTATCAAAGTAGACTGAACAATGGAATATGCATATTATTAGCGACATAAATGTATTCTTGTTGAAATAGTTATAAGGCTTCTAGAAATAATACTTGAATAGTATAATCCTTATACAATGGTATAACGCATTCACAGTTTATTTCAAGAATCAGTAGGATTTCAACTAGAAAAGATAATAGTTCAGCTTCTAGTTAAGAGATGGCGTCAAAGATTAATTTCTGAAGGTTAGAGTAACACTTGTAGTGGGATGGCCAATATGTGAAGAACCTTTATAATGTAAAAATATTTCTATGGGATAATAATTATTATAATTATATATAATTGATCATTTTAATGCAATAACTAAATTATCTGCAAGGAGCCTGTTATTTGTTCTACAATTGTTTTGAAAACCATTTGAGCACATGACTTTTCACATTATGTAACGAGGCTGTTTTCATTCAACATTTTTTTCTAATACTTTACTAATTTCGTAAAACTGAACAAAAAATGGAACTTTCGTATTAAAATACATGATACAAAAACGCAACCGAATTTTTTAATGAAATTCTATAAGTAGGTTCACATCGTAAAAACTGAAGCCGAGTTCGTAAATGAGCAAAATCTGATGTACCTACAGTTTTTCGGAAAATCGTTTTGTTACAAAACAAATATAATTAATAGAAACTTTATTTGGGTAAATATAAACTTTATAAAGGCACACATACAAATAATTCTGATAATTTATCACTAAATTTTTACATTACAAACGATAAGTACTAATATCTATTTTAATTGCCACTAATTAAGAAATGTTTCACAGAATACTGTAAGTACACACATTGTAAAGACTAGCTAAAACGTCCTCAAAATTAAATCGACATTTTACAATGACACTTACATGAGTAAATACATCACATAATAAAATTATTCGATATTGGACGGTATTTGTTAAATTTAATATTTATTTTTAGAATACAATGTTTTTGAACGTCTGATCTCAAACTTAAATAAATTCGTAAAAGATATTATATGAAGAAACAGGTTTAAGAACGCGGTAAAAAGAACTAATTATTTTTCAATAATATTATATAATAACATTAGCAGCTATAGTATATTAAATACAGGATAAAACTATGTACAGTAAAACTAAAAAGTATAGTAAGAGAGAGCTTGACGTGCGGCGAATCGATTAAAAAAATTCAAGAACAAATATTAAAATTACTAGTTCTTGAATTTGTTTAAGTATTTCCAAATTATTCACGGAGATAAAGAAACTTGTGAATTAAATATGACAACGCTTTTCTCTTGATGTTTATGTTTGGAGGTCGTTACACTTTGTATACTTTTTGATTTTACTGTAGGGTGATTGACTAGTACGATACAGCTGAGTATTTTTTATTCATTTGAAGTATCAAAGTAGGTATGTTAGAAATAATGTTAAGCTTCACATTTTAAAATTTGCACTTGAGGCTGTTGCATAACGTAACGTTACATTTTTTTAATGAAACACAGAGTATACAGAATTTTATCGTACTAATCAATCTTTTTAAATTAATTCCAACAAGATAGTTCCTTTTTTCATTGTCTGTATTCTTAGTCTACATTTTATACAATTATGATGTTTTCACTATACGCCAAAGATGGCAGTAGGAGTGATGGAAACGTCTTTATTACGTGTAGCGCATTGAAAAATATCGCCTTTTGGTAGACAACAAATATTATATTTGTATTAATAATCTTCATTATTTACATTCATTCATACTAATTAACGGTGTTTTTATTTTAATCTATTGTAAATCAAGTCTCCAAAATTTCACACACAAAGTGTATAGAACAGAACAACTCCTTAATTTACTGAATGGAAAAACATATGCTGGGCGTCCCACATAACCTCTTGCCTCTTATCTCGAAAGATATTCTATTTGGAAAAAAGTTGAATTCAAAATGTTATCGTTTTGAGGGAACTTTTATATTATATATCTTTCACGTATACAGGGTGTTCAGTTTTCCATGGTCACGAATCAACTCTTAAAAATTAAATGGATACGTATTCACGTATCACGGCTTAGGATTTAATAACCGTTTTATTTAGTTTCTTCCTACAAACGTATTAATTTGGGGTAGGGGGGCCAGTGTTCGTGAATTCAAATGCGAAGCCAAGCGATATCTTCTCTGAATCCACTTAGGTAACTCTCAGCAGGTGCGTCCACGTCGCGGAGTCGGCACGGCTTTATGAGTCGGTGGCTATAAGTTCTGTGGAGGACCCGGTATTGCGGGGTATACACCGCTTTACCACACCACACTACACCGGCAGAAAACGCGGAGAAGAAGGACTTCGGTACGGCGGACCCGACGCAAGAAGACTTCTCACTAAGGTGGACCGACTAAATTCAGTAATTGAGTCAACGGCATGAGGATCAGGCAGACAATGGGACGCCCCCTGGTTATATTCCCTTGAGCACATTATATGTCAGAAAGTCATTAATCAGCTGAAAACATGCCTTGTGTGTTGAGATTTGGCAGACTGGGGTATGCGCAAAAGAATGGTGTGAACATGCCGCTACACAAGAGAGGGGTCCCTACAGACTGTAGTAACTACAGAACAATAGCGCTTATTTCACATGCAAGCAAAATTCTGCATCATATCATAAACAACAGTTTAAAACCGTTTTTGCTCCTCCAGATTCCCGACGAACAGACAGGCCCTGCCAGGAAAGGAAACAAGGGAACAAATCCTGAATGTAAGACAAATAATAGAAAAAGCACATGAATTCTATATTCGGACGTAGTTTTTGATTATGGAATAGCTTCATTCCAGCCCTAGGGCAATAATATTGATTCGCGCCCTTGGTATGGAATGAATACTTGTGGCGTCCTCTAAATGTTCATTTGACAGAAAGAGAAAATAGGTTTGTTCCCTTTTCTATACCAGCTGCACTATGCGGAATAAAAGTAGTGCAGAAATATTAAAATGTATACGTTAAAATGAACGTAAAATAATGTGGTCGTTGAGTATTAATTGTTAGAGCCAGAAGTGCAGCAAACGTGTATTTTGTGAAAAAAATAAAGAACTACAATTGTTAACTGTCAAAAATGTCGATTGTCAAAATTGTTTAATCATTATCTATTAATACTTCATAAAAAGTGAGTGAATATATAATATAATTTCATTTAAATAATAGCTACTACATGGTTTCATTCCTTTTTAGTGTTTGATACTGACAGCATCGATGATTTTCACCACAACTCCTCCAGAAAGTAAAGAGTTAGCAATTCAATATGTGTTTTATTTTTTATTTGATAGTCGAAGAAAAATTATAATCTAAAACACGGGTGGAATTCTAAATTCTATACTCGTAAAACCGTTTCCTTCGCCTACGGCTCGGGAAACAAATCTTTCTACTTGTGTAGAATTTTGTTTATTCCACCCTTGATATAGAATATACTATTTTATAATTCACGTATACAAAATTTACTTTTTCTACGATCGTGCAAAAAGTCACTATTTTTTGCACTATGTACCGTGTCAAAAGTTCAACTTTTTGCACTAGTGCAAAAAGTATTTTACTTTTATGCACTAGTGCAAAAAACACTTTGAGTTGTCAACCACCGGGAAACGAACCCCAACTTCTTGGGTAGGGGGTTGGTGTCTTAACCGTTAGACCATTAGATGGATATGAATGCATTGTAAACCAAAACATTATGCCATGAGCACAAATGATGCCCATTTTGTTGCGAGTTGCATACTATACTTTTTCTATGACAACATATCGTTCACGTTTAATTTTGTCTTTTGATCTACCTTTCATTTTAAAAAAAGGTTATAAGCGCGTTGATACATACTCAATAGTAATACAACAAGTGTAATGATGGTTTCCTAAAACAACGATTTGTTTCGAAAAAGAGAAGACATTTTCGATAATCATTAATTACACGAGTTGTATTTGTCAAGATTATTTCACGAAAACAATTAAAATTGGGCTATGATGACGTTCGTTACAAAATTCCATGAATTGTTTCCACACGTACTTTTTAGATCGCACGGTATTTTGCGGCATTTGTTCTTTTACTTTCGTTTGAATCTCTTTTAGATCAAACAGACCAAAACGGTTTTTAGAATTCATTCTTGATACAATAATTCTGACGTTTCTTTATTAATTTGACATTTTCTGTCAGTCACTAGATTTTTAATATCGAATAAAACAACTAATGACAACGCGAAACACACAGATAGGAAAATTGCATGTATCCAATCAGGTGCCGAAATACAAAATCAAAAACATGGTGCTTTCAGATATCAATCCTCATATTTAAACCAATCGAAGGCGCGTATTTTGTATTGAGTGAAATAATCTTCGACGTTTCCGGTAATAAATTCAGTGTTGTTACCTTTGCTGCTTCTATTATGTTCGGAGGTGTCAAATCTAAGTCAATATCACTATCATTTTCAATTTTAATTAATAGTTTTTATTGAAAACAACTATGAAATTACTCGTTACCTACTAAAACTTGGACAGAAACGATCTGCTGACATTTCATCAATTTGTCGCTGGACGTCATAATTTGACAAGCCGTAGTCGTAGTGATTTTAGAGTGATCCTAGACCTAACACGAAATATTCCATTTCGCATTTGTTGCTTAGCAACTTGTCTAGCAACCGATGCAAAAATGAAATTCTGTACAAAATGTGCTTTTTGATTGAAGTTACGGTTATAAAATGAACATTTATCGAGGTTGTCGTAGAAAATAGTATATTGTAAAAAGTGTGACAATGACTCATTTTGTAGTACGAGTGCAGTTTGCGTAACTCACCGCTTCGCGTACTACAAAATGTCATTATGATAAGAGTTTTACATACTATTTTTTATAATGAACTTGCAAAAATGTTTTTCATGAAAATATAATTACATTAGGGATTTTTGAGCTTCTTTATTTACGTTGGTAACCCTGAATATACTAGTGACAGTTGACAGAAGTTTTAAATTTGAATTATGGAGGGTAGAATTAAGGTCTTGTATAGGGGACAAGTTAAAAAAGTGTCCAGCTGTAAGCAGCAAATTACAGTTCAATAACCGACCACAATAACGCTAGCGTAGCAAGTGGAAACGACATGAAATTAGCAGTTGTAAACGGAGTGAAGTGCGCTGAGTTTTACGTAGTCAAGTGTTGATTAGTAAATAGAACCTATAAAACTGCTGAACTAACGTGGATAGTGATTCGATTTTTATAAACTTTAGTACATACATTTTTTATTATTATTATTACGAATTTGTTCTTGTAAATTCAAAGAGGAAAAAAAATAGAAACAATGGGAAAGCTTTGTTCAGTGAAAAGTTGTCCAAGTGGGCGAAAATTAAAAAATAAAGCAACTGATGCGTCTCAACCTCTGTCTTTTTTTCGACCAACAGTACGTATAACAAATTTTACAATACTGAAGTTAAGAAATATAAAACAATTATTCATTTTTTATAATAATTGAATCATTATCATAAAAATTAATTAAGAAACTTAAAAAGCGCTAATTTTTTGAAACATTTTTGTCATTATTATTGATGAGTTATAAACATTATTCAAAACTGTCAAATATCAACTGAATAAAGTGTCGTATTATTTTTTCAATTGTTAGTTTGTAACTTATATAATTATATAATACCGAGTTCGGTCTCGATCCCTATCCTACTCTAATAATTTATGGCGCTGTTTTTAAAATCTTTCCACTTGCTACTGTTGCGTCACATTAATTTGCTCCCTGTCAGCGGACACTTTTTCATACACTGAGTTGGTCCTCCTTAGTTCTACCCTCCATAATTTGAATGTTCATTAAGTTACTAATTCATAGTTCGGAATTTATGAATATGGATCTAACAGCGAATTATCATACACTCCACCAGAATTTCGTAATATTACTGTTAATGATTTACAACTTGAAAAATCTAAACTAAAATATGTATATGGTATTTATGTTTTGATTTGGTTCCATTTACGTTCATAATTCTGTCATTTGTTCTGCACGTGATTAAATTGCAATGCTGAAAGATTAGAAATTGATCTTTAACATTACAAATCATGACTTACCTTATATATTGTTTTTATTCAATATTATTGTTTTTATTTAAATTATTTAAATTCTTCAAAATATACAGAAAATTTTATCAATGTCTTCGAAAACTACTATAAGCGAAATTTGCAAATCTAAACCCCAAAATGATTATAGAAATATGTCTTTTAGAGCAAAATTAATTAACATTATTTGTCAAAGAGACAATACAATTTTCCATGTTGCATCTGAAAAAGACTCCAATTTATTTTATACAGTAAATGCTAAAATTGCATTTTGTGATTGTCCATCACGTACAGGTGGCAAATTCTGTAAGCACCTATGCGCAATAGAACAAAAATTTGGTATATTATTTAAAACGTCTCCAGTTCTAAGCGTTCATGACAGAATACAATTAGTCAAATTAGCTGTTGGGCATTCAGCACCAGAGGAATTTTATAAAAATATGAATTCAAACACAACTGATCTTGAAAACTTCAGTTCAATCAACTAATTCTGTTCCTGCTGAAGTAGACTTAGCAACAGCAATGGATTTACGCCGAAGAGAGTGAAAACCGATTTTAAAAACAAATTATAATGCGCTGTGAATTTGATCGCATAACAAGTACGCTCGAAGGCAATCAAAGCCCAGAAGCTACTTTATCCATCATTAAGTTTAATACACTAATGAACTTCCTGAAAACCCCTTCCCAAATTTTAAACTTTTTGGAAGCTAAAAGTCGAATATGCGGGAGAAAATATAGAAAATTTCGAGTCCAGCCAGCGTCAATTTCGTGACGTAAAAACAAAGCATTGCCTCAATCTGGGAGAACTGAAGCTGGCAGGCCTTCCAAAATTGAAAAACTAAAACGGAAGCACAGCCTTGGAAGCAATATTTCGCATAACCTACCAAACTCTAAGTTACATTGAACCCAATTCTGTATATCGTTGTTTAATAAAAATAATAATCCATTCATATATGACTTTTATTGTAAGAATATCTACCATTTATCAGGAAGATGAGGGTAGGAATGAATAGATTTTAAAATTTACGAAACAAACCCATACTGTTTAATTGGGTATTTCGCCACACTGTTTTCAATTAAATGAAAAATAATTTAAATTCAGAATCATATGCCAAATTATTCATATTATATATTTTATTGCCTCTGTATTACACTGGGATTTGTCTTCTGCCATGCAGCGCATTAATTAACAAAACCACGAGTGATCCAGAGCGCCGCGCGGACCTCGCGCTCTGTACTATACAGGCTTTTGTCACGCGTCCGGATATACAGGAAGTTAGCGTAATGAAGTTCAATGTACTATAACTTCTCCATCCCCTGAGGAAGTTTTGTAAGGGACGAGCAAAATTTTGGCGTTCTCTTCGTCTTCCGTTGGTTTATTTTCTTTGGACCCATCTCTTGCATATAGATGGGAGTTATCCAAAAATGGTTGTGGATGTGTCTCCAGTTTTCAGCTTCTATTGGTTCCATTTGGTTTGCTTGCTTATTGAAGTTAATGGAAGTGGTCTAGGGGCACTTCGTCTATCTTCAGTGGTCTAAATTTTGTTTGTTTTTGTATGTTGCTTGTTTTAATTTGTGGTAACGTTAATGGTTCGCCCTGGATAGTGGTTTTGTAAATAATAAACCTTTGCTCTACAATTCTGAACTCGCAATTTGGTGGAAGTTCGATCAGGTACACTCCTTGCAGAACCACTGGTTTCGTTGTTGAACATTTAGGTGTTATTTTTGTGGGTCCAATAAATATTGCTGCATAGTGGGAGTTCGATAGATTTTTTATGATTATATTCTGTATTCGCACTGGAATGTAGTTGCAAGAGGCTTCTATAGTTTTCAGTTTAAGAAACTGATTGATGTAGTTTTCGGTTTTCGTTGTTGTTTGCAGTGCTTTTTCGTTTCATAAAAATTCGGCACTGGTTTTTTTACATGGAATTTCGGAATATTTGAAAATAAAACTAAAAGTTTCCTTTAAAACAAGAACACTTAGTATTTAACTATTTTTCCTAAATAGAATATCTTTCGAAATAAGGGGGATTGAGGATCTTATGTGGGACACCCATACAATGTAGAAAAATATGTGAATCGAGAAAGAAAAATGTCTTTTTTGTGCAAACGTACTTTTGCTTAACAAGTTTATTTCGTTTTTATTATGATTTTTACAAATTTATTAACGATTGAAACATGATAGTTATTCTATAAGGCAGACTGATAGGCTATTGTGTTTTTTGTGCATTGCACATTATTCTATAATTGACTTTTATAATTGGGTAGTGATTTTCTTGTAACTTAAACATACCAATGGTAACTATATAAAAATACATTTTTATTATTTGTGAAACGGGAATACATTAACTGTTATCACTAAGGTGGTTCAAAATGGCAGTGTTGGGCTAACTAGAATCATCTCAGTGACACCAATATGTACCGGGTGATCAGTTAAGGGTAGCGAGTGGCCATATCTCATAAGATATTGGTCGTATGGATTTAGTAATAAAATTATATTTTGTTCAATATCAACGGTTCAAAAAAGGTAGATGATTATTTTTTCTCATTAAATTTTAGAAACATGTATCCTCTTTTAAAATATGTAAAAATGAATATACCATTACATTTGTTTTTTTTTGAAAAAAACTCAAAAATTTGCTACCATTTCAGTTAACGCCATCTAGCGGCGAAGACGAAAGCCAAAAAGTCAAAACCAAGTAAGTGTTTTGTAGTGTAAATTATGCTCTTTCATATGAGCCCAAATTTGTTAAAATCGGTCAAGCGAAACGGGAGAAATCTTGGTTTGTTTAAAAAATCAATTGAATCTCTCCCACCGCTTTATTTTGATAGTTAGAACAAAACATTTTAGTCGAAAAGCGTAGGTGAATAGTCAGTAAATATGAAAATGATATACGTTCATTAGGCAAAATTCTATAAAGATCCCATTTTTCTACTTAGTGTTAGTTGTTACGCCCTCTAGCGGACGTTCGACAAACTCGAAAATAATTTCCAACAATTTCTCTTGGCGACTTTTATCATGAATTTTTTTTCTAAATCTATACGACCAATATCTTATGAGATATGGCCGCTCGCTACCCTTAATTGATCACCCGCGGTACGCTTCCCAATTATTTACCCTGTATAAATAAATTTAGTTTTTGATTTTAGTGTCTTACACCTTGTGTTGTATGAATATCTCACAATTTTTGACTAGTTTTCAACCTAAAATCGAAAAAGAAAGTACATATTATAAAAAATATTTGGACTTAAGTTAATGAATCAATCGATCAAAAATTAGTTTGAGCAACACGATCTTTTTTTCTAAAATATATACAGTTTTGGTTTTTATATAATCGAAATTTCCAAGCACTACATTGAAAATGTCTTACTCTCAGTTTATGACAGCTCAACTTTTTTCCCAGATTTAAAATTCATTTCTAGGCGGGCGTAATATAACTTAAAAAACTTGTCTATATTATATTATGAAACTTTATAAAAACGCGACCAGAAACAAATAAAAAATGTGGTTCATGTTTTCTTTTTTTAATTATTAACATTAACTATTATAACATTTGTAATTAAGATATTTCTAGTATAATTACGGAAAAATATATGTATATAATAAAATTTAACATGGGCTATGTAAATATTGCACATATACAATAAAAAAACAATCTTCAAAGAACTCCTTAATAATTTCAAAAATAATGTACTAGATATGATTTGCGGAATGATTGGATTATTTTGTCAAACTTCGTATGTAATTAAAATATATGTTAGTTTCATTAAAATACTGTTTTTCAACATTGAAATGTCTATTTATCAAATAAATCGCATTATAAACAAATGAGGTTTTTCACCAATTTCCATTATAACAAAAAAATTCATTATTGAAAAGTATAAAAAAACAAAAAAAATTACCATAAATTTCATTCTAAATGAACACAAAAACCAACAGGAAGATAGACGATATCAATAAATTAGCCGACATGTTTACTGACTTTGAACCAGATTTGTTGCTTAAATCAGTACGGGACTTGGAACATAATCTCTTCAATGTATCTTCAATGTTTTTCAACGATTCCGGAGAAACAACGAACATTCATATCTATGATTCTTCACCCGTGGAGATAAAAAAGAAGATTTGCATAATGTGAAAAATAATTTAACCCATAATATCCAGTTTAGTGAAAGAGATGAACACCCAAATTAATAACAATAATCAAAAGAAACGTCCCACATATAATACATCATCCTCTACACAAACTGAAATATCTCCTGAGGTAGCCAGTATTACGAACACCTTATTCCCTAGCAGTAATCAAATATGGCATTATCTAATAGTCAACAACCTCCCTGCAGGCTTCACCACAAATCAGAAAAGCTGGGTTCTACAGAGTGCATCCGCTGCTTTCTCTTAATCGATGAAAACAATGAATCAAAACTCACTGATGGTTTCTTCCTTAAACCAGTACATAAATTTGAACTAGTGCAAAACATACTCAGCATTCAAAACAAAACTTCCTGTGGCATTGATGGGTTATCAGCTGGGTTATTTTAAAATTTTCCAAATGCGGTGATTAACGTTTTATGTTCTCTAATCAATGAATCCTTAAAAAAAAGTATCTTTCCTAATTGTCTAATACAGCTATAAAAGTTCCCCTGCACAATGTGGCGAACAAATAACACTAGTAACTATCGTCCTATTGCCTTATTACCAATATTATCGAATGTAGCATGTACGTCTCGGGATTTTGGGTTTGCAGAGTAAGAAAATATGTTAAGTTAAATAGAAAATATATTAATGTGAAAACACAAAAGTATCAAAACTTAGTTATTCATGTTACGACGTCGGTTATGAGACTGACTCCCCTTCTGCGCAGGTCGCCGTCGTAGTGGGTGTCGCTTGCGACCTCTTGCTGGTGTACATTGAAGTAGTATTACCAGGGGCGGCCGTAGTCTATATGTATTTGTTACACGAAGAATTTTTATAGTAGGCTAGTTGTAATTCCGCAAGGCAAATTTTGTTCCTTTATTTGATACTGGTACATATATGTTTATAAGTTTTTTGTTAAAAGTTTCAGTTTTATTTCCGATAATTTCTACAAAATTTAGTTTTAAAAATGTCATTTTTCATTAAAGATGTTATTTAATAAATATTTTTTCTGAGTATGTTATCTCATTTCACATATTTTATATACGAGTATACTTAACAAAAATAAGTTTTCATTTATCTGCAAGGCACAACCACTGTACAAATACCACCTGGTAGGAAAATCACATATTTCCGCGAAGTTATGTTTAAGAAAGTGTTTGAAATATAAAGCATAAACAATTTTTCATGTAACTGGTTTCAGTTATTCTAAAGTTGGAAAATGATGCATTTCCGCAGAATTTTTTTTGTGATTTTGTGTTTGGGAGGCATCTATATACTGAAAAAACAAATTTTTTTTTTGAAACTGGATTCAGCAAAAAAAATCCACCCAAAGTTTCCTTATAACTAGTTTCAGTTATTCTAAAGTTGGAAAATGATGCATTTCCGCAGAAAATTTTTTGTGATTTTGTGTTTGGGGAGACATCTATATACTGAAAAAACAATGTTTTTTTAAACTGATATCAGCAAAAAAAAATTCCACACAAAGTTTTCTTAAACTAGTTTCAGTTATTCTAAAGTCTGAAAATGATGCATTTCCGCAGAAATATTTTTGTGATTTTGTGTTTAGGGAGGCATCTATATACTGAAAAAACAATTTTTTTTTGAAACTGGTTTCAGCAAAAAAAAATTCCACCCAAAGTTTTCCTATTCACACAACATTTTTAGATCTTCTACATGCGAAGTTTTTTATATTCAACTTTTAACCAATCATTCGACATAACACTTCCACATCTCAACGAATCTGTAACATAATCAAGTACTTTAATTGGTACTTGTAAATCGATCAACATAAAAAAAACAGTCGCTTTTGTATTATATACATTTACAATTCCTTGCACCATAAAAACGGGAAAAATCATCGTATTGCATATTTCTTTTTTTTAAACTGCACAAGTAAATAAAAATTTTTTTTGTAATTGTAATAATAAATAAAATTTGCAGTAAAAACATACTATTTTTTCTAAAAATATTTACATCTCTACACGAACCGTTTATTTCGAAATTTCAATTTATATTTACGATACCGCAAGAGCTTGTCTACCAATGATATGACTCATCCAGGTTTTTAAGGTGTGATCTATCGCTGTATATATGGCTGGATGTTTATTGGTACTACCGCAATTACCGTGATGACTTAGAAGTCCTTGGAGTTCCCAAGTTGTCGTTTTGTCAGAGAAACACATCAAGGGGGCTCCTTCATCGTTCTGTAGAATAAATAATGTTATGTAGTAATATAAATGTAAAATATGTGTTTATTTTTTTTACTTACGAAGCAAGGAGTTTTATCGGAATCAGTATATCCCGCACAAATTTTATCCGACGTAATTTTCCCGTTATAATGCTTGGTGGAATTACATTCATCGGTATCAATTAGAGGTACCGGCAAATAGTGAAGATACTGTTGAATGCTCGGTTCTAAAAATAAATTTTTTCAAGTTAAAGTCAAATTGTACAAAAAATATTTATGTTTTTCACCTCCTGGTTTGTTGATGCCCCATCCAGCGACAACACACAATTGGCGAGGTTCTATTCCATCATTTGGCAGACATACCGCACTCACGTTCACGTTTATGTTTACAGGTTTTCTCATCTTCAGCAGTACTATGTCGTTCTTGAATCCAAAGTTGGAGAATTTGGTCTACAAAATCAGATAAAAATACACATCATTAAAATTACAAAATATATAATTCGAAAAGATAGGAAAAATTGGAAACACAATTTTGTTACACTACTGACGCTTAATAAAAATGTAACACACTAAATGGCAACTTATAGTTGTTTTTTCAAGTTGAAATGAAATTTTAAATAAAACACACTTTTGATTCGGTGTTGAACCTTTGTACAGTACAGTTGTGCGCTCCGAAACGATTAAGTAGTTAAAAAGTAATTAGTGAATATTTTCAAAGTGAACCAAAACAAGCAAGTAAGAATATCAGGTTAACTTTTTATTAAAACATTAGTAAAACAACACATTAACTAGAAGTGAATCTGAATTTAATATCAGATATAAATAACAGAAAATACTTCGCCAGATCCGTATTAAGGAAAACCTAAATGATACTTAAAAATGGATGACAACATATCTCAAATAGGGTGTACACCCACTAATAACACAACCCAACAACCCAAAACATATTCCTCAGTAGCAAACCAACAAACCAGAACAAACAATTTCCCATCCAGAAATCAAGCTATACTATTCGACGCAATCGAAAACACTAGGCTAGAAGACTACCTAAAGGCACTATGCCAAACAATCCAACCAAATAACATAATTTTTTGCTCAAAGCTATCAAACAACAGAATATGTATTTATTTGGCAAATGAAAATTTAGTGAACACATTCATCAACAATCACGGTAAAATCCAAATAAACCAACAAATACTACAGGCACGTCGACTAGTCACTCCTAGTCAAAGATTAATATTATCCAATGTTTGTCCCTCTATCCCCCACTCAGTCCTTGAATATGAACTTAAAAATCTAGGGATTAATCCTCTTTCACCCTTATCTTTCTTGCGAATAAGAATCTCAGATCCCGCATTTCAACATATCCTAAGTTTTAGAAGACAAATATTTATATCTCCATTCAATAACCAGTCCCTTCCCGATTCATTTTTAATCACATATGAACAAACCTCATATAGGATATTTTTGTCCATTGATAATCAAGAATGCTTACAATGTAAACAAACTACTCATACAACAAAAAACTGCCCAAATAGAGCAATCACTTCAACTCACTTTAACCCATCAACAGAATCATCACCAGAAAATCCAGCCGACAATCAAACTGAAGAAGAAACAAACAACATTTCACAATATCAACATGATCAATCAAATAACCAAAACTCAGAACAAATTTCCGAACCTCAAACAATGAATACCCAAGTAGTTAAACACACCGAAAATAGTAAAGACAGCACACCGTCTATCAACAGAAACGAAATCGAAACAACCAAACCACAAAATAAAAGAACATCAACAGAACGTTCCCCATCACCAACAACAACTGAACACCTACCTACATTTGTAAAACCAACAAATAGTGAAAAGAAAATAAAACAAACCGAAAACAAAAAACCAAAAAAATCAATAGGAGAAATGTTAAGTCACACTAAAGCGCTTTTCAAGAATACAGATATCAATTATCCTCTAACCTATGAAGAACTTATAGATTTTTTTTGAAAATTGTGAAGGGTGTACAGATCCTCTCAGTATCGTGAAAATGTACACCGAAGAAATAACGGAAGTCACAGACCTACTTACCAGAATATACCCCTATTTAAAGGATAAAAAAATGAAGATGAGATGCACTCGAATTAAAAATAAAATTCTCAAACAGATAAACCCTGAATACCAAACAGAACTGGACACAGATACCTCTATTGAAACCTATTAATCTTGTTTACCTTCACTTCCTTAATTCAGTGGAATATAAATGGGTACTATACCCACCTAGAAAACTTGCAATTAATAATTTCAAAATACAAGCCCATGCTAATATGCCTACAAGAAACCAATTTCAAAAACAATAGAATCCATAATCTAAAAAATTATAATTGTTTCTCTAAAAATCGAGAAAATGCAAGAATAGCCAGTGGAGGTGTAGCAACATATATTAGAAATACAATAGATGCAACATCAATTCATCTAAAAACTACTATTGAAGCAGTCGCCGTTAGAGTGAAAGATACAATGACCTTTTCATTGTGCAACATATACATTCCCCCAAATCAGGAACCTACTACAGAAGAACTCACTGAGCTGCTGAGCCAAATTCCAGCTCCTCAGATAATAGTGGGAGACTTTAATGCCCACAACTATATCTGGGGCTCTACTAAGCAGACACCTTTTGGAAAAAAAATTGAAAATCTATTAGAAAAGTACAATCTTAACCTCCTAAATGACGGCCAAAAAACCAGACATGACATAAGAACTGGTGAAGATTCAGCAATCGACCTAAAAATATGTCACCCATCTCTCTCACAAATACTTAATTGGGATGTATCAACATATTTATATGATAGTGACCACTATCCCATAATAATTAGCAGCGAACCGGAAAATACACCGGACCCAATAACAAAATGGAAAATAAAATCAGCAAATTGGAACGAATTCCAAGAATTTATACAAGAAAATCTCCACGAGTTAAAGGAAGATGCGGATATTGATCAAGAAGTACACTTTATCACAGAATTAATAACGCAATCAGCAGATAATCATATTGGACGGTACGAACACAACAACAAACACCAAACGGTTCCCTGGTGGAACTTGGACTGCAAAGAGGCTGTGAAGAAATCGAAAGAAGCTTTTAACAGATTCAAAAGAAGCAAGACGGAACAAAATTCAATTGAATTCAAACGATTGAGAGCCAAAGCCAGATACACAATAAAAAAAGCGAAACGGGAATCATGGAAAGAGTATGTTTCAACAATAAACAGCTCAACTCCAATGTCCACTATATGGGAAAAAGTCAAAAGGATATCCAAACCAAAACAATCCAATACAATAAACTTTCTGGAGATAAATAACACTATTTATAAAAACCGAAATGAAATAACAAACATCTTATCAAGTGAATATCAAAAAAACTCAAGCAACTCAAACTACACACCATATTTTTTGAATCATAAAAACAAAGCAGAGCAGCAAGAAATTGACTATAATAATAATAACCAGCAAACGAACAGTTTGAACTATGCAATAACCATTGACGAACTTGAAAATTCACTCCAAAACTCTAAAAACTCCAGCCCAGGTCCTGATAAGATTCCACTCATTTTTCTAAGAAATCTAAGTAAACAAACCAAAGAACATTTACTAAAGATATGTAACCTAATCTCAACAAAGAAAGTATATCCCAGAGCATGGACAGTTTCCATTATAATTCCCATTCCTAAGCCAAGTAAAGCGAAATCAGATCCAGAAACATATAGACCAATTTCACTCACCTGTAGCATGGGAAAAGTTCTTGAGAAGATAATTAATAACAGACTTTTATCGCACCTAGAATCAGAAAAACTAATCATACCCGAACAGTGTGGTTTCCGTAAAAATCGCTCCACGTTAGACAATCTTATCGATCTAGAATCTGAGATCCACGAGGCCTTTGCAATAAAGCAGCACTGCATCGGAGTATTTTTTGATATTCGTAAAGCCTACGATACAGTCTGGAAATACTCAATAATCAGAACTCTTTACGACTGGTCAATACGGGGTAACATATTGAAATATATATCGAACTTTCTTGATCAACGACAGTACCAAGTACGAGTAGATGGCGTATACTCACAGCTGAACACCCAAGAAAACGGCATTCCACAAGGGTCAAATCTCAGCACGACATTATTTCTCATAGCAATAAATTCAATTATAGCAAACTGTAAATCACCCGTGAAATGCAGACTATATGCAGATGACCTGGTTATCTATTGCAGAGGGAAAAATATGACTACAATACATAAAACCATCGAACAAACAATAGCTACAATAGAGGATTGGTCAAAAACAAGTGGACTGCGTTTCAACACGACAAAAACCAAAGCTTTATGTTTCTCGAAAAGGACTCAACCACAACTTGAAAACTTGTACCTTTATGGACAGAAAATAGAATATGTGAGAGAAATAAGTTTTCTAGGAATGATACTCGACCAAAAGCTGACATGGAAATCACACACTCTGACATTGAAGAAAAAATGCCAACCTGGAATTAATTTACTCAGATCACTAGCATTCAAAAACTGGGGCGCAGACTACTCAAGTTTACTGCACATCTATAAATCATTGATCAGATCAAAACTTGACTACGGAGCGATTGCCTATAACTCTGCCAACAAAAGCCTTCTTCAGTCAGTGGAAGTTATACAAAACACAGCTCTTCGCATCTGTTTGGGTGCCCATCGTACAAGTCCTATCCAAAGCTTACATTGGGAGACTGGAGAGTTACCGCTTTCTTACAGAAGAGAATATCTAAGCATCTCTTATGCTGTCTCTGTAATATCAAACAAAAGAAATCCAGTAGCCCACAACGTCTTATCTGATCGTTTTAAAGCCAAATTTTTATCCAGCTCAACTACTCCTCCTTTCTATCACAGAGTCAAAACATATTTAAACAAAATAAATTCGCATTTCCCAAATATTTATGACGTCCCATCAATAAATTATCCTCCTCCATGGACAATAACACTCCCTATCCTAGACCTAAGCCTCGCCTACATTAATAAATCAGAGACTCCAACAGCCAGAATAAAACAAGAATTCCTAAGAGCCTTAAAAAAATACGGTAGCATTTATAAGGTATACACAGATGCTTCAAAAAACCAAGATGAAATTGGGGCTGCCTTCTACTCCGAGGACTTTTCGAAATCCTACATACTCCCACCCTTCACATCTATTCATTCAGCTGAATTATTCGCCATCTTAGAAGCACTCAAGAAAATCCAGAAAATCAACCATAAAAATGTCCTTTTAATATCTGACTCTCAAAGTTCACTAACAGCACTTCGTCAACTGTACTCTAATCACCCTATAGCCATACTGATCAAGAAAGAGCTACAGAATTGCAGAAACGGCAGCATACATATTAAATTCATGTGGGTCCCATCCCATACTGGAATAGAAGGGAATGAGAGAGTAGATCAAATAGCAAAAAATGCATTCACCAATCAACAATCAGAAAGGAACGATTTTACCGTACATACTGATTTGAAAGCGTTCTACAAGAGCAAAATCTACGATAAATGGCAGGAAGAAGCAAGACATAACCAACACAAATCATATGAAGTCACTACAAATTCTCACGGTTGGAACTGTAAAAACCTAAATAGAAGAGAACAAGTGATCCTTTCTCATATTCGAATCGGTCATACGCGCATCACACACGACTACTTACTAGCAGGAAAAAATAAACCAATGTGCGAAATGTGTAACAGTGAGTTAACCGTGAAACACCTGGTAATCGAATGTGCGAAATACGACAAGGAACGGAAAAATAATCAACTACCACTATCACTAAAAAAACTATTACAAGAAAAGCAAGAAACTAAAAAACGTTTAAACTACCTAAAAGACTGCAAATTAAGTAGCAAAATATAGAGACTATAACCAAGCTACAATAAGTGAACTTCAATCATTTTAACTCGCTAATAACCCTACGTGGTTGATGCGATTGATATATAAAAAAAAACACACTCGTCTCTTAATAGCAGTAATTCTCATTTAAATCCCCAGTACAAGTTACCGATTATACATAGGTACCATGAAGATATTTTAAAAGTTGGCACCATGGCTGCCGTTGCAATACTGCCGACACATGGGTATAATTCCGTATAAATTTTTTGTCGGGGCGGCGCCCTGATTCGCCCTATTATAGCTACGACCCCTACCTCGACTCTGATAAAAACAATAATAATTCAATACTCACTTGTGGATGAATGACGATTTCGCTTAATTTTCTTACTTGACTTGCAACATCACCTTTTTTCGTACCTCCAGCGTATAAGAACCAATCATCTTCGTTGATAGGTTGTGAAGTACGTCCCGCGATGCAAGAATAACTAGTTACCGCCCAAAGCGGCGTAACAAGAGTTGAAGTACAATAAATGTTGTGTTTTTTATTAAAAACTAAAGCTAGACTTGACCATTGTGTCGGTGCTGCTTTGTCTCCTCCTACGATGCGAGCCGAAGGGAGATCTAAAGCAGTTGGATTACCGCAAACTAAAAAACCTCATGTTATTAGTAAAATGTCGGGGAGTAATTCTAGAAAAATAAAAATAGAGTAGGACAAAACTTACCGTATTCTTGGCAACTAATAGAAACGTACTGATCACAATGTCGATTGTTATTTTCTACGAAATTTAAAGGCATTTGTCGATCAATCATGGATAAAACGTAACTAATTTGCGACGTTGAATTTATGGACTTTGGAACGGATTCCAAAGCAGATGAAGCCGAATAACCCAATTTTTGGCATACCAAATCAGCGATCGTAGTGTTCCATGTAGTCCAGTCCATACAAATAGGATACCAGGTGTTATTTTCAATCTGGAGCTAAAAGTTATAAATTAAACGTACCGAATTAAAAATACAAAAGAAAAGAGAATGTCGAAGTAACGAAGTTAACCTTTTAAATATAATTTACCTGCAAAATGTCCTTATCGTCTGTGCCTGTTAAATTTAGGACTAATTTATCAAGTTTCAGACAATCCCATTCGTCGGATTTGTCTAAGCATTGAGCAATACCATCACAACGATCTGATTTAGCTATGCAACCACCACCTGTGCTGCATTTAAACTCCTCTTCAGTACAAACTGTAATGAAAGCGAATTATATAATAATTTTTTTTTACGTTTGTGTAAAAGCTAAATTAATTTAAAATTAGCTATAGTATGTACAAAAAGTACGAGGAGTAATAAACCCTAATTAAGTATGCAAAACCTTTACAGGGAGCACCATGAAATTTTTGATAAATCTCTTACTTTAAATTACATTTCTTCCGTAAATCTAAAAACCAGGTAGATCGACCCCGTATTTGTTTCAGTTGTAGCAAAGTTTAGGGTTTATTCATTGTTAAAGGATTAGCAGATAAGCAATAACGCAATGCAGTGGTGTGTATTTTGGGAAAAAAATACGTTTTAAATTATAATATAATAAAAAATGAAAAGAAATAATTATTGGAATACATTTATTACTTACATTTTATTCTATATTCGACTCGGAAGAGGAAGAATCGTTGTTGACATTAATAATAATAGGGTCGATTAAATCATCACAAATATTGTCAATTTTCCACATATTTGCCTCTACTTTGATAACATGCTCGATACAGTTTGTCCAATTTTCCTTACTCACATGACTTACAGCACTCTCAAACAATTTCACAACATCGTTTATTTTAAAAGTAGTATTTTTTTTTCCAACTTCCCGCTTTACCTGAGCCCATATTAATTCTATGGGATTAAGTTCACAATGATAAGGGGGAAGTCGAAGAACTGATATACCACGAGAAGAAGCCATTTCTTCTACAATGTAGGTTTTGTATTTATTCTTGTTCATTTTTGCAATTCTGTAAAGTTCTCTTCTCCTTAGTGGATCTTTTGGAAACTTAATATTTTTCGAAATAAGCCACTCCAAAAGCTCTGCTTTACGCCAACGACTTGTGGGCAATGCTTCTCGTAACCGTGAATGGTAACTTGCGTTGTCCATAACAATAACAGCCCCTTTTGGAATCAGATCCAACATTTGAACAAACCATTCCTCGAAGACATCCCCATTCATATCTTCGTGATAGTCCCCCGTGCGTTTTGAAATAAAAGTTAATAATCCACCATCAACAAAACCTTCAGAACTTCCGACATGGACTATGATAAGTCTTTTTCCTTTTCCAGATGGTGGCTGCAAACCTAACGACAAACCTTCCACGAATGCCTGCCTTCCGCTTTTAATGTTTTCATCTTGCCAAGATTTGGAAACTGTATATCCAGCATTTATCCATGTTTCGTCTAAGTAGAAGATTTTCAAATTTTGTTCTCTGGCATGTCGAATGCTTCTTAAATAGTCTCTTCTCCAAAAAACTATTTCCGGTTTATCTATCAAGAGAGATTTTCTATTATGTTTTGTATATCTGAAACCCACATCTTTCAAAAGTTTGCATAATGTCATTCTGGAGAATTTTGGATAGTCCGTATCTTCTTGCACTGATGTCATAATTTTGTCAAGTGTTGGAATTTCCTTTCGTAAGTAAAATCCATGGACTTTACGCCTTAGTCTTTGTTTTAATGACTCATCGATCTTAATTGGTTTTCGGCCTGAAGGAGTTCTAGGGGGTTGAAGAGTTCCATTCTTGCTTTCTTTTAGTAATCTATAAATTGTTGATTTAGCAACACACAACATAGCAGCCGTTAATTCCACAATATCATCAACACTTGCACTTGGATCCTTGTTTTTCAATGATATATAACAATTCAATACCAGAGTTTTTTCATTTAAAGATAATGGACCTGTTTTTGGTCGTTTAGATGGTCCTTGGCTTATCGACATTGTTTGGTACTTGCACAATTAACATTCAACAAATGTTTTAAATATATTCCAACTGTTTACAATATTATGACAACCATACAACTTCATACAACTTTACTCAAAGAACTAATACTAAGTACTGATTTAATGTACCTACTTTCTTTTAAAATAATATTCCCGATAATGTTTCTAAGAAAACTGGGTTGTTTGGAAAATCCCTCTCAATAATCGAATAATCTGTAAATAGGTGTAATCGTATTAAGCCGATTACAGTAGGCCACTTGCCATTTAAAATTTCTGAGAAAAATTCCCCAAACACTACATATAGGAGTAATACAAATAAAAAATATTATGAATGAAAGGGCATATCCGAACTCTGCCACAAAATAAAATTTTACCTGACTTGTATCAATTTGAGGATTACTGAAATGTTCGAACTGTGCCGCAACCATTTAGTTTAATCCTATTAGAGTCATTAGGGTTTATAATAGATAAATCGGAGGCCCATAGAATTATGTATATTTCTGAAAGGTTTCAAAGATTTCTTGAATTAAATATTTTGAAGAAATCTTGATTGTTTTGATCGATATTTAGGGGATTAGGGGAAGGATGTTGATGCACTTACACTATTGCCTAAAAATCAGGAAGAAGTATTTAATAGTGTTCGTGAATTACAATTACGAACGAACCGAGAAGAGGAATTTCTATTAACAGCAGACCATGTATTTAAAATTATCGTGTTCTCCTGTTTTTCCAACCTTAATTTTTTATGTAATTCGGATTGTATTTTGATGGATGGGACTTTTAAATACTGTTCAACTTTTTTTTACCAAATGTTTACCATTCATGGTTTTAAAAACGGCTATTACGTACCTCTTGTTTTTTGTTTGCTGCCGGACAAATCAAGTCAAACATATTCAAATTTGTTTTTAATTTTAAGACAAAAATGTAAAGAAGTAGGCTTAAATTTTCAACCTAAAGAAGTCGTAGTAGATTTTGAACTAAGCATTCATAACGCTATATATGAATGTTTTGGCAGAGATCAAATTCTTGTTGGTTGTAAATTTCATGTCTGTCAAGCTTGGTTTCGTAAGATTTAGGAGTTTCATTTGGTACAAGAGTACAGACAGAAAGGTTCTGTAATTGGCGAATACTTAAAAGTACATTTCGGTATTATGTATCTTAGTCCTGAGGAAGTTCAATACAAAATGTACCTTACGGTATACCCTCTTAAAATATATTTTGGTACGTCTATGAAATCTACTTAAATGAATGATTTATTACTCCTTGTCCTTTCTATATAGACTATAGTGCACGACGCGTATTATATTCTATTTTTATGTACGAGAGAGTAATAAAATCTAATTTCTAATTCAAAACTTAGTAAAGTCATTTTAAATATTATTAGAAAATAGTCTAAATATTTCCTACAATTTTCATAAAGTTCCTGATCTAATATAAGTTTTCGGGCTTTTATTGGTCTTTTATAACCATAAGCTGTACAGGCCAAAATCCCCGTGGATTAAATATTGCATAGCCGTATCGTAAGATTATTTTCAATAAGTACCTATTTCACAATAAAGGTTTGAAATTTTGTTTTATTTCAATTCCAAGAATCTCTTACAGTAATCGAATTATAAGTAGGTAAATACCTTCCCACAAATTTCACTGAAAATAGGATTGTAGGTTTTTCCATTTAGTAAAGAGGTCCAAGATGTGTATTTTTAACAATCGTTTAGTTGCAACTTGCAAGGTGCAGTGCATTGAATTCTAGTGTGATTATGGAAAATTTGGAAAGGCCGCGTAAACGCCGAAAAATCGGTCCTTTAACAGTTAATGAAAAAGCATTAATATTTAATTGTTTTAAATCATTTACAGACAAACATTTATGTAAAAGTTTTGATGACACAATCGAATTAGTAGTACGCATTTGAAAGAAATACTTTGAAGGAAAGTGCATGCGTTCTTCTTTGGAAAATAATTTCCGACAATAGACAATGTTCTTGCCACGGTTCGAAGTGATAAGGATTACCCTGAAATGAGTCGAAGCACACTTTGGAAACCCTCAAAAGAAATATGTTTTCTCTGGAAAGGCATTCCAGAAAGTCAATTTTAATAGAAAGATGCGATATTGTAATATAGAGAAGAGATTACCTAAGGACTATAATAGAAATAAGAAACCTAAGAAGAAATATATTTTATTTAGATGAAACATGGAACATACACCAAATAAATTTTGGCAAGATGAAACTGTTGCAAGTCGAAGACAGGCTTTTTTAAATAATGTATCTACTGGCTTAAATCCACTATAAGGAAAGGGGCGCAGACTGATAATAGTACACATCGGCAGCTCAAACTGTTTTGTTAAAGGTGGTTTATTGACTTTTGACTCTACTCGTACCGGTGACTACCATGAGGACATGAATGCTAATGTCTATAAAGAATAGTTCGAACAAATAATAGATCTTCTTCCTCAGAACTGTATAATAGTAATGGATAATGCAAGTTATCACTTCAGACTTTTAGAAAAATTGCCCACAACCGAGTAGTTAAAAAAAAGATTTTCAGAATTGGCTATATTCAAAGGATATTAAGTTCCAACCCGGTTCTGTGAGAAAGGAACTGTATTCTTTGTGTACTCTTCATAAAGAGAAATTTAAAAAATATGATATTGATAAAATTGCAAAACATCGTGGGTTGACGATGGTTAGATTACCACCATATCATTGCGAACTAAACCCGATTGAAATGGTATGGGCACAGATAAAGGGAGAAGTTAAAAGTAAAAATAATTCTTTTAAAATGAGTAATGTTAAACAGTTGCTTTTGGAGGCTGTAAATAATGTGAACCCTGAAAACTGGGACAATGCAGTAAATCATACGATTAAAGTAGAAGAGAAAATGTGGAAGTTGAACAATATTACTGATAAAATGATCGAGCCACTCATTATAAATATTGGTTGCGACATTTCATCTTCTGATTCTGATTTGGATATGTATCTTCTTATTCTGGTAAGTTTTGATATTAAAATTATTATTTATGAACGTAACAAACTTATAAGCAACATTGATACAGAATTCAATGCTTGGTACCTTGATGATGGTTCTTTAGGTGGTAATACTAATTCCGTGTTCAAGTCCCTTGTCTATATTATAAACAATTCCAAGGATATTGGTCTTGAACTCAATTTCAGCAAATGCGAGTTATGTTTCTTAGAATAACCAAATAATCTAACCATTGATAAATTTAATTCTGTAGCACCAGGCATAACAATTACCAACAGACAAAATTTATTTCTATTAGGTGCTCCTTTATTAAACGAATCCTTTCTATCAGCTTTCAATGAAAAACTAACCTTTTTCAAAAAATGTCATCTCGTTTATCCTGGTTACCGACACATATTTGCTTATTACCTTCTCAAAATTGCCTATTAATTCCAAAATTAACATATATCTTAAGATGTAGTCTCCGACCTGGTTACATAATGATATCTTAATCAATTTTGACAATACCATTCGCCATTCATTAGAATCATTAAATCAGAGGACCTTTCTTGGAAACAAGTTTCACTACCTGTTTCATATAGTGGTTTCGGAATTCGCTCAATCGTTTCAGTAGCTCTTCCTTCTTTTTTGTCATCATTAAATAGTTCAAAAAAATTCATTAATTATATTCTGCCTATATTTTTCCACACACAAGACCCTTTATTAATGGAGGCAGAAAATGTTTGGTCATTAAAGTCTAACAAAGTTGTACCCGATGAATATAAATCCTTTCAAAAATCCTGGGATATACCTTTATTGAACATTGAAAAAGAAAATCTGCTTCAGAAAGCTATCAATTTACCAGACAAGGCTCGTTTGAATGCAGCATTTTCAAATGAATCAGGAGCATGGTTGAACGCTATACCGTCGGCCCCATTAGGTACGGTTTTAGATGACGAAAGTTTCCGTACTTCTATTGGTCTCCGTTTAGCTTGTCAAATTTGTGTAAAACATCGCTGTCGTTGCGGAGCTGATGTTGATGAATATGGTAGACACGGCCTAAGCTGCAAATTAAGTGCCGGCCGTTTTTCACGTCATTCTGCAGTAAATGACCTAATCAAACGAGGCCTGTCATCTGCAAAGATTCTTTGATCGTTGGAACCGTTAGGTACTTGCCGCGACGACGTTAAACGTCCAGATGGTATGACCCTCATACCATGGCAACGCGGCAGACCAGTTATATGGGAATTCACTTGCACTGACACTTGGGCTCCGTACCATGTCCGTTCAACATCTACTTCCGCAAGCGCTGCAGCTTTACAAGGCGAAACTTTTAAAATCAATAAATACAAAAATTTGGAGAACATTTACATTTTTATTCCTGTAGCAATTGAAACCTCTGGTGTTTTCGGTCATGAAGCTTTAAAATTCATTAAGGAAATCGGTAAAAAAATATCAGTAGAAACCAATGATTCAAGTGCAACTTTGTTCTTTATACAACAAATAAGTATTGCAATTGCAAAGAGAAAACGTTTCATCTTTTCTCGGTACGTTTCCCCGTTCTAAGCCTCTAGAAGAACTTTTTTTGAAACCTAATCATAAGAAACCTAATCCTTCTACCACTTTCAAACTTTCTCACATTACCGAGCCTAAAACATGTGATCTTTCCTTTTTCCGAAATTCTTATTTAACATGTTCATTCTCTTCTTCAGAATGTGTGCCTTCTGATAATACATGCGTTGACAATTTTATACATTATGCCTCCAATAAGCTTTTGATTCTCAGTGTACTAAAAAATATAGATAACCACCAGCCAGATGATGTTCCATTCATAGGAATACCGAAGAAGATGACTATGCTAGAGAATGATGCGATTCATATACGCAATAAATTAT
Organism: Galeruca laticollis; assembly: GCA_963921935.1. NCBI lineage: Eukaryota > Metazoa > Arthropoda > Insecta > Coleoptera > Chrysomelidae > Galeruca > Galeruca laticollis. The sequence goes on from OY998179.1 coordinate 105,402, forward strand.
CTTTGACCAAAACAAAATATAAAACTGGGTTACCCCCAATAGAGTTGAAGACATCAAATAAAAAGGTAAACGACCAAATGGAAGTTATTTATACTAACAGTGTGGCATACTCTAACAATAATAATATAGACAATTTGTATAATGAAGATCATACCGGAAATCACACATCAGTAGCCGATTTGAGTAAAATTTTTAATGACAAACTCTCCAGAACAGTAAAAAATGGTACTAACCTCGCCAATAAGAGAACTGAGGTTAGATCCAAAATATCTGATGTGACCAATGGAGTGAAACCACTAAGTACAAAATCAATATCAACCAGAGTTAAAAGATCTAGTAATAATTTTCCCGTGACCAAAAAAATGACATTGTCTCCAACAAGTGTCAAAATAACCCCGATGTTTTGCAGTCAAATTCAAAATTGGAAGAGAATGAAGACGTAGAAAAAAATAATGGTTCAGAAGTCGATAGGGTCGTAGTAACTGAGGAATCAATAAACATAATTCCCTTTCTAAAAATAATCCTAGAGTTAACTACTACTACTTTATTATTTTAATACTCTCTCATTCATAAAAATAGACCATAGATAAATTTATTCTTATACTTACAACATGAAGATTCGTCTTCTCCTCCTGAACAATCCACTTGACCATCGCATTTCCACGAATTCGGCATGCAACTGCTTCCTTCCGTACACCTGAAAGATTGAGCCGGACAAGGTCCAGTGTGTGTACATCCTTCTTCGTCTGATCCATCCGGACAATGTTTCCTACCGTCGCATTTCCACGACACAGGGATACAACGATTCGATACACCACATGATATTTCGTTTGGATTGCATCTCCACGATTCTAATAATTAAACAAAAATATTTTAAAGTTTCCTTCAATGTGCAAATGCATCTTTTAGTGATATTTTACTGCATATCTCACTCTTGGGGAAGAGGGGGGTTATGTCAAAGCACGACCTCTCCCCAATTACCAAATCTTAAAGCCACCACTGGCAGCACTATTTTATATTTTTTTGATAATGAATTTTAAGAAATCAGCTCTTAAATGAATCTAGAATTTATTACAAATTACAAAGTTGTGTATCAATTTCCTGTGTATCCAACAGAAAGGGCTTGAGTATCCAAATGGATACGTTAGAAGATGCCTTGTAATGTTCTACATTCTATAAGACATTATGAAGTGATTAACCTATAAATTTATTTTTTATAACACACACTTAAATTTTGTTTACATGTTTGAACATTTGCTACTCACCACAGTTAACTTCATCGCTTCCATCATTGCAATTCAAGATACCATCACAAACAAGATGTCTCTTTAGGCACTGTTTACTTGCACACTGAATTAAAAAAGAGACAGTTTTAAATATCATTTATATACAGGGGGGCGCATCGAAAACGAAATAGAAGCATTTACTGGCAGTTCAGTTCTTTTTTGGCAAATTTTGTGTCCCCATTCAAGACAAAATCGACGGGTCTGAGCGTTTTTCCAAAAAAGAGCTGAGCTGCCAGTAAAAATGCCTCAGTTTCGTTTTCGATGCGCCACCCATATGGAAGTAAAAAAAATTACCTGGAAATTATTTGGACACCCTTCTTCCATACAATTAATTTCGTCCGAACCGTCGGTACAATCCAATACAGAGTCACATCTATCGCCTATAGATACGCAATAGTTCCCATCTTCAACGGAAGTTCCGTTCAAACATTGGAATTGACTAGAAGAGCATCTTGAAGCTTTCGGCAATAGAAAATCTTCAGTTATAGGTTTTTCTTCGTTTTTTGCTGTTATGATTATTTCGTTTTGTGTCACCTCTAGGTTATTTTCAATTTTTTCTGTCGAAATATCGTCACTTTCAAATTTTTCTTTCTTTGATGTATTTTCTTCTGTTTGATCCTCGCCCAACGGTATTATGCCTAAATTTTCAGTCGATTCCTCTTCCACCACCTACAAAAAAGATATTATGTTGGCAAGCAATAGAGCAAAACAATAAAAATAATATTTAAAATTGTATGTAAAATAAATAAAATGAACTTTAACCAAAAAAAAAAGAATGATAAAAGAAATAATAGCAAATGGAAGTACAAAAAATATTTATTTATACCTTTAACGCTTCGGTGGTCGTTTTGTGAGTGACAAACAATTTTTCAGTAGTAGTAATATCGGAAACAGTTTCTTTGACTTGATATTCCTTATTGGAACTCATCGTAGTTATTTGATCGGTTTGTGTCGAAATCTCATTTTCTTCTTTGTTTTCATCAATTTGTTTAATACTACTTGAAACAAATGTTACAGAGTCGATAACTTCAGTGGTTACATCGTTTGATGCAGTATTTATTTCATTTTCCTAAAACAAGTCGCTCTGTATATTAGGAAACAATATTCTGGTATTCAGTTCTAAGTGTTAATTTATAGTAATTGGTAGCTTCTACCAATATGACGACTGAATAATATACAAGTTATTTAATTTAGAAACCGTTCAACTTACATTTGCCATCACTACAGGAATGGTGCTTCCTTCAGTGTTGGTTGTCGTCTCTAAAGCAATGAGATCTTCAGTACTCGACGAGATATCGTTAAAAAATTTTCTGTTTGTAGAATTTTCTACGACGGATACTGCCGCTGTTTCAGATTCAATTTTATCCAAAGCTATTGTCGTTTCGTCAATATCGTTGATATCAGAAGGTGGCATGGTTGTTTGGTGTATTAGATTTTCTTTCGATTCTGTTTCGGTTGTTGAAACATCTGTCGTAAATTCAATTATGGTTGTAGTAGTTTCGACAGGACGATCTGATATATTTTCATCATTTGTATTATCAATCATGTCATCTGAATGAACCGCCGAATTTTCTGTGGAAGCTGAAATATTTGTACTAGTTTCGGTGGATTCTTCACCTGTAGCATTTTCTCCTTCTCTTATATTATATGTAGTCAGTTCCGTTGTATTAATGTCAACGTTATCAGTAGTAGTAGTATCATTGATATCTTCATTTACTGTAATAGTTTTGTTTATATCTTCAATATTTTCGGTTATGGCGACACTTTCTGTGACAATTTCATTAAATTCTGTAATTGTGGAATGTTTACTAGAATCATTTATATTCATGTTGTTTTCATCTATTACGTTCTTTGTTGTAGACGCATAATCATGTATACTGTTCGAATTTTCGTCATAATCGACATTTTCTTTGATTATATTTATATTTTCGATGTTTGCGTTATCAGTCGTAACGATTTCTTCCTCGACGTTTGAGTGATTAGATGTAATAGTAACAGCTAAAAATAAATAAAATTTAGCACGAACCCATAAAGATTAATAGAAATAGAAAATACCTTCGGTGGTAGTAGTATCAGTGACATCATCTTTCTCCGTAGTAGTAATAGCTTCAGTTGTCATGTCATGTTGATCAGAAATTATTATCATAACATCAGGTTTTAAAGGTTCTATTTCCAAATCTCTAGTAATAAACTGTTCGTTCCTTTTTAAATTCGTAGCATCCGATGTGTTATTATCAAAAGGATTGGTAGTGTTCAGTTGATCCAATTCTAAAGAAGGCGGCTTAGTAGTTACTAAAATAGAAATGACAATGAGTATAATTATTTCTTAATCATAATAATTAAAATAATGAATTACTTGGTGTTCAATTTTAATTAATAGTAAGACCAAACAATATTTATCCTTCGAGCCGAATTTTAATTTCAAATGATGATTAAAGTATAACAATTTTATTATTTTTAAAGTATTACTTTAACTTTCTATTATTACTATTATTCTAAAATAATTTTCACAAATATTTTTAAACAGACAGCCATTTGTTAAAAACAACAAAAACAGTGGGTCTACGAATTTGACACAAAAATAAAAAAAACTTAATATACTTTACACGAGAATTTAAAAATTGTTATTATTCATAGCAAATTTGTTTAAACCGGCACCCGTTTAATTTGTGTTATGTTAATGTTTGTTTCTTTACTTTAGGATTTATTAATTAAACATTAACACTTGATTTTGTATTGTTCTTTATTGAGTACATACACGTGAGCCAAGGTTCGAGAACATCGCTTGACTGTCACTGCCCATGACAGCTTTCATTGCCAGCTTTACATTAGTGACAGTGACTACCTTACGTACAGACGTACCTCTAAATAACCTAATCCTACAATTTGCATCTATCTTTTCTTGAATATGAAATAAATTTAAAAATTATTGTTGTTAACAAACAAAATGTTTTAATTCATCAACATTGCAACGTTAAATCAGCCGTAAACCCCAAATTGAAATTAAAGGCAATTGCTTACGACTTAATACCAATTCAAACTATTTTTGGTGGGGATCCGTAAAATAGTTGGTGTATCAAACTCCACTATCTAATGAGGAACATAAGAAAATGCCTTTGCAACTATTGTAACTCGTGATATGTTGCGTAATGTTAAAAACAATTTTGAAAACAAACTGAGTATGTGTATTGAACAAAATGGACAACATTTTGAACATTTTACTTTTCCACCCAACCTATCTAATATGCGAGAAAAGTATTGGTTTACCCCAAAACAAGTTGGCATTTTGGATTTTTTCTTTTGGAACGAAGTTCCTTATCGCGCGTTGTGAAAGGAGGCTAGACGGAAAAAATTCTTACGAAAAGTTGTCACGACACTTTTTGAAGCTATTGTAAGCTGTGCGGCGTGCGCATGTTTCTCCAACCAAGTCATACGATTTATAATCTCCACATTTTGTGTGTTTAGCAAGTGTACGCGTCATAATTTTAATAAATTCAAAAACAAATCATATTTTAATATTACTTAGTATAGTTTTTTGTCTTTATTATGTTAATTAATTGTTGAGATTCTCTACAACAAAAATTGAAATAATATACTTCAGTTGCTTGCTGTATAATGAATAATACTTTTGAAATCTCCTAAACATATTTCTCGGTAGTATAGTGGTCAGTATCCCCGCCTGTCACGCGGGAGACCGGGGTTCGATTCCCCGCCGGGGAGGAATTTTTATTTTCTGAAAAATTCTGTTTTTGCTTTTTGGAACGAAGTGAAGTGAAGTGAAAGGGGGCTAGACGTCAAAGTATTGATTATTGATGAAATCAGCATGATCAGCGCAGAACTGTTAGCCAAAATTGATTTGCGCTTAAAACAAATTACTGCAAATCATAATGTTGATTTTGGCGGCATTGACGTCATTTTAATTGGTGATTTACGCCAGGCTCCACCAGTAAGGGCAACATTGATATATAAACCTATTAAAACGAGAATGGTTGGTCCACATTTATGGCGAGGTCTTAAATTTTTTGAACTAACGCAAGTCATGAGACAGGCTAATGCTGCATTTTCATTAATACTTACAAAGATTGGCAATGGTGAAGTTTTGGAACAGTTTCAATTAGAAATTATCGAATCAAGATTTTTCAAAAAAGAAGAAACTCGACAATTAAGTCCTCATGGTGTTCGTTTATTTTATACTAATGTCGCTGTAGACAGTTACAACAATTCAATTTTGCAAGAAGCTCCAGATAAGGTCATCTCAATAGCAAAGGATAATAACTGGAACTAAAAATCAAGAACAAGAAGCTTCTTTTAGATTACAACTACACAAAAAATCTGTCATCGATACTGGGGGATTATCTTACCAAATCACTTTTGTAAAAGGAAAGTATTATCTCATCACGACAAATATTGATGTAAGTGATGGATTAGTTAATGGTGCCGTTGGTAAATTAATTCACCTAGACTTCAATGAGGACAACGTAGTTTGCAGAGTTTGGCTCGAATTCTGTGGATCAGCAAAGGTTGGACAAAAAGCAAGAAAAAAAGCTGCTTTACTAGCTGTCCAAAGCAAAGTGCAAATAAAATTTTATTACAATTCCTTCACTAATTAATCGAAAGGAACTTCGTTCCATCCGGGTGTCCCTTGACACCTCTCAACTTTTTTTTGTTATTTTTACGCTTTTCAGCGAGAAGAACACGAAGAAACGGTTTTTAGAAAAAAATGCTGTCGTCGGCCACTTTTCGTAACATGTCTTGTTAGCACGATTTAGCCTTCCGTAGTGCAACAAGTTACCAATTTTATGATTGAGTATTGTTAAGGACATCTCACAGATGAACTCTATTGATTTTCAGTTCACCAAAGCCAGTACAACGGGTGCTATGGTACTTGAAGTACCAAATTTTTTAATTTTTGGAAAAATTTCAGTTTGTTAGCACAATGCAGTATCTAGAGTGTATTTAAGTGACCAATTTGGATATTGTTCAAGATGAACCCTATGGATTTTCAGCTCACTATAGCAAATACAACGAGTGCTATGGTACTTGAAGTAGCAAATTTCTATCATTTTTGGAGAATTTTCTATTTGTTAGCACGATACAGCTTCCGGAGTGTATGCAAATGACCAATTTTATGACTGGATACACGTCTCACAGATGAACTTTATTGATTTTCAGCTCCCCTAGCCAGTACAACTGGACTTATAAATCCAGATATACTACATTTTTGCTTATTTTGGAGAAATATCGTTTTTTAGAGAGAGCCTCCAGAGTGTATACAAGTGACCAATTTTATGATTGGATATTGTTTAGGGCGTCTCACAGATGAAGCCTATCGATTTTCGGCTTATCAGAGCCAGTATAATGGGTCCTATAAATCCAGATATTCAAAATTTTTGATAATTTTTGGTAATTTTTCGTCTTTTTGAAGACATTTCGGTTTAATAGTACAATATAGTCTGTGGGGTGTCTACTTAAGTGCGGAAAAGTTCGATTTAATCTTTAAAACCGTATATTTTCTAAGTGATTATATTGATTTGTGCAGTTTTACTTTATCGCCAACCTATCTAATATGCGAGAAAAGTATTGGTTTACCCACAAAAAAGTTGGAAATTTGAAATTTTTTTTGAGTTATTTTTACGTTATCCATCAACAACAACACGAAAAAACGCTTTTTTGAAAAAAAATCCTATGTGTACGTCGTCGTCGTTGTCGTCGGCCACTTTTACTTGCAAGTCTTGTTAGCACGATACAGCCTCCGGAGTGCAATAAGTCACCAATTTTATGATGGAATATTGTTAAGGACATTTCACAGATGAACCCTATTGATTTTCAGCTCACCAGAGCCAGTACAACAGGTGCTATGGTACTTGAAGTACGACATTTTGTCGTTTTTCGAGAAATTTCAGTTTGTTAGCACGATACAGCCTCCGGAGTTCAACAAGTCACTAATTTTATGATTGAATATTATTCAGGGCATCTCACTGATGAACCCTATAGATTTTCAGCTCACCAGAGCCAATACAAACGGTGCTACAGTACTTTAAGTACGATATTTTTGTCATTTTTGGAGAAGTTTCAGTTTGTTAGCACGATACAGCCACCGGAGTATATACAAGTGACCAAGTTTATGATTGGATATTATTCAGAGCGTCTCAAAGATGAACCCTATTGATATTCAGCTCACTAAAGCTAGTACAACGGGTACTATGGTACTTGAAGTACGACATTTTGTCATTTTTTGAGAAATTTCAGTTTGTTAGCACGATACAGCTCCCAGAGAGTATAGGATTGATCAATTTTATGATTGAATATTGTTCAAGGTGTCTTACAGATGTACCCTATTGATTTTCAGTTGACTAGAGCGAGTGCAGCGGGTCCTATAAATCCAGATATACTAAATTTTTGGTTATTTTTGGAGAAATTTCGGTTTCTTAGCACGATACATCCCCCGAAGTGTATACAAGTAACAATTTTATGATAGAATATTGTTCAGGGCCACAGATGCGGAAAAGTTAGTTTTAATCCTTAAAACCGTTTATTTAAAAACGAGTTTTTACCTTCTATTATTTCGGGTGATAAGTGAGTTAAATTATCTTCTATGTTCTCTTTTAAAATTTCAGTAACTGGAATATTTTCCTCTGTTTCTGTAGCAGATCTGTTCGTAGAAGTTTCTGGTGACGGGGACTTGATTGTAGAAACATTATCGTGATTTTCATGTTCTGCAAAATGTTCTTCGGAATGTAGAGAGTTCACGAACGTATCGTTATCGAATTCTGGTAAAAACGGCGACATATATTCGTCATGACTCTGTTCGGAATTATCCATAACGTCGTCGATATAATGATCAGTCATGTTACTGTTTTCTTCCATCTGAGATGAGTTTGTGGGCTGCACGTGGAGCTCTACGATACATAGTAAATTAGGGGTTATTTTCAAACGAACATAGAGTATAACACGTTATTTACCTTGTATTTTGGGTTCCCTGTATTTTTCTTTGTGGATTAGGGGTTTCAATACTTGGATCATATACATGCTGCTCTTCTTCGTGGTTACATCAAAATGGACCTCGGCAGGTGGCGTGTACACGTTGCCTAAGCCGAATTCTGTATCTTCTACAAATACTGTTGTCGGTTTTTCCGTATTGATGATATCCATTTTGTACTCGGTTGTTTCAGTTTTGTTCCGGTCTTCAATATGATGAACTGTTAAAAAAATAATAATTACAAAAAATAATTTCTCACTGTATAATTTTTACCTGTGACGTTTGGTATGTACGTAATAGCAGGCTCATCAACACGTACAGTTACAGGAGGTACTTCCGTAGTCTTCTCTGTTGTTGGACCAGATAATATTGGGTTGAAGTAGAACGTTTGTCGATCTTTATTTTCGTTTGATGAAGTTTCAATTTCATCTATATATTTTTCAGTTGGAAACTCTACCGGGATAGCTGAAAATAAAGTAATTAAATATTAATCAGATCTAATATCAGTAATCAAATATTTTTTACACACCTGAGAATACTGAAGTGGGCGATTTTGTTATTTCCGGTTCCCTATCATCACCAATGGAAGTACCAACATCTTGGGTAGCCAAATTGAAGTCCATTGAATAATCTTTAGTACTAGGTTGATTAGTAGAGGATGTCATGGATATTTCATCTGTGACAGTTTCCGATTTTGACGTACGCTCTACTATAGGTTCTAGTGTTGTAGTTACACGCTCAGTTGTTGCTTTTGAAGTTGGTTCAGGTTCCGGTACTACATCAGGTTCTAATTCTACAGCTGGATCTGGCTCGGGCTTTCCGGTAAATTCTCGCATAGTAGTGTACTCCATCTTTGGTTTTGACATTATATAATCCGGTACTGTTTTGGATACAGTGCCGATCTTACATAGTTTTTGATTGGAACTCAAACGTTGACCTTCAGGACAAAGACATGCGAAATTTAATCTAGTGTAATCAAAAACACAGAAATGTTCACAGCCATTATTTTGTATTTTGCAAAGATCTAGAACTCTTTGTGATTTAATGGAACTCTCTTGTATGTGAAATTCTCCCATTAGGTCTCTATGTCTTTTAAGATATTCTATGAGTATTTTATTTAGAGACACTTCATTAATCGGATCCACATTGATATCTTCAAGAGAGGTGGACTTGTATTCATCTTTAGGTTTCCATGTTACACGATATTTTGCCACTACACTGCCAGGTCTGAAAATAAATATTTTTCTGTTAATGGAATACAAGGTTTTATTTAATACACTAATTGTGCCTACAGTGAAGCATTTTCGAACTTTAATTAATATACACGTATTTTTTATTGTATATGTATTATAATAATACTTACAGCATATCCATAACTTTAATATCAAAGTCCATGGTTCCATTTCTGAGTTCCTTATTTGACAATAGAACTTCTTTTATCTGTTTTTCTATATCTTCCGAAAGTGCTTTGTATTCCAAACTATCTTTATCTAATAATGCGGTGTTGAATCCTAGGTTATCAATTTTGAATTCAGATTCTATTACTCTGGGAACTGAAAAAAAATACCCTAAATCAATTGAATAGAGTTAAAAGTTTCGAAAACATTCTTCTTCTGGAATTTATAGATTAAATTTTTATATGTATGATATTTTTACTATAAAATGATGATATACCTATATAAATATATACAAGGTGTCCCGGGACTAATGGGAAAAAAGTCAGGAGAGTATAATATGAGCCAAAATAATGTTAGTACTTCATATAAACTTTTACTATGCAGGGCCTCGTTTTCGAGTTATAGGCCTCCAAAGTTTTAATTTTGAATTCAGTTTTTATTTTTATTTTTTGTACTAGTTATTTGATTTTTATAAAATTTGCGGCAAAGCTATAATGTAAGTGTATGTTTATTTTGGAAAGGTAGACAGTAGTGCCTTGAAGCCAGGGACGGACTACTCGCAATGGTTAGTGATCCATAAATTTGCAGGGATGGCACACCCTGTATGAAATTATTGAAATTCACTTCCCCACACATTAAGCTAACGAAAAGGTACTCTTGTTGGAATTCGATAAAATAAGCCGTTTGGCTAATATTTACAGTTTTATTAATGCACTACGTACAAATCTACCTAACTAACTTATTAATACGATGTCCAGAATTTACTTGCTTTTAATCAAAATTACGAACATAACATTATTAAACCATTAAGAAAACCTCAAAAAACACAGGTTATAAAACATTAGACTAAAACTAATTCCTAAACAACAACAAAAACTAACGTTATTCTAATAAATGTTCAATATGAGCTCCTCCCACTTCCACGCACATTCTAAGTCTACGAAGGTTGTTTCTTTGCACTTGACAGAGCAATCCCACACTATTTCTAATAACATTGCAGTATAACACAATTCTGTCTATTAAATCTTGCCTTGTTTGCAAAGGTGTTGCGTATACCTTACTTTTAAGATAACCCTTGAGAAAGAAATCCATAGGATTAACGTCTCCTGATCGCGGTGGCCATTGAAAAGGGCCTCCACGACCAATCCATCTATTAGGAAGCCTTGTGTGTAAATGCTGTCGTACATCTAAACTGAAATGAGGAGGGGCCCCATCATGCATGATCCATAAATTCCTACGAATTTGTAGTAGCACATCATCAAACAGGTTCCATAACTCATTTTGCAAAAACTCCAAATATCTCTGACCGGTCAAAGTACCGTCAATAAAGTATGGCTGTATCAAATGATTGCCAACTATTCCTGCCAAACATTAACCATGAATCTATGCTGGATCCTAGTTTGGATAATGCCATGTGGATTCACATCATCCCATAAATGCATATTATGAGAATTTATGATTCCATCTCTGGTGAAACCGGATTCGTTCGTAAAGAGAACGTTACTAATAAATGTGTTGTCTGCTTGTTGTTGTCGCAGAAACCACTGGCTATACTCAAGTCGTGCAGGATAATCAGCCACTGTCATACGCTGTACTTTTTTCATGTGAAAAGGATATAACAGCTGTTATTTTAGGACGCGATGAACAACTGATTTCGAGACGTTATGTTCTCTTGATAATTTTCTAAAACTCGATGGTTCATTATCAACTGCATTTAACAAGTCTTGTTCAACTGCCACAGTACGTATGCTTCGTACTGAACCTTCTCCAGCTTTTTCTGGCGAAAATCTTCCTAAAATTTAAAATTTTGTTTTGTATACATGGAAAATTACATTTACTTATTCATACCTGTTTCTCGTAACCTGAGATCAATACGCCCAAACATTCGTCTGTCTGGCAATGCTCTGTTTGCAAAATGTTCTTCATAAAGCCTTTTGGCCTCTAAACAGTTTCGAGAAGCCAGTCCATACATTAGATGTTTATCTGCGTACTCAATAAAAGCGAATTCTGCTATTGTAACTGTTAAATTAAGGACTTATGAATTATTGACAAGTACTGACTACGAACTATTCTACACAACGTTTGACAACTAATCCTATGGTAACTTGATAAACGGTAAAAACACTTATAAAAAGTTTTTACCAACTTTCCAATTAATAAGTCGTTAATGTTTTTCATCTTCTGCTATCGTTAAATTATTTTTTTGTAGTACTCTAGGTAAATTTTGGACATCTATTAAAAGTTAGTTTTACCTCGTTGGGTACTTATAAAAATGGTGAATGCGTAAACTGGTACGTAGTGCATTAATAAAACTGTAAATATTAGCCAAACGGCTTATTTTATCGAATTCCAACAAGAGTACCTTTTCGTTAGCTTAATGTGTGGGGAAGTGAATTTCGATAATTTCATACAGGGTGTGCCATACCTGCAAAATTTTTGGATCACTAACCATAGCGAGTAGTCCGTCCCTGGCTTCAATGCACTACTGTAAATCTGTTTACCTTACCAAAATAAACATACACATACATTATAGCTTTGCCGTAAATTTTATAAAGATCAAATAACTAGTACAAAAAATGCAAATAAAAACCAAATTCAAAATTAAAACTTTGGAGGCCTATAACTCGAAAACGAGGGCCTGCATAGTAAAAGTTTATATGAAGTACTAACATTATTTTAGCTCAGATTATACGCTCCTGACTTTTTTCCCATTAGTCCCGGGACACCCTGTATAAAACTATTTACACACCTTGAATTTGGGATTCATCTGTTGAAGGAATGATTGAACTAACTGTACTTATTGGGGGTTCAGGTGTAAAAGGATATTTTTGTCCTACAGTTGGTAAACTTATGCCCCCTTTGTTAATTGGTGTATCATTGTCCAAGCTTCTTCCACTCGCTTCTATCGCTTGTGGCATTGGCGGTTGGGATCCTAATAATCCGGCTAAAAAACAAAATAAAAACGTATATTTATTGTTAATGTAAATCCAGAAGAAAATTAAATTCAGCTCTGTTCTACAAACGTGTCAGCAAATATTTGATTAACTAAAGTTTTACTTGCCTGCTGCTAATATACCAACTATTACTGCTATAGTTACAAGAGCAATGCATATAATCCAGCAAATGCATTTACTTTTACTTTTCTCTATTCTATTATCTTTTGTAACATATAATTTTTCTCCCCTACAAAAGAAGAAGAAACGAATGAAAGATTCCATATTGTCTCTAAATTATAATATTAAATTTCTTGATCTGTATTTATCATGATCACCAAAGCATCAAGAGTTCTGGTGACCGATGATTTCTTAACCTTGTTCATGATTTGTGTTGTGTGTTTTCCACAAATTTAATTCAAATTAAATTCCGAAACAAATAAGTACTTGATTAATTATAAATAATAACCCATTTCGTTTGAAAATTGAAAATATTAATAATTTACTAACCTCATGTACTTCCTATGTTCATTTACGGGTACAAAATATTCGTCATATGGACTCCTCATATCTTCGTCGTCTTTTTTCAAAGGAATAGTCGTCATACCGGAACTTTCATACCCTTTAAGACCGTTGTGAATTGCGCCTCCGGGCTTCATATTTATTAATTCTAAATTAACGGCTTCCGTTACAGGTTCTTGATTATTCGTTTTTGAAGGATCAGGTGCTAGATAGAAAATATATTAATAAGTTTTGCATACATTTAGTGCTACAAATTTGTATTTATAATGAAAAAATAAATATCTCACTTAATCCGTTGCTGTATGGCATATCATTATTAAAAGTACTTTTGACGTCTTCGACAAATGCTGGATTATCAATTCCAGTTGTTGGTGAATGTTTGGATTTCTTTGAAAAACTTTCTTGTAAATTATGTTGACTTTTGTAATTCTTACTCATCTCGTCTAAATTGTTATGATGTTCTAAAGATTCATTGATGTTCAAGTTAGCGGTTGCCAAATATTGTAGTTTTGAATCGTTCTAAAATATAATAATACTTATTTATTTAATAATAATTTTGGGAGATGCCACAAATAATAATTAAAAGTGGATCATTTTTATATGAATATACAATGTATAATTCAAAATATGTTATATTTTCAGACAGCAGAAGTGCAATACAAAAATTGGAAAATATAACACCCAATTCTGAACTAAATCACATAATAGTAGACATCTCAAGAATATGTAACGAAATCCAAAGCTTAAACAAAGAAATTCAGTTAGTTTGGATCAGAGGACACTCAGGCATACCCCAAAATGAAAAAGTAGACGAACTAGCGAAAAGGGCCACAGAGGAGGGAATTAAAATTCATAATTTCAAAATCCCGACAACAGATATGCGACAATTGGCAAAAACTAAACTAACAGCTGCTTGGCAAAAACATTACGAGGAATATATGGGAGGTCAAAAGTTCAAAGCGATTGAACCAATAGTAAAACATAAACCTTAGTTCCATAAAGACAGCGATCGGACTTTCATAAGAACTATTACCAGAATTAGATCAGGACATTGTTTAACACCCGAGAATAAATTTAAACTGGGCATTTCTGAAAATGAAAGATGTCAATGTGGAGAAACAGGTACCCTACAACATTGCTTACTAGAATGCAATATTCACGAGTCGGCTATATCAAAATTTTATACAATGATGGCAAACATATTACCTTTGCCTGCTAGTTTGGATACAATATTAGCATCTGAAAAAAATGAGGTGAGAAAACTATTATATAAATTAACAAAAGAAACTAACATAAAATTGTAAATAAAGTAAAATGTTGTAAAATTTCTAACCAATCAAATTTTTGAAAAAAAAAATAAAGGAAAAATCCGAAAAAAAAAATATACAAATAAGATAGTTAAAAAAAATACTAAAAAAAAGAAGAAAAAAGCAAAAGCACAAAAAATGCATAAAAAAATACTTGAACATAAAAAAAAACATGAGCCTAAAAAAAGCATAAGCAAAAAAAATCATATAAAAAAAGCATAAACAAAAAATGCATAAGCAATAAAAAAAGCATAGGCAAAACAAAAAAAAACCATAAGCATAAAAAAAATATATATGCATAAACATAATAATAGTAATAAAAATATATGTGTATGTAAGCTTATATATGTTCCACAACATTTTATAATCAAATAATAAATTAGACTGGCCTTTTGGTTTACTAAAATCAGTGCCATTAACTTGACACACACACACACAATGTATAATATGCTAATACATAACAATCCTTACATTTTTTTGGTAATCTGTGTCGTCTAAATTAACAGGAAGTGTAATTTCATTTTTATGGTAGTAATGGTTGGCGGGTAATTGGATATCATCTGTATTATTGGGCATAACATGTACCGCCGTAGTGACCGTGTCTTCGTTGTTGTCATGTTTGCTAATATTATGCGAACCGTGTGAATTATCCAATGAGGAATGCGAATCTTGAGCAGTGTCGCTACCGCCATAACTGCTATCGGCGTCCATAACCTAAAATTACAAGCCTTATCGTTAGATTTTGAGAAAATATTTTTCTAAATGAACGTAGCTCAAAATACCGGGTGTCTCATTATATTCTGACCGTTTTTAAGAGCTTATATCTTCGAAACCGTTCTAGATTATAAGATGCGGTTTTCATAGTTAGGTTTAAAATTACCGTAAGTTTTGTTGTGACACATTTATACGAATGACCTACTTTCGGTTTACCCGCTAGAAAAGTAGCGTATTTTCAGAATACAGTAGATATAATTTTTTAAATGGGACACCCTGTATATTTAGCAATTTCTTAAAAGTCGCATATTTTTGCTTTATAACGGTACCTTAAAGTTTAAAATCGATGCACAGAAAGCGAAGTTAGATAACTTTAACTGAGATACTGAAATGATTCAGATATCTTATTAATAAATAATAATCAAGGAGGCGCTAATATGTCACATCACAAAGTTATTGCGATCATTGATAGAACGTCACATTGTGTTTTATATTCAATAAAATTGAAGTGTTGAAAATTAAAAAATCTCAAAAAATAATTTAATATGCCCAAACTGAATCCTATGTTCAGACTAAAAGACGATTTAGAAGACAGTTCAATAAAAATCCTCCTGCTACAAATACCATTAAAACATGGTTAACCAAATTTAGGAATACTGCTTCTATATCTAGAAAATGGAGAACTGTAAATGGAAATTTAGAAGAAATGTTATCTGTTTATGGGCTTGTACAGAGAAATCCGAAATTTTCAATTAGAAAAATAGCATCAAATTTGGAAATGGACAAAACTAAAGTTTTTAGAATTCTAAAAGTTCCCAAATTTAAACCTTACAAAATTCAAGTTCTACAAAAAATTAAAGATCAGGACCATGCTAAAAGAGTGTTTATGTGTGAAACTTTAACAGATTTGTACAGATCATATCCAAATTTTAGAATTATCATATCTGATGAGGCTGCGTTCCATATAGATGGAAGAGTTAATAAACATAACTGTAGAATTTGGGGATTAGAAAATCCAAGAGAATTCCATCAACATGAAAGAGATTCTACTAAAGTTAATGTTTGGTGGCCTTTCTTTTTTAGCAGAAAATATAGTTAATGGTAATAATGATACCGATATAAAACTTTTTCTATCCCCAGTTAGAACAAGATGGTATTTTAAACCAAAATGTTTACTTTCAACAAGACGGGGCTCCACCCCATTATTCCAACATAGCAAGAGAATCTGTTAACCAACAATTTGGAAATAATTGGATTGGTAGGAGTGGTCCAATAGAATGGGCTCCAAATTCTCCAGACCTGACTGTTCCAGATTTTTTTGTATGTGGATATGTGAAAGATAGTGTCTACAACCCGATGCCTGCTACTATTGAGTAATTTAAAAAATAACATACGCCAGGTAATGGAAAATATTCCTCTTGAAATGCTGACAGCAGCATTTGACAACTTAATGGTTCGATTCCACAAATGTATAGACCAAGAAGGAAAACACATCGAACATTTGTTTTAGAGTGTCCTAAAACATGTTCTTATTTGTTTTTTTACTGTCCACTTTTAGTTTTTGTTTATGACAATTCCAACTCTATATCTGAATCATTACAGTATCCCAGTTAAAGTTATCTAACTTCGCTTTCTGTGCATCGATTTTAAACTTTAAGGTACCGTTATAAAGTGAAAATATGCGTCTTTTAAGAAATTGCTAAATATATAGGGTGTCCCATTTAAAAAATTACATCTACTGTATTCTGAAAATACGCCACTTTTCTATGGGATAAACCGGAAGTAGGCCATTTATATGAATGTGTCACAACAAAACTTACGGTAATTTTAAACCTAACTGTGAAAACCGCATCTTATTATCTAGAACCGTTTCGAAGATATAAGCTCTTAAAAACAGTCAGAATATAATGAGACACTCAGTATATTGAATAATTTTCACTCTTTAGTTGAGGATTTTTTTTAATTCTCTATTTAATTTAATTTCAACTGCCCCGCATTTCTGGACAATGTGATCTGTACTTTTAACCACTATTTCTAATGATTACTACAATTTGCAGTTTAGAAACTATATAAAAAGAATTGTCACATTTATGTTGCGTTTAATGACGATAAACGGAGTTGAACAGAAAGTAAAGTAATAATAAATAGAAAAGAAGTTGTCCTTCGAATATTTGTTGACCGTTACCGTAACAGCAGCGATAAAATATTCGTTGTTAACTATTAAAGACACGTCACTTCAAGAGGCATATTTTGCAATAAAGAAATATCCATAGAATGTGTTACAGTACCTACCTAATCATGTGAAAAGGTAAACGAAATCTGTAACCCGCAATACACGGGATTTCATTTAGGTGGATAAATACCTCTACTTAGTAATGGTAACAACAAGGTCGATAGAGAAAAAAATTATTGTTACAGAGGTCGTTTATTGAATCATTCAAAATTGTTGTTGGTCGTTCATTCAGGTCGACGGTTCCGTTCGCTACATAAAAATATTGTTCTCTCTTATGTTATATCAATAACAATAATTATAGTTCCATGACCTATTTGTTAATTATTTTCGACCGAAAAATATATCAAATCGCAATCAAACTCTATACAAAAAATATTTGGAACTTTCAGTATTTTATGAAAGTAAAAGTTTAAAGCTTAATATTTCTCTTTACACCATGTATTATGACGAACAGAGGAGCAGTCGAAGAAGAAGGTGTTACATTCAAGAAGTATTTATACTTTTGAGATTGTCTGTACAATCTGTTTAATAACCGTTTTCTTTTTCAATGAGATATTACCGGAGGCGAATTTTAAACACTCTAGGCAAACAAATTTTAGATTATATATTTGCTCTCTCGAACATTAATTTCTTTCTAATGTTAATTTGTAAATTTGATTTTTTAAAAAAATAAATTACCTCTATAAGAAAAAACTAGGTTATATTTTGGTCCCAATCTATAACTATTTGTGAATTTATAATATGCCAGTAGTATAAAAGTAATTAAAGACCATCTGTTGCAACAGAAAGTTGTTCCTGGTTCGGAAGACGACATTCTTTGTTTTGAAGATGATAATTGACATTTTATGCGAATATTTCGAGTATAATACTTGAAATAACGTCAGGTCTTTCTTGTGCCTATATTGTTTTCAAGTTTTTACTTATTTTTTTTTATTAGAAAATGGGCAGCAGTAGGATCAACTTTCGTTTAGCTGAAATCAATTATGTAAGAAATATTGTCTATTTACTATTCGGAACCTTTTCCAAACAGAACGACTCAAATATTCTTTTAGCGAAAATGCATCATTTTCATTTTTTCGATTTTAGAATAGCTGAAACTAGGTACAATAAAATAAGTTTCTGCTTTAGATTTTAAACATTTTTCTAAACTTAAACACGCAAAAAACTGCTTACGGAAATATACCACTGTCATTTATTGATAAAATATTGTAGAATTTAGAATGATTTGAACTATACTCGGTAATTGGAATTGGAAAACGTTCGATGGGTTTTTACATGTCGTTATGATAGGAGCTCCCTTATTGTTAGGACACTGTCGTACAAGCTCTTATATTGTTCAAAATGTGCTCCATCTACTTCCTGGCAGTAAAAGATCCTATTATTAAACTCTTGCCGGACTCGATAAAATGTGTCGCCCTACATTCTTCAACTATTCGTTGTTTAAAAACGTCAATACTGTCAGGAGCTGTAGCGTAAACTTTAGATTTAAAGTATCTCCACAGAAAAAATCTAAAGGTGTTAGGTTCGGTGATCGAGCTGGCCATTCTATTAGACCACGTCGTCCAATCCCTCTACCAGGATATTCCTCATCTAGATAACGTCTTACTGCAAAGTAATAGTCTGCAAGAGCACCATCTTGCTGGAACGTTACTTCCAAGTTACCAAATTCATCTGGATTATTTTCCAGAATTTGAAGAATTAACGGTTCAATTTCGTTTTCTAACATCTCGATATATACTTCACCGGTTAAATTATGAGTTCAAAAAAAAGGCCAGACCACGTGGTTTCCCAAAATACCTGCCCAGATATTTACTTTTAATGGGAACTGTGTATGTTTTTCACGAAACATGTGATAATTTATGTCACTCCAATGCCTCACATTTTGAGTATTAACATTTCCATTAAGGAAGTAAGTACTGGGTGATCAATTAAGGGTAGCGAGCGGCCATATCTCATAAGATATTGGTGGTATAGATTTAGAAAAAAAATTCATGATAAAAGTCGCCAAGAGAAATTGCTGGAAATTATTTGCGAGTTTGTCAAACGTCCGCTAGAGGCCGTAACAACCAACACTAAGTAGAAAAATGGGATTATTATAGAATTTTGCCTAATGAAAGTGTATCGATGATATCATTTTCATATTTACTGACTACTCACCTACACTTTTTGACTAAAATGTTTTGTTCTATCTATGAAAATAAAGGGGTGGGGGAAGTTCAATTGTTTTTTTAAACAAACCAAGATTTCTTCCATTTCGCTTGACCGATTTTAACAAATTTGGGCTCATATGGAAGAGCATAATTTACACTACAAAACGCTTACTTGGTTTTGACTTTTTGACTTTCGTCTTCGCCGCTAGATGACGTTAACTGAAATGGTAGCAAATTTTTTACATATTTTAAAAGAGGATACATTTTTCCAAAATTCAATAAAAAAAATTAATCATCTACCTTTTCTTGAACCGTGTTGATATTGAACAAAATATAATTTTATTACAATAAAAAATGGCACGCCACTGCTTTTTATCAAAATAAAAATCATTTTCGTAATCACTTATTAGTTGCTAACAAAAAGAACCTTTTGACTTTTTTTCGTCAGACAAACGGTTTTGGATTAAAAAATCAAATAAATTTACATGGGGCGCCCATATCTCGAAACATACGAATTTACATATTTGGAAAAAAATCTTAATAAAACCGTTTTACAACAGCAGGAGCAATAACACTAAAAACAAGAACACAGAACTTTAAAAATAAATTAATAGTTTTGTAGTAAATGTTCAAAATGTTGTCCAAAATTTTGAATGCACTGGTCCAATCTTTTCTGGGTGGAGTTGACAGCTGCCTCAATTTCCGCTCTTGGTATATTATTTATGGCGTTTTGAATTCGGACTATCATGTCTTCTCGAGTAGTTGGTCGAGTTTTATACACCGAATCCTTTATTCGGAACCACAGATAAAAATCCAGGCAGGTTAAATCGGGGGACCGTGGTGGCCAGATAACCAATCCAACGGTTAGGAAAATGCCTGTTCAAAAAATCTTGCAAATTTCGAGAATAATATGCCCGGCATCCTTCTTACTTCTAAAGGCACACTACCTAAGAGTCCTGGTAAATCGTTCAATAAAAAGTTCAAATACATGTCAGCGGCTAGATTGCCATTAAATATGTGCGGACCGATAATAGCACCATTAATAACACCGCACCAGACGTTGACGCTCCATCGACCCTGCTGATAATCTTCACGTAACCAGTGTGGATTAGTGTCCGACCAGTAATGCCTGTTATGAAGATTTACCCTGTCATTACTGCAAAAAGATGCTTCATCTGTCCAGAATATTTGTGACAAAATATGACGGTTTTTCCTAATGAAATCTCTAAGCCATTAGCAGTAATCGAACTTACGTTCAAAGTCAGTCTCATTTAAGGATTGATGAATCACGACGTGATACGGATGCATTTGAAAATCCATTAATATTTATTGCACTGAGCCATATGATATTCCTAAATATCTGGAGATCTCTCTTATGCTTAAATGGGGGTCTGCATGAATGTAAGCCAACACATTTATAATGTTATCTTCTCTTCTTACTCTACGATTTCTTCTCAAAGTTGGAGTTATTTACACTTGGCCATGTTGCCTTAAACGTAAGGCTAAACGACGAAAAACCATTCTCAAATGCCGTCTTCGGAGGGGATAACGCAGCGCATACTGCCTAGAAGCAATCGTCGCATTTTCAATACATTGAAAATAAATTCTCAACATATCAAAGGCTTCTTCATTCGTAAAAGGCATGATTTGTTGTAAAAATACTTTTTACATAACATTAAATTAGATGTTAATAGCAGGAACTGTCAAAATGAATATCAGCATGTTTGACAATTTGGTGTTTTCTTTCTTAATATAGTTCATGGCCTGCTTCGCTTAAATGCGATGTTAGTTTAAACAGTATGTAAACCTATCTTATTTTTTCAATCCAAAACCGTTCGTCTAACGAAAAAAAGTCAGGGGGTTCTTTTTGTTAACAACTAATAAGTGATTACGAAAATGATTTTTATTTAGATAAAAAGCAGTGGCGTGCCATTTTTTAATGTAATTAAATTATATTTTGTTCAATATCAACGGTTCAAAAAAAGGTAGATGATTATTTTTTTTCATTACATTTTAGAAAGATGTATCTTTCCTCTTTTAAAATATGTAAAAATGAATATACCATTACATTTGTTTTTTTTGAAAAAAACTCAAAAATTTGTAGTGTAAATTATGCTCTTTCATATGAGTCCAAATTTGTTAAAATCGGTCAAGCGAAACGGGAGAAATCTTGGTTTGTTTAAAAAAACAATTGAACTTCCTCCGCCACTTTATTTTGATAGATAGAACAAAACATTTTAGTCAAAAAGTGTAGGTGAATAGTCAGTGTTCTAATTAACCCTTTTTTACGTGGGCTATTAGATGGAATGAAAGTTCTTTGGTGTTAGCTGATGTACTCAAAGGACCAAACGATTTTTTCACTGCTGTATGATGTAACTAGCTGACCCGACAGACTTCGTCCTGTCAAAAAGATTTGTAATGTGGCAGTTTTTTTGCCTACGTATTTAAAAAAATTCTCCTGAACAGAACCGTCACCCTGGTGATAGGGCGTTGTGAATAAAAAATAATTAAATAAAACATATATAAGGATTTAAAAGTAAGTAATCGCTTTATTGTTAATCATGTGAATCATAATTATTATTATTATCATTGTAGTGCTTTGTGGTATACGATGTTTTTTGTTTGATTACCTGGCGCATAGATAAACAAATCTGATGGTTTTCCAACACGGGAACAGGCAACATACAATTGACCATTTGAGAAACATGGGTTTTCTAAATTAATACCACAAACACTTAATGATTGCCCCTGGGACTTGTTTATAGTCATAGCAAAAGCAAGCCGCACTGGAAACGGTAGTCGTTTAAACTCAAATGGCACATCAGTCGGAATCATTGGGATGCGCGGTATGAAAACATCTTCTCCTTTATACTTTCCTTTGAGTATAGTTGCTTCTATCACATTGTTTAGTAATTTTTTTATCGCTAACCGTGTACCGTTGCAAAGACGCGGTTGGTTGATATTTCGCAACATTATAACCACCGATCCAACCTTTAATTGGAGATTGTGAGGTGGCAATCTTGTTATGTGCACAACGCAGATCAATTTCTTGTGGTGAATTGCTCATAAAATAAATTTGCAGGAATTTGTTGTCGCTATCTGACACTGGTAACAGTGAACCTGCTCTGTGATATATTTGCCCTTGTATCTGTAAATAAAAAAAAATATTATGGTGTGGTATAAATTAATGGATTGTCAGTGATCAAACTTAAATAATATTTGATCTTAAAAAGTATATATTTAGTTTTAACTAATATCTATCAAATATAAAATATAATAAAAGTGTCACTGAAACTGAATCACCATATAATATGATGACTAAGTGATATATTAGTGATTAAGAAATTGAAGATTAGTGACACATCTTAACTTTGCTGACAGAAAATTTTGTTCGCTAAAATAATTATGAGTAACTGCTATAATACATACCTTGAAAGTTGGCATAAAATTTTCCCGAACTACATTTGTTGCCCCAAATGAAGTCATTTGAAAGCAATTGTTATATTGTTGGATATGTGTCAAAAAGTGTATAGAATCTGTTCCTATTCCTGAAACCAATGAGTACAATGGTTCTGGTGGTGGATCCAATGGTATCAATTTTACTTTACCATTTGCGCAACACAATCCATTGGCTTCGTTTTTGTATTTTAATGCCTTACAGTGTGAGCAAACCGAGTTCATAGAACCAATAACAACACATTGGTAGTTACTGTAGTCAATTGACACATCGTAACTGAAAGCAGCTCGATTCAAACTTGCGCGATTATTAGTTGAATGTCGCCCTCTCGCTTCACGCGTTTGTGATATCCGAATTCTTTCACGTTCATTTTCGTCGTCACGTTCTTGTGCAGTACGATTAGATCGGTAAATAGCTTGGTTTGTAGCATTTCTGGTTCTTCTACCTAAATTGCTTCGTCTTATAGGAGGCATATCAAATATAAATTATTTTTTCACTAATCACGAACTAAACAAACACTAACTAAGTAAACACTCTGCACAAAACACGATATACGAATTTGTTTCGTGTATCAGTTGACAATTAAACTCCTCCAACTATGTATTCTGTGCTCCAACGCACACACGCACATTGTTTTGATAGATATGATCTTTGACGTTAGGAACACACCTACATTGCTTAGACAACAGTGAGTGCTTGTAATTTAATATGAACTTTATACCATAGCAATGAAGCTCAAATTGACTACGTTTTAGTTACAAATCATTAGTATGGGAAAAAGAAAAGGGCTATTTTTAGGGTTTTTCCAGCAATAATTCTAATTTTTCTCGCCGTAAAAACCATCCTTGAACTTCAACGAACATTTTAAAAAAAGATTTGGCCAAATTGGTCGAGGCGTTGTTGAGTTATGCGCTTACCAACACATTTTGCGATTCATTTTTATATTATAGATGATGAAATGTATGATGAAATTAAACACTTATGTCACTTTCATTTTTATATATTGCATGAATTTATAATTTTATTTATTTTGCGTAGCCAATTAAGAACTCACTTGTATATACGCGTTAACTGAGATTATTTTGCACATAATATGATGGTTTAATGGATGATTGAAGATTAAATACACATGTTTGTTACCGGGATAAAAAACGCCGGGTGCTCTTATAACTTGAGTACCTTTATGTACCACGGTTAAATGATGAGGAGGGAAAATGTAAGGTAGATGGCGTATTTATACGTCGGTTGACAGTTGCGAGGAAGGAGCAAAATATTAGGATCTGGCCAATGGGAAAAAAAGAGTTTGAAACGTAATGGTCAGATACAGCGAGTGCAAATTTGCAGTTGGGGGGATTTTTTATGGCCTGAAAAGGTTCCGTAGATACAGATAACAGAGTTTGGAAGAGAGTTTTTATGAAGCGATACGATGTCGGGTACTTTGAAATATTCATTGGAATTTCAGAAAACGATATTTATCTGTATTTCTTATGTGGTAGTAAAGTTAAAATGAATTTTTTGTTGATGTAAGGAAATATTAAATGTTGAGAAGAAGGATATATCTAGTTATATATTTTGAGCAGAATATTCGAATTGTATTATACAGGGGAAGTTGAAAATAAAATCACAGGAGAATTTGGTAATTAAATCAAATTCGAACAGTCAGTAAATATGAAAATAATATCATCGATATACTTTCATTAGGCCAAATTCTATAAAAATCCCATTTTTCTACTTAGTGTTAGTTGTTACGCCCTCTAGCGGACGTTTGACAAACTTGAAAATAATTTCCAGCAGTTTCTCTTGGAAACTTTTATCATGAATTTTTTTTTCTAAGTCTATACGACCAATATCTTATGAGATATGTCCGCTCGCTACCCTTAATTGATCACCCGGTACTTTCGTCACTTAAACAAATTGTCCTTACATAGTTTGGCTGTTGGAGAATTTTAGTGGACATATTTTCACAGAATTACAGTCCTCGGTCGGGGTCGTCATCTGAAAGTTGATGCCCCATTTTTAATTTGTATAGATGAAATTTGTTTTTGGTCAACACCCTGTGTACTGTACTATGACTGACTCCAAAGGTAAACGCTACTTGGGCTGTGGAAGAAGAAGGGCTTATTACAATTTATGCAACTATATCAATTTGTTTATCAATACCAATAATTGGTTGACCCAATCGTAAATCCAAAAAAATTAGTATGATTAAATAGGTATTCTAAATTCCTTTCAAACGAGGTGTCACTTGCCATAAGGCTTTAATATTATTGGTTTCAGTTGCCGGGTGACGTCACCGATGCCTATTAAGTCACCTGTTACCACTAGTAGAGAAGCTTACAATAGTTCATTTTCAGGCTACAAATTTCATCAGTCTAAGTATCACTGTTCAAAAGAAAAGAGGGGGAAGGGGACTTTTGAGAAGCACTGTATAAATACGAATAGTCGTGGATTTTTCTTGATATAGTTGAAATGTAAATATTTTTTTTAACAATTTACGGTTAGAAAGGAGCAGATAACCTTGCTAGAATCGCTACTATAGCATACTAAATAAAGTATAAAGACCGGTTCGTCTAATTTAAACATATTTATCATTAAAACTCGTGATATACTGATCAGATTCGTCATCAATTGTGATAAAAATAACGATTTTTATGGGAAATACACTTTGAAATTTTGCCATATTTCTTCAAATTATAAACACGTCAATTTGTGGTAGGTAATAAATTGATTCGCGTTTCATTCATTAAATTCCATAGAATTGTGTATATGTTTGAAAATTTGACCTTAACTTACATAATCAATATATCCAAAATCGTTTATTTCATCAATACACTTTTTAGAAGTTATGTTCACTATTTAAAAACAAAGATAAACATATATATTTAAACTTTAAATTATTATTAGTATTGTATAACAAAACAACATTACAGTTAAAGAAAAAACCGAAACCGACAAATGAATGAAATACTGTATATAACTAGTAACAAACTCAAATTATAAAATAAAACTAGAATTATTAATAACTGTTTCTTATAACAAAAGTTATAACGTTTTTAACCCAGATATTGCCGAAACTATTTTTAAAAGTATTTTTGAAACTATTTATGAAAATATTTTATTTGGAATAATATTGGTTCATATCGTGATGGTGTAGATCACCCAGTATCCATTTTGCAGATATTACTTATTCCGCAAAAGCTTTTGTTGAAGAAGATAGTTGAGGGGGAGCGCAATGCTACAAGTGGCATATCATTATCGCGAGGTACATCTTTATCCTCTAGTACATTATTATCGTCTGTTACATTATGATCTTTGACATCATCATTGCCCGGCTTATTATCGTCCTCATCGTCAAAAATATGCTCTACGTCATTTCTGAGCTGGTTACCTGATAAATGGTAGATTGAAGTGAAAACCTCGTCTCCAGAATCACAATCCGTTACTTCATAATTTGCGTTGTCTAGAGGAAAAAGAACAGTACCATTAAGAGGCGTTGGTATATAATCAGTTTCTAGTTCCTCTAGTATTTCGTGCAATTTGAACGGTTTCCAAATGCAAATGTGTGGTATACTACTGTAATGTTTTTCTAATTTATTTAAACAGTAAACGGGTGGGATAAACTTCAAACACACGGTATGGCTACTTACTTAATTTATTTATTCACTACACTATTCACTACTTATATACATAGTATATTCACTTAAACTAATTTATATAAACAGTTCACTAATTTAGATTCACTTATTTACTTGTTTATCTCACGATGTCAAATTATCAACTAAACTAACTCTTCCTGGTCGGTCCCTTATATAGTGATGCCTTTTTTACTACATCATTCTAGAATGCGCCTTACACAAAAACAATTTGCTCTGGCTTTTTCTAGATAAGACTGGTCACAGAAACAATGTCTAGATAAGATAATCACAATCGTAAACAATTCATCCCTGCGCGTCCACCATAATTTTAACTTTCATACCTGGCTTAGACAGAGTCGGATTCAGGGATTATACCAGTGTGATGTTTCGTAACATTACCCCCTCCTTAAATGGCAGTTCCTCCTGGAACTTTTGTGTAGCCGAGACTGGATGTTTGAATCGGCAACTGGCCCCATTTCTACACTTTCCGATCTTATGGAAATAGCAGGGCACTATCTTCATCGGATACTGATAACGGCGGTTTTAGCTGCAAATTAATATCTGGACACCGGTATCTCGAAAGATTGCCTCTACCATGTTCCTGATGACTCGTCAATCCAACTGGTTACTCGCTATCTTAGGCATAGCCAGTTTCTTCACGCTGGATTCTAACACATGGTCTCGGAGGTTTCGAAGTGCTTGCCACACATCGCGGTAGGTAGATCGATCTTGAAGTTCATTTTTAGTTACCACGTAGAAGACGTACCGCGAATTATGTTTCAGTTTCAGTGTCTTGCCAGGGGTTGGAATCTGGTCTTCAAGTTTTTCTAATTGCCCGAACTTCTTTCGAAAGACGTGCGTTCTTGAGACCGGCGGGGATGTTGTATGCCAGTGAATAATCTTCCGGGAGAGTGAACAAATCTTGTCGTTGTTCTGAAGTAACTCCATATCTAGCTTTCCCGGTACTTCCATACGCGCCCATAAATTCATCGAAGGTAGGGTCAGATACATCTCGAATATGGTTTACTCATTTCTCTAGGTCATGGTCTCCTTCGAATGGCGCTAGTCGGTTTTGGTTAACTACTTTTGGTTTTCCGTTGGGGATCTTGCTTATGCGATATATAACATCATCGATCCTTTTCTTGATTAAGTATGGACATTCCCAGGATTTTTGTAATTTTGGAGAAAATCCTTTTCTCTTCGTCGGGTTGTGTAACCATACTTTGTCCCCTTCTTTAAAACCGGCTTCTGTGGCCCGCGTGTCGTACCGACTTTTCATTCTGTCGCTGGCAACTTGAAAATTTGTTCGAACTAATTCATGAATATCGGCCAGTCTTCTTCTCAATTGGATCACGTAGTCTTCGCCTGCTAGATCTTCTCCAGGCCGACAGCCAAATTCCAGGTCACAAGGAAGCTTCATTTCACGTCCAAACAGGATTTTCGCCGGTGTTACACACGTGGACTCATTGACGGCAGATCGATAAGCCAATGCGAATAGGGAAAGATACTGGTCCCAATCTCTCAGATGGCTGGATATTACTTTGGACATGTATTTTCCAATAGTCCTGTTCATTCTAACGACCATTCCATCTGACTGTGGATGTAATGCTGTTGACCTGATCTTCTTCATTCCCAGCTTCTCGCAAATCTGGAATAGATGACTTTCGAAATTTCTTCCCTGGTCGCTGTGGACTTCCAAGGACACTCCATATCGGCTGATAAATTCAATACATCCGCAACAGTTGTGGCCTTTTGGTTCTGAATAGCGTAAATTTCCACCCACTTTTTGAAATAATCCATTACAACCAGTATGTATTTGCTACCATTTTCTGCCGTCGGAAATGGTCCAGCGATATCTAAAGCAATCCTTTCGAAAGGGCTTCCAACATTGTACTGTTTCATGGGTGCCTTTATCTTGCGATGTGGTCCATTACTCGTAGCACAAGTCGTACATTTCTTACACCATCCTTCACATCATCGGAGCTGTTCATCCAATAAAACCTTTCACGGACTAGCTGAAGGGTTTTCTTCACTCCCAGATGACCTCCCGATGGACTGTCGTGTAACTTCTTCAGTACCTTAGCTACTCTCGTTCTAGGGATAACTAGCTGTCTCCTCATCTCGGAACCATCATCGTTCTCAAGGACTCTTTTCAACAGCCCTTCTTCCAGGACAAGGGAGTCCCACTGAGCCCAATACGCCTTGAGTTTCGGTGAAAATTTTGACACTTCTTGCCAGGTAGGTTGCCGATTTTCTTTCTTCCATTGCCGGATCATCTTCAGGTGAGGATTATTGTCCTGATCTTCTCTGATCCTGGTGGGTGACCATTCTTCATTGACTACAGTAATTCTTGAAACGGCAACTTCCTTAGATTTCGACTTATTGCATTGTGAATAGTCTACAGGGCATGACCGTTTAGGCAATGAGTTGGCTTTTCGGTGATTCACATCAGCTGTATGTTCAACCCTGTCTGATTTCTCCTGTGACTGGAGTTCTTGGGTTACAGGAGTCTTGGGGCTCTTAGACGGACTGCGTACGTGCTCTAGCTCCCCACACTTCCGCCATTTGATCTTATTCGGCTTCTTGTCTGCCATACCTTTCAACAAGTTGATGATCTGGTCAATTTTATCATCGTCATCTTCTTCCTGCATGGTCCTACTTTTGTTGTACCGCGACCTCTTCGTGGCTGCTTTGTATTTAAGAGGTTCTTGGTTTGCAGGAGTCGTAGGAAGGTTACACGAACTACGTGCATGCTCTAGCTCGCCACAATTACAGCACCTGATTTTCTTCAGCTTCTTGTCTACCATACCTTTCAACAAGTTGACGATCTGGTCAAGTCCGTCATCGTCATCTTCTTCCTGTATAGTCCTACCTTTGTTGTATCCGGAAGCCGTCGTGGCTGCTTCATATTCAAGAGCAGCTGTCAATGCGTCGACTAATGTTTTCGGATGGGCTAAACGAAGCGTCCTCTGCATATCGGGGTCACGTAAGCCATCAATAGAGGCCAGGATGCCCAGACATTCCATCATGTTCTCTATTGCTGACGGATAAGCAAATCGAACGAGTTGGGCAATATCCCACTTCTGACACCAGTGTAATGTTTTTCTAATTTATTCAAACAGTAAACGGGTGGGATAAACTTTAAACACACGGTATGGCTACTTACTTAATTTATTTATTCACTACACTATTCACTACTTATATACAGTTTATTCACTTAAACTAATAATTTATATAAACAGTTCACTAATTTATATTCACTTATTTACTTGTTTATCTCACGATGTCAAATTATCAACTAAACTAACTCTTCCTGGTCGGTCCCTTATATATTAATGCCTTTTTTACTAGATCATTCTAGAATGCGGCTTACACAAAAACAATTGGCTCTGGCTTTAACTAGATAAGACTGGTCACAAAAACAATGTCTAGAAAAGATAGTCACAATCGTAAACAACTCTAAGAAATCCCTGCGCATCCGCCATAATTTTAACCTTCATACCTGGCTTAGACAGAGTCGGATTCAGGTACTATACCAGTGTGCTGTTTTGTAACACTACCGTCCTTTTGAAAGTACGTACATTACAGAAACTGTTTAACAATAGTGAGTAAACAGAAACTTGTTCTACTGAAATTACATTAAATAGGTACTAGCTAACAATAAATATCATTTTATACGTTGCATATTAGTCCGAAAAATAAATTACTTCCATTTAGCAACTTCGATTTTAAATAACAATATGCACAGAAACTATTTTCAGTGAAACGTAAACAATTGTGTGTCATGAAAAACTGCTAGTCAGCTAACTAAAAGCTAAAGTTAGTAAAATGTAGAAATTATTGTGATGTCTTTTAGAAAGATTATTGTGATGCCTTTTAAAAGGACAGTAGTATGATGTGGGTTAACACGACATGCGTATGACATAACGATATCACTACATACTAATAACATATTTATACAAGACTATTTATTTTATCAGTCGTGACATGGAGGGTAACCGCAACCTAATATTTTCCTACTGTGGGATCCACACCTTGTCAATTTTGCCACTTATGGTTGTTTAAAATATTGAATATTGAATAACAGTATCAACAAATACATTAGAAAAAGTAAATATACAAACTTGTAACAAGATTAGTTGAAATAAGTTTGCTAAAACAATAAGTAAGTACCTATGTATCTAAAAGCCGAGCTAGAAATTTTAAAAAATATAAAAAACTAAAAATCAAAAGAAATTTTAGTTTATCAACTTATTAATTAAACTATTTAAAAAATTAAACAGTAATTATAAAAGGAAATACCTTGACTTGCACTGACACCATCATATTTAGGAACTGTATGAAGTTTGTGTATGTTTGTAGAAAGGTATGAATCTATTATTTTGTTTGCCACCTTAAAATTAATAGAACAATGCTAATTACGATAAGAATAAGTATGGAAATTGCTGGCAATATCCTGTGAGTCAATTAAAAAAATAGGAAAATAATAAATTGAACGATTAAGCATTCAAGAATGTTTTATTTAGGAATTCCATCGGTAATCGTCAACAAAAATATTTTTAATCGCACCACAATAAAAAAATCATGAATAAGTATTTGAAATATCTCATCGACATGACTCAAACTTATATTTATATGTCATGATAATATGTTAAAAAATTAAAAACTTGTTGCTAATTGAATACCAATTTGAAAAAATTATTTCATAAAAAAAGTTTGGAAGAGTGCAAACAAAATGAGGAGATAATTATATAATGTACCTAATATGTAAAGAACGTGTATTAAACCATATGAAGAATATTCTTGGAACGATATTTAAAGCACAAACTAATATTTGTTGGAAAAACAGAAACTTGAGATTGTAAATGAACGTCTGTTGTTAAGCGCAGGTGTGTCAGTCACCCTTTCGATTTATAGTGACTTTTAGTTACCGACAATATTATTGTTGTATTTGGATCCGTCTAGACGGAAGTCAGGTACAATGTTTGAATAGTCAAAGAAACAGGTAGGTAAATGGATATGGAATCCCTAGTTAGGTGCAATAATAAAAAGTTTTAAGAAATAAATCATTAACTTTCATATTGAAAATATTTCTATTTAACAGTCACGTTTTCGGAAAGATTTTTGCAAAAGATTGCTTACACAAAAATACTGTGAAAATAGGTATGGTACCAGGAAATTTTTATTATGAAATACAATTCCTGTCACGCTGATTAGCACAACGCTGAAAGTATACGAAGAAATCTTTAATATAAGGCTAAAACAGCAATTAGAACATTCACTAACAGGAGCACAGAGTGGTTTCAGAAAGGGAAAAAGTATTCACATTACAACAAATAATTCAAAAAAAGAAAAAAAGGAAAAAAGTGATATTTATTGATAAGGAAAAAGCGTTTAATATAGTACCAAGGGAAACAGTTTAGAAAATACTTCCATAGTATATACAAAACAATACATAAAAACTATGTAGAAACTCAGAAATATTTCTCGCCAAATAAGGACTATAATATTCACGGACAAAATAATAAAAGAGTGTAACCAAAAGGTAAAAATAATATACATAGGATATTGAAATGTGGAAGTGATGGAAATGTCAGAATGCGCTTTTGCATTGGTTACAAGAAAGTATAGACATATGGAACACAAGGCTAAAATAAACGATTTAAAAAGATGTCGTACTTCAAGTACCATAACACCCGTTGCACTGGCTCTAATGAGCTGAAAAGCAATAAGGTTCATCTATAGGATGGCGTGAACAATTTTCAATCATAAAATTAGCACTTGTGTACAATGCGGCGGCTTTATCGTGCTAACAAACTGAAATTTTTCCAAAAATAACAAAAATGTCGTACTTCAAGTACCTTAGCATCCGTTATACTGGCTCCAATGAGCTGAAAATCAATAAGTTTCATCTATAGGATGTCGTGAACAATATTCAATCATAAAATTGACACTTGTATACACTGTGGAGGCTTTATCGTGCTAACAAACTGCATTTTTTCCAAAAATAGCAAAAATGTCGTACCATAGCACACGTCGTACTGGCTCTAGTGAGCTGAAAAGCAATAAGGTTCATATATAAGATGCCGTGAACAATATCCAATCATAAAATTGGTCACTTATATACGCTCCGGAGGCTGTATCGTGCTAACAAACTGAAATCTCTCCAAAAATGACAAAAATGTGGAGCTTCAAGTACCATAGCACCCGTTGTACTGGCTTTAGTTAGCTGAAAATCAATAGGTTTCATCTGTGAGATGTCCTAAACAGTATTCAATCATGACTTGTTGCACTCCGGAGGCTCTATCGTGCTAACATCTTACGAAAAGGGGTCGACGACATACACACAGGTTTTTATTTAAAAAATCTGTTTTTTCGTGTTGTTCTTGCTGAAAAACGAAAAAATAACTCAAGAAAATCGAAAATTCCAACTTTTTTGGGGTAAACCAATACTTTTCTCGCATATTAGATAGGGTTGGCGGAAAAGTAATATGGTGTGAATATGAATAAAGAAAAAAGTTATGGCGATAATAGAAAATGGCCAGGAAATAAACATACAAATAGAAAACCAAAGATTAGAACAAGTCCACCATTATAAATACCTAGGGGTAGTGATAGATGAAGGAAGAAGACAAGATATAGAAATAAATAAAAGAATCGATCAGACGGTTAAAAATGCTTTCATGCTCCAAATAAAAAATTTTTGAATAGAAAAGAGATCTCCAGAATAACGAAAAAATATTTTTAAATCAATATATGTATAGACCAATATTAACGTATGGATACAAAACAGAGATTATGACAGACTGACAAATAAACAAAGTGCTAGTAATTGAAATGAACATAAAAAAGTTAAAGGAGTAACAAAAATGGATAAAGTTAAAAATTAGGACAATAACTGACTTTATAAATAACAGGAAATTAAGTTGGGGGAGACACGTGCAAAGAATGAGAGATTCCAATATGGTTAAAAAGTTGTGACAGGTGAAAAAGAAAAAGATGACGTCCAAAACTAACTTATCGTGCAACAATAGCGAGAATTTTCAATGAAAGAACAATATCATAGACGCAGGCAACACTGGCAAAGAATAAGAAGGACTGTAGTAAATTCGCATATACATATTGAAAAAAAAAAGAATAAATCTTACACCAGTAATGGTAGAAGGATTAGGATTATATTATCAATTCCTTTGTCAAAATTTTTGTACTTCGTGGTTTCTTGCCTTTACCTATTGCTTAAGAAACAAAAATTTGATTTGAAGACAAATTTAAAATATCTAGGGTTAGCTCCCAAAGAAAGCGGTGTATAGCAATGGAATTTCAGGAATTTAGAGTGGATTGTTTTAAAATGAACACCTGTTTATGGGAGGCACGAAGTCACACATTTAATTAATATTACTTTCTATAATCCACATTTGAACCATGTCCAACATTTCTTTTGAATGTAATGATTCAACTAAAAATTAATAATAAAAACTTTTTTCGACAGAATCAAGTACGTTCTATGAGTGACAAAAATACCCTTATTTATATCACTCAAGCCGTCACTGCACGAAACACCAGACAAAAGCAACAGACGTGCTTAAATTAAATACAGAAATAAATTACAATACCGACTTGTATACTCTGAAAGTGGTTCTTTTTTTAACGGTCATTCGTGGTACCATGGTTATTTCTTGAAAGAATCAACTCCTATAGTACCTGGCGTCATCACGATGACGACTAGTTCCGCTCAAGGGGACATTTTACAACGTTTTTTTTATTAAAATTGTAGGAACCACAGCATTTAAAAATGACCTATCCAAAACAACGTTGACTCATTGGCGTTTTTTTTATATTAAACATGCTGAACATACTTTAGATTGGAAACGTTAGATGGCGAATGATTACATTTATTGTTACTCATGCAGCCTTCGTAATAATGAAATTTTGTTCGCTAAGGTTAAAAAATAAACTTTTCCGCTACTAATTGGCAATATTCTAAAAATACTTTAGCGAAATATATTATTATTAACATAATACCTATAATTTGATACAGTGAACGATTTTACTGAAAGTTTCTACTTGTATTATCTCATTGTACAGACACTATTTTTTAAATCCCCATAGAATAAATCAATATTTTTTCTAAAATTCCTAATAATGCACTTTTTCCCAAAGTTTCCAAGTTTAGGTCCCAATGAAAAATAAGAACAAATTTGGCTTAATTTATTTATGAATCACCAGAAAATTCACATCCTGGACAACGATAGCATCCACAAAAGCTACATTTGTGGGCATATAAATTAATTATTGAATGTTCGTAAAGGAAAGTATAAAATCCACGGCGGTTACGATCGAATTACTTTCATTTTCGATACAATTTTTCTTTCCTAGATATAAACAAACATTTCTTTTCCGTTGAATGGCGTTACATAAACGAGATTCTACGAGCAACGTAAGAAGTATTAAGTTATGTGTAACGCGCATAACTTCTAATTAAAATGGAGTAATAATTCAATTATACAAACGAAAAACAA
The DNA here is from genome assembly GCA_963921935.1 of Galeruca laticollis. NCBI lineage: Eukaryota > Metazoa > Arthropoda > Insecta > Coleoptera > Chrysomelidae > Galeruca > Galeruca laticollis. Next base: position 140,534 of record OY998179.1, read on the forward strand.
CACCGAGGAACAAATTATAATTGTTGCGGTTGAACGATTCAATAAATTTAGACTTGTGCAGATTTGAACGATGAAATAAAACAATATAGTTTGTTTAAATCTTCATATATTTGAACTAATGTTCAATTTAAACTTGTTGACGCGTTTCACTAACACAGTAGCTTTGTCAAAACGAATGAAGGTAAAATATAAAAATGTCTTAATATATACAGTGCTAAATCTATTTACTAAGGTTAACAATGGTATTAAAAGATAATTACCTGGAAATTCATTCACTACAAACATTCCTAAGCTATCTTCTAGGTAAAGAGGTTCAATAAAGGAGACTGATTGATATCTATTTGGTCGTTAAGGAGATTACCTGAATATTTATTTTTGTTAATCTCTAGGGCTTCTAATAAATTTAAACTAAAGGATTTACCGACTACATGGAGAATTTCAAAATTTGGGTCGAAAATGTGTTGGTTTTCTAATAAATGATTTGAATAGTTAGAATCTAATTTTTTGTTGTCATAGCTACGTTTGTGTTCCGAAATTCTAGTTTTAAAATTTCTAAAAGTTCTACCGATATAAATTTTATCACAATTGTCATTACCACATTTTAATTTATAAACTCCTGATTTGTTTAATTTTGAAGATTTATATTTATTATTTTTAATGAATTTGGATAAATTGTGATCAGTTTTAAAGGAAATATTCATGTCTAAAGTTTCTAAAAATGATTTAATTTTTAAGGATGGTGTTCCAAAGTATGTTAAGCTTTTAAATTGTCTATTATTTTTATCTGAAGGGAATACTTGTTCTAAAGTCTGTTTTTTATCTTTTTATTTATGATATTGTCAATTAAATTTGGATCGTAATTATTATTAACTGCTATTTGTTTTATGATATTTAATTCTTTGGTATAATTATTAATATTTAATGGGACTGTTAAGAGTCTGTGTATCATACTATTGAAAGCTGCTAGTTTATGATCGAATGGGTGGACTGAACTATTATGAATTGTAATATCTGTATGTGATGGTTTATGAAATATAGAAAAATCATGTTTATTATTTATATTTGAAATTGTAAGGTCTAGAAAGTTTATAGACTTATTTTGTTCAAGTTCTACGGTAAATTTGATATTATTGTGAATCGAGTTTATGTAAGTAATGAAGCTCTCTAATTGTCTATTTGTACCGATGAAGCTAGCTAAAATGTCGTCCACATATCGGTGCCAGTACATAAATTTTTTACTAAGGGGGTGTTCATGAATTATTTTTTCTATATTATCCATGAATATTTCTGCTAGTAGGGGGCTGAGAGGGTTGCCCATAATCAAACCATCTTTACTGCTATAAACCTCTCCATTGAAATGAAAATAATTTTGATTCAAACACACTTTTAATAAAGTAATGATATCAGAGTGAATTATAGGATTAACATTATTGTATGTGAGCAAGTTATCAACAAGAGTTATAGTTTCTTTAGGAGGTATACTAGGGAATAGATTTGTTACATCGAACGATATGAATTTAGAATTATGGGGTAGTATTATATCTTGAATATTATTAATTAATTCCGTTTTAGTTTTTAACTGAAAATCGAGGTATGAATGAACAATATTTAGAAATGACATCTATGAGAATCTTTGAAATTTTGAATGAAGGTGCTGTGAAATAAGAAACAACTGGCCTGATAGGGTACCCCTCTTTATGGAGTTTAATTAATGAATAAAGTTCAGGGTGTTGCGGATTGGGTAAAAATAATTTATATTTTTCTTTATCGTTAATTATTGATTTAACGTTATCTACTGCTAATTTTATTTCTCTCTGAAATTTATTAGTTGGGTCTTTTTTAAGGGTCTCAAAATTGCTTGCCTGAATAAAATTGTTGGTTTTTAATAAATAATCTTCTTTAGGTAATGCTATTACCGTATTTCCTTTATCTGCTTTTGTGAAAATAAGACTATTTGACTTTGATTTTTGTTGAATTGATTTGGCGGCTGATAATTCAAAATTGGGTTTGTTAAACCGGACGAATTCTTTTTTAATAATTTCTGAAGCTTTGTGTTTTAGAAACTTTAGACATTTCCTTTAAAACTGATCACAATTTATCCAAATTCATTAAAAATAATAAATCTAAATCTTCAAAATTAAACAAATCAGGAGTTTATAAATTAAAATGTGGTAATGACAATTGTGATAAAATTTATATCGGTAGAACTTTTAGAAATTTTAAAACTAGAATTTCGGAACACAAACGTAGCTATGACAACAAAAAATTAGATTCTAACTATTCAAAAATCATTTATTAGAAAACCAACACATTTTCGACCCAAATTTTGAAATTCTCCATGTAGTCGGTAAATCCTTTAGTTTAAATTTATTAGAAGCCCTAGAGATTAACAAAAATAAATATTCAGGTAATCTCCTTAACGACCAAATAGATATCAATTAGTCTCCTTTATTGAACCTCTTTACCTAGAAGATAGCTTAGGAATGTTTGTAGTGAATGAATTTCCAGGTAATTATCTTTTAATACCATTGTTAACCTTAGTAAATAGATTTAGCACTGTATATATTAAGACATTTTTATATTTTACCTTCATTCGTTTTGACAAAGCTACTGTGTTAGTGAAACGCGTCAACAAGTTTAAATTGAACATTAGTTCAAATATATGAAGATTTAAACAAACTATATTGTTTTATTTCATCGTTAAGTATGGATCTTCATCAAGTAAAAGCCTCATCTATTCAATTTGTGCAGATTTACTGTATGATCTGCAAAAACTGACAACGAAAATAAATTAGCAATCGAATATTTACAAAAATTTTGTATAATGTCTCTGTCCACAAATATCTCAACCAATACTTATCCAAAGTAGTATTCAAAATTATCTTATCCATAAAGTGTGGCAGCAGTGATTTGAAATTAATACGAATTATTTATTTCATTTTATAGGTTCTTTTATAAACGCTTTCAAATGGTACCATAAATCGGAATGTTGTATAAACGTTTCGCTTTCCTTCCAATCTTGTTCTTTTATATTATACGGTATTCCTTACAGACATGAGTCAATTTTTGAAAAAGGAAGTACATACCAAACATAGCATAATATTCAGTTACATACTTCCTACATTTTTACTTCACCTTATGTATAGTATATGTTAATATACATGGTGTTTCCAAGGTAATCCGAAATATTGCTGTGGGCGATTCGCTACTTAATTTTAAGATGTAAAGTTCTTATAATCATGTGTGATCTTGTCTTGTCATTAATGAATTGTTTTTAATGAACAAACTTTGACTGTATGTGAAATTTATTTTGATAGATACAACCACGTTGTAATAAACATATACAAAAAAGTAATAGATACATTTCAGAACAGATGTTCAAAATGTGCACCTCCAGCTAAAATACAAGCATCCATTCGACGTCTAATAGACTGTTGAATACGTTCGAAAAGGCCTGGATTGTTGCGAATAACTACAGACTCGTATGACGCGATTTTGAAGATCTGCGTTTAAGATAGGGGTTGTGTAAATGAGTCATTATAAATATCCAGATGACCTTGGGGGCCACTGGTATGATGATCCTTGGTCGATACAACGGCGTGGAAAAACTCTCGTACGATCAGTGCAAAATGTGGAGGAGCACCATCATGCATGAACCACATACTGAACACATATTATGAGAGGACATCTTCCAAAAGACCTGGAAGGTAATTTTTTAGAAAATGAAAATATTCCTCACCGGTTATCCGTGCAGGAAGGAAAAATTGCTCTAATAAAAAATCGTCGATACCTACATTGACCGAAAAGGTTTGTTGGAATCGTGTTCCACTTGAGGCATATGTATTTACAACAGCCTATGTGGTTGTTATGCAAATATACAATCCCATGTCTTGAGATGTTTGCTTTATCTGTAAACAGAACATCGGCAGCAAAATTGGGATTTTTTGCAAATTTATTTAAAATCCATTGGCAATACTACATACGGAGCAGATAATCATTAGGTAGCAAATGTTGAACGCGATATGGATACAATAAATTTTCTTTTTGAATATTCCAAATAGTCTTATTCCTAACGTTTACTTGTCTTCTGCTACTCGTTTCTGGCTGGTTTTCAATAATTTGGAGAATCGGGTCTTCCAGTTTGTAGAATTCTCACAGTTCTAGGTCATCCAATAATATTATTTGAGTTCGCAAAAGTTCCTGTTTCTTATAAACGAAGGTGTAGCTTAGTAAACGTTTCAGAACATTATACACGATTATTTGGATAACGCTGAGCATACATACGTCTAGCCTCTAACGCATTATCATTCGCTAATCCCTTCAAAAACTGCATTGTTGTTGTTAACATAAACGAAAGTATAACTTGTGCTACACGGAAATCAGTAAGATAAAAATATTTTTGTTTGTTTTTTGCGTCGGTTTTTAGGTTTGACACGGTAATTATCAATATATAATTAGAATAAACATGTTTTTTCTTATTATTTTTGAGCACCAATAGCGTCACTAAGGACATAAGTGTGATTTAGGTAAATCACAGGCAACAGTAGTTGCCGAGTGACGTAAGTACACCCGCACAAATTCCACCACGCTGAAAAAGTCCATTATAAACTGTCTACGGCATGTAAAGCAAACCATGAAAAGTCACTCTATATACAGTATGTCGCATTTAAGATGAAGACACTCCCATATTTTCGCTGTTTGAAGAATTACAGATTCGGATTTTTGTAGTCATACAGGTTGATGGGCCACATTTCTTGAAATAGTCAACTGAAATCTGAACTTTAAACTCAACCTACTATCCTATCCTATCTAAAATTTTGAAGATAGCAGATGCTCTTTTGCAGCATCAAGCTCCATCATACAAATGCTCATCCCAATCATTCATTCTTTAACATTTATTAAATCTTCGAGTGACACGAAGGACCACTTGAATTGAGGTTCAAGACCTAGTTACCCATGTTAGCTATGCTTACAGAGGGATAACCCAACTTAAGCATTATATGAGATATACTATAACCTGTGAGGAAAAAAAATCAACAGGAAGTCGATATATTAAATAAAACTCAGAAATTCGAGTAATACCTCATTTAATTTAAGTATTACATCTAGTGTAGAATTGGAAAGGCACTATAAAAAACATACACCCGAACAGATGGAATGTAGGACACACTAGAGGATATTATTAAATTTCTGTATAATATTTCACTAAAGTTCTTTCCCCCTTTACCCAACAAATTGAATGGTAATGTTATGTAGACAGTAATTATTAAATCATTTAGCAAAGCCACTTGCGGTAGAAGGATGATAGGTGGCAATAATTACTAAAAACGAAAATATAACTTTTATTAACGGCAGCTCCGCTGCAATTTATATTGGCGCCAATAAGGTTTGCCGGCAGTCTTACTATATTTTGGATAGTAAAAATTAAATCAAAGTACTTACAATACAAGTTGACAAGCACTAACAAACTATACACTTTACTTTTAAATTGAAATTATTGAAACTAATACTTCCCAAGAAAGGGACACTGAAAGAAAAAAGGAGACATTGAACAACATACTCCTCCGTTGATGAGCTCTAGACAGACTGAGAATCGCGGGAAAAAGTCTGCTTGACTTACTACTTGTGACCGGACTCAAATATTTTTGGCGTACAGGGTTGGTTTAAATACTTTTGTAATAATTTTATTATTAGAAATTCTTACATATCTTCCTAGACATATCAGGAGGGACTGCAGGAAAGTATAGTCCGACAAATCTCACTGTTCGCCAAAAAATTAGGATGAGACTCTGCTTAATATCTGCGAGGGGGGGGGGTTCACAATAAGCCTAATTATTGGTTGAGCGGCATACCATTAGGCCACCCGAACCCTAACCCCCTCGTGACTAAAAAAAATTACCTTTCCAACAGTATATAATATTTGAGATACTTGGTGTACCTTTCTACTAGTGTGTAATATTTTCGGAGTAGCTTTGTAGAGTTATAGCCAAAATAAAATATCCACCCTTTGATTTTTTTTCGTTTTTACAAGTTTTTCCAATTTATACGATTTTAAACCACAGATAGAGAAAAAGCAACTTAAATGTTTTTTGTAGCTCTATTCAAGATCTTTCTACTAATGTGCAAGATTTTCGGTGTAGCTTTGTGGAGTTATAGCCAAAATAAAATGTCCACACTTTACTTTTTTTTCGTTTTTCCAATTTATAGGGTTTTCAACCACATATAGAGAAAAACAATTCAAATGTACTCGTACATGTTGAAAATTGTTAAAAAAATTTGCGATCCTGACGAAAAAATTGTAAATTTTGGCTTATAGTCAATGCATGGAAAAGATTATGCAGTACCATGTTAACACAAGGAATCCATTTGTTTTAGTAAAGTATGAGAATAAAAAATGTTGGATGAAAACTAATAGCCATATTCTGTATACTAAACGGCATGAGAATCAAAATAATTAATTTTTACAAAACCGTCCTCCATCAATTTATTATCGCTTCGTGAATTTGACAAAGAAGTATGTACCACAGAATGGACACCTCAATCTCTAGCAGCTAACATTCAAGTCACGTGTGTTAAAAAATCTTCAGAAATGTATTTGTCTCGCATATCTTTTAAACGGTTTTATTTAGCTCACACCGTTTGTTTTATTATTTATTCTTGGGTCAAATTTAGTAATTCAAATTTCACCCTCTTCCTGTCAACCGATTAATCTGAAATTTTGTATACACTTTGGATTTTGGTGACAATACATTTATGTTTATTCATTATCATTATAAATTCAAGATGGCCGCCGCTACAAAATGGCGGATAATTTATGTTTTATTAATCCCATCAATATGGGTATCAAATGAAAGGGCTCAACAAGCAGAATACAATATACTATAAAAAAATTAAATCCAAGATGGCGGCCGCTACAAAATGGCAGATAACGTAGGTTTTATCAATCCCATCAATATATGGGTATCAAATGAAAGTGCGCAACCAGTAGAATACAATATACTATAAAAAATTTAAATCCAAGATGGCGGCCGCTACAAAATGGCGGATAACGTAGGTTTTATCAATCCCATCAACATGGGTATCAAATGAAAGGGCTCAACAAGCAGAATACAATATACTATAAAAAATTTAAATCCAAGATGGCGGCCGTTACAAAATGGCGGATAACGTAGGTTTTATCAATCCCATCAATATGGGTATCAAATGAAAGTGCTCAACCAGTAGAATACAATATACTATATAAAATTAAAATCCAAGATAACGGCCTCTACAAAATGGCGGATAACGTAGGTTTTATCAATCCCATCAACATGGGTATCAAATGAAAGGTCTCAACAAGTAGAATACAATTTACTATGCAAAATTGAAATCTAAGATGGCCGCCGCTACCAAATGGCTGATAACAATTTTTTATCAATCCCACCAATATGGGTATCAACAAATAAAAGGGCTTGACAAGAAGAATACAGTGCACTATACAACCTCAATATTTAAGATGGGCGCAGCCACTAAATGGCGTATAATAATAAGATTTAAATTTAGAAATTGAATCTGTAATTTAGGTATCTGATTAATCCAGCCTGAATCCACCACCCAAGTCAAGATTTTGTATCGTGTTGAGGACTGTGTGGCGTTTGGCCTCAATTTCGTCGAACTCAGATGTATGCAACAGGTGTACCTTCCGTCCGAATTGATTTCGCAAGAGACGGAGTACATCTTATACACCCGAAAGCCATACAGTTCCCAGCTAAGTACAATTACGGGACGGTTGAAATAAGAATGTTGCCTTTAATACTATCATGGGCTTCTACAATACATAAAATGCAGGGCAGCACTGTGGATCACGCAGTCGTATACTTAGGTGCGAAACTGTTTGAAGAAGGTCAAGCCTACGTGGCTCTTAGTAGAGTAAGATCTTTGCAGGGACTACGTATAGAGGAGTTGGACTGCAATAAACTAACGGGCAAGAAACCTTGCAATAATGAAGCACTAAATGAATTAAGCAGAATGCGAAATAAAAACTAAAAACCAAAAAATAAAAATAGGTAAAAAAACTTTTTAAGTTAAACGGTTTTATGTTAAACATACATTGCAATGTTTAAGATAAATATACTAAAAACCAAAAAATAATAAAATAGATACAGTCGTGGGAATTATAAACATAGACTAGACTAAAATAAAACCGTGGGGCACGTCAATTGTCTACAATCTTTGATTAAAATTTTTGTTTTGTAATGTTACTTTTAAGCGTATACTGTTATTCTATCGCACATTAAGTCGATAATTTGTAGACAATTGACGTGCCCCACGGTTTTATTTTAGTCTAGTCTATGCATATGTTTATAATTCCCACGACTGTATCTATTTTATTATTTTTTGGTTTTTAGTACATTTATCTTAAACATTGCAATGTATGTTTAACATAAAACCGTTTAACTTAAAAAGTTTTTTTACCTATTTTTTTTAATTAAGGTAGTGATTGTTAAAGAGTTTGAATATGTATGATTTAAATGAAAACCGCCATCACGAATAACCCCGTATGGATCAGATAAAACACAGAAAAGAATAATCACATTCAAATTTTATATTAAATTCGTTCTCTAAGGCTAAGAACGTTTTCGGAATAATTAAATTACGCCATGTGAGAATTAATTAACAATAATTAATTTTATGTGAACGTGGATGACTCGTATTGATACACGTTCTAATGAAGGAGCTTTTTGGACATTAAAGTTATAGGTAATTGTCAAAACGGGATATCCGGGAAAGTTTTCATTTATTAGGAAAAAAAGTAAATTCGATTTATATGACATACGGTGTAATAAAAGTTTCTTCTTGAATTCATGATCCTTTCGGTGCATATATACATCGTAATAACGAATTTGACAACACGTAGATAATACTGTCGTTTTGTGAAAGTTTGCAATTGAAAGTTTACAATAATTTGTTGTATTTATTTGTGAATGTACCTACGTGTGCCAACAGATAAAAATGTTAATAATAAATATCCATTTCTCACCACACCTGGGTGCTAAAAATGTCCAATCAACAACATTTTTTGAAAATCTTTCAACTTTTGAAGATCTTAATTAAAAGTAGATATATTTTCTACACAAATAAATATAAAAAAATTACTGTTTCGATTTTTACTTTGTGAAATTTACTCATATTACTTTTTTAAATGAAACTAACACAATATACTGAAAAATTGGTGAAAATTCTGGAATTATTTAGAAACCTTTTCATTTAAAAAAGCAAATAAATATAATTCGACGACTCCGTAATCTGCAGCAATCCGTCGATGTAATGCAAGTAGGTAGGTCAAGTAAAAGTGACAATAAAACTCTTACATGAGACCAGACTCGCTTGCGGCCATATTTTCAGGTATATAAAAAAGTCTTCTTTACGCGGTATTTCTGTTTTAGCAAACAGAAATAATTAAGTATACATTTAAGAGGTGCATATTCAGAATCATATCGACAAGTTTCTTTTTGTTGTCCATTGGAAAGTTGTGATAACACGAATGTAAATGTGGCAAAATCAGGCAGCTTTGTTGTTCTTTGTAATTGGTATCTGAATGAACATAGAGCAATTGAAAATGTAAAAAGAATATACATCACTAATGAAAATAAACGGTTTTACAGATTAAAACTAACTTTTCCGCATCTGTGAGACGCCCTGAACAATATCCAATCATAAAATCGGTCACTTTTGTATACACTCCGAAATTTCTTCTAAAAATACAAAAATGAGGTACTTCAAGTACAATAGCACCCGATGTATAAGCTCTGGTGAGCTGAAAATTAAGAAGGATCATCTGTGAGATGTCCTGAATAATATTCAGTCATAAAATTGGTGACTTGTTACACTCCGGAGGCTGTATCGTGCTAACAAATCACAATTTTTCCAAAAAAGACAACAAGATACGTTACGAAAAGTGGCCATCGACAACGACGATGAGAATATTTCCTAATTGAGGAGTCGCTGGTATTTCTGCACCCTTGCTCCACTCGGGCCCTTTCTCAGTGGGTCATCTATGCCGCCGTGTTCTCCCACTTTTGTGAGGTCAAACGACATATGACTTTTGTGCCGTTTGGCGTTTTTCCCTATGTGGGGTGCCCGGTTGAAGAGGTGATGTTTTTTCCCTTTCTCTGTCCATAAATGGTCCCACGAGAAGCTAGACTCCTTACGGTCCATTGCTGCAGTGCCCCGCATGCAGATGCAAAAGGTTTAATACAATGGAGTTCCCTCCAGTGATCCAAGGTCGAAACCAGTAAGGACTATGTGGCGACCACATTATAAAAAACATTTTTGACTTCCCGGTCTTTTAACCTAACATAATTAAAACTTATATATTAGTTGCGTTCGTTTGTATCAATCCCGCGAACGTTTTCAAATGGCAAACGACGTAGATGGCAGTTCATTATATCTGACAAGCAACTGTCAAGGTGTTTAGTGTCAGATTTGTCGGGGCGTTTTCAAGTGTAGATCGACGCTAGAACTACAGCAAGAATCGGAGACAATAAAAAATTACAGTCAGGAGACATTTGCATAACAGGTTGAGTTTAGCTCGAAATTTCACCCGGTATCGTAACACAGGGGTGTGCAATCCCTTAACCAAGATTCTACGACTAGGACAGGTAAAGTTAGATCACGGCTGCGGGCTTTTACACACAACGTGTCCCCAGGTATTTCCCTGCTTACGTCCTCCTCATATTCAATCATCTCAGAGGCTCCTCCTGCTTTTTCACTAATACCGCCCCCTCCACATCAATAAATATTCCGACGGACAACGTATTTATCCGTTTTTTCGTGCTTTTTTTGGTGAAAAAAGAAAAATAACTCAAAATTTTTCCAAAATTCCAATTTGGGGGGGGGGTAAACCAGTACTTTTTTTCACTTATTAGATAGGGTTGGGCGGGAAAAGTAAAACATTTGTTTATATCAGTGATTTCTAAGCATTTTTTGTTGTTCGCAGGGAACATGGGGGCGTACAAGAAAAATCAACCCAAAAATGAACTTTTATCAAAAATTTCTAACTCCTCCTTGTAACCTCATCCCCTGTTGAGATGACATGAACCCTCGTTAGGTAGCTCAACTTATAAGAGCTATAGCCGGAACTCTATAGATTCTCAGGGGTGAATCTTCGCCTTAATTGGTATTAAAGAACATCATCATCCTCGGGAAGAAAGTTAAAGAAAAGATCTCATGGGCGCCAACTTATTTTTAATTAAGCTCTGAATAAGTAAACATAGTATGAATTTACACTTTTTTAGTATATCATCTATCAGTTTATAAGGCCTCTCAGCTAATGAAGATCGAAATCCAAACTGCACGAAAACTCCACCGATTTATTCATAAAAATCACATATTTTATATAGTATCATCACTAAACATTTCATAGGACTCTTTTCGAAAAACTATTTTTACGCTACAAATAGGTACGTCTATTCGATACCATGATTACTGCTATAGACTCCTTATTTTTGAGGTAAAAATTACGGGCTTGTCGAATGACGCTAAAATAATTTATCATTATTGGTTCATTTTGAAAATAGGGGAGGGCCTAAAGCCTTGACCGTTACAATTTTCTAGAATATTCGGTTGGTGCCAGGCGAAAAAAATGTTTATGCTGAACACTGCATGAATATTTAATATCGACAAAAAATACAGACTTTGTCTGTGACTGAAGCGAAAAAAAAGTTAAAAATATGAATTGTTTCATTATATGAACGCAGAAAAGAGATCTTTTAAAATAATGTTTTGTTGAAAAGGGAGTAGAAAAAGAGTTTTGAAAATAACTTATCTGGAATTTAATATTAGAAAATATTGTTAAAAATAACGATAGATAATTTATCAGAAATGCCTGTGGATGGATGGTGTACACACTAGATGTAAATTGAGTGAATGAAAACGACGAATACTCAGTGTGTATTAGTTATTATACACACTGAGTATTCGTCGTTTTCATTCACTCAAGATAATTTATCGTTACAAATTCGAATGTAAGTTGCAGTAAGAATATTATTTTAATAAAACCATATATTTTCCATAGAAAATGTCAGGCATGACCCACATGAATTTGACGTCGTTCGCGGACTATATTTTGGCTCCCGCGGATCACTGATTCATAATATAGACGTGGAGTTGTCAAATTGTGGTAGATACTTGTATGGGATTATAAAAAACGTTTTGAATCATTTAAAAATATTAAATATTATACCTCCATTAATACACCTATTTTTCTTTTCTTAAACGCTAACGAGTGAATCTGTCACGGAACCAATGGCCTATTAGTTCTACGAGAGTGGCTAGTGATGATTCTTTATTTTATCTCTTATTTAATCAATGGAATCGATGTATTGTTAATATTGTTAAAAAAATACTGTGAATCGGACGGTAAAACAAGAAATATGTATAATACATTTAAGTTTATCGTGTCGCCTTCAAAGTAGACCTCTTCCTAAATATTCACTCACAAATATTTCGTCGGATGACAGGAAGAACTAACTAAATACTATATTTAAATAATTGAAATCCATTTGAAAAGCATTCATTGCCAAATCGAACATATTTTACTTTACATCTGAGTATTTAATTTTTGTTTTTTTGTTTTATAAATTAGTAGTTATTGACGAAAAAGCATTTAGTGAGTTTTACCAGCCGTAAAATTAGAAATTTGTAAGAAAATAATGAAAAATTAGTTTTTGAATTGAAACATGTTTATTATTTTTTACAATAACAGGTGGTACTTTACTTAACCTAAATTAAGCGTTTGTTTACTTTCATAATAAAGCAAACCTTTAATCACTCATCTTCTTCATTTTCCTAATCATAGTGTGGTTCTAGCACGCGGCCTGCAGTAACAGTTTTATTAGTGGGTAAATTTCAAGTGCCCCATAGCCATTTCTTCTGTTTTATATCCAGCGTTTACTAGCTTAACTATGTCGACATCTTGGGAGTCACATTTGTATATTCGGGTCAAAGTTATTATATTTAACCAAATTAAATGAGTAATGCCATCAGGCAAGGAATCATATACTGCTCCAGATCCACACCTAGGCAGTGGAAAATGCCAGACCATCGGCCCTACTATGTTTTTTCACTACCTATGTAAATATAAATTGAAAAACAATTCTAAATAAAGATTTTTTTAAACTTATGTCGACCCTTTTCTGTTCAGAAAGGCCAGCTCATGCAAATAAAAAAAAATCGTTGATAATGAATTTTTCCGGGAAAATGTTATAAAAAGATAATGTACTTAGTGATAATATGTCGATTATAATAATTTCAGTACTTGGTGAGTTTTTTCTGTCACCCGATGATTCATTAAAATAATTATCGTATTTGTAAGATGAATTCACGGTATTTTATTTTCCAATTGGATGTTGAAAATATGACAATTTAAAATACACTATGTTTAATCTATTAAAATAAGTACGATCACTTATTTTTAACACGCTTATATTAGCTTGATCTGTATATAACTGAATCTTTCAACTTAATTTTCATCAATTTCAAGAATTCTGTTTAACTTGATAATTTCCGCAGGGGTCAAAGGCCGATCACCCAATAATCTCATAACTTCAAGCTAAGGTCCTGTTTATAAATATCAGTTTAAGAAAAAAATTATTTTTTATTCAACATTTACATTTTAACCGGCGCATGCGCCAAAATTTTACGTAGAATCGATTAAAAAGATATTGAATTGTTATGAAACAGCACACTGGTATAGTCCCTGAATCCGATTCTGTCTAAGCCATGTATGAAAGTTAAAATTATGGCGGATGCATTTCGAAAATTACTAACTAACTAACTTATAATTTTTATATTGTTCTTATTTCAAATTAATTAGTCATAATTGATTGTTGAATTTTCTATTGCAGTAACACAAACGATGTTAAAAAATTATTTGCTACTTTATAGTTCAATTAGCTATTGAAGCGGGTTTTTTTAGTTGTTCTAAACTATAACTTTTAAACTCTGATTTTCGGGAATAGGCCATTGGAAAAGTCCTGGAAACCACCTATTTTAAACTATAAAACTATCGTATTAATTTTAACGTTAACGCTTGTCAATCTGTAAATAATTCTATTTTTAATAAAAACCGTATTTAGTTTTTAACGTTTAATCTATCTCCGCATAGATACACTGAAAAACAGTTTCAGAACTAATTTAGTTTCGTCCTTTGCGGATCAACGAATTCAGACAATCGTATTTTGTCACAAGTTCATTGCTTTTATATATAAAAAAAGATTCTCATTAGAGTTAATCATAATCGATCTATTAGAATTACAGTTTTTTTTCATATATTTAATTAGGTTATTTAAGCACTACTTTTTATGTATTTTTAACTTTATAATTAGGAACTCTTCTGTACATTTAAATTCATCTTATGCTTTGTGTGCTGATTTGTATATTTGTTTCTTTATTTATATATTCTCGCTCTATATACAGGTATATATGTGTATTCTGATATACATACACCCCGTAGATTAAGCTCTATTTATTCACACATTACGTGTATGTAAATAGTCATTTTTTATCTTTACCTTGTGAATAAATTATTATATTATATTAAAAACAAAATAATGCCATTCTAATAATATTGATATTTAGGCCCGTAAAATCCGCCGAATAATCTAATTGAAATAATTATATACTGACGTGATCGTAATCGAATATGTGAACTGTGCAATCACAATTGAAAACTGCATACCGTAAATATTACATTATGTGAGCTCAGTTTTCATTTTATAGAACATATTGTACTATTCAAATCTTCATATTTCAGTTACGTTGAACTTTCGCACAAACTTTACAACGGTGTTGACTGATTAAGTATAAGAGATAATAGTAAAATAACAATTACTCACACTAGCATGAGAAATTCACAATATATGTAAAACTTAGTTAGAATTTATGAGATTGAGGGTACTACCTTAAAATTAAACAATAAGGTACTAATAACAGTGTACAACGAAAAAAAATTCTTCGAAAAAAAATATTCTCGACTTAACAATAGCGAAAAATTGTGTTTTCAATTTTCAGTTCAGGTTTATTCAAAAGTTGCTAGTTCTATTTCTCTCAGAAAGTTACGAATATTCAGTTGTTTAGGATTCTTTTGTACCATATGCTCCCAAATAGAGTATTTTTAGGTCAGCGCAATTTTGTAGTTTCTTCTGGTAGGGTTTCAAATTATTTTATTCCTGGCTATTCTTAGGATTTAGATCAATCAGTAATATTTTTATTTAGTTCATTCAACAATAGAATTCGGGTTCATCATTTTACACCAGAGTTTTTAGGGTAAATCAAAGAGTTAGAGCTGTTTTTAACACAATTAAGTAAAGTATGCCCATTAGGTAGAACCCACCATAAGGGATTAGAAATAAAATCACTAGCCGGTTCAACTATTAGCGCAGTTATTTCCGCATATATTGTACAATATAAAATATTTTAATTTTGAAACAACTGTTTATAATTATTCATATTTTAATTACTACACAGATATGTCGTTGCACTATGGAATGTAAGAGTAAGGTTTT
Organism: Galeruca laticollis; assembly: GCA_963921935.1. Classification (NCBI taxonomy): domain Eukaryota; kingdom Metazoa; phylum Arthropoda; class Insecta; order Coleoptera; family Chrysomelidae; genus Galeruca; species Galeruca laticollis. The sequence continues at coordinate 156,079 of OY998179.1, forward strand.
TGCTAACTTTGTTACTCCCCACCTACCAATCGAAAATTCCTTTCGCTGGCATTAAAATATTCTCACAATCATGTGATTTTCAGTTTTTTATCAAAAATATATTTTTAATGATGGTTAATCAAACGTTTTCTTATTTTTTAGCACCGATAAAATTAACATATCGAACTCATAGCAATATATATATTCAATATGAGATTTTGAAACTTCTCATCTATAAATTACATATTTTTAAAAATTATTATTAAATTCCGATTAAATAGTGCATTAAAATTATAACTTTCGTTTTTTTTTTAATTGATAAAATGTGAGTTACGTCACGTTTAACAAATGTGTTCTTAGACGCGGAGCTTAGGTAGGTGTACCATGGAGGCCAAACCGAAGAACAGTCCAACAGTCATTTGTTTTTTTTTATGTCGACCAACGTTAAAGAAACAAAAGACTTACCAGTGAATTAAAAAATGGTCCCCATATAAATAAAATCCAATAAATGCAATACACCTAATTGTCACTTACGAGTACACTTTATTTAAAAAAAAAATGTTCACGAACGTTTGAACTCTTCAGTAAAGAATGTTTTGCACCTTTCTTGTGGTAAGGTAAGCGGGAGCGGTCTACACCAAAACGAAGTGAACCGGAGGCTGCGACTATATCTCCGTCTCTATTGTTTTTCACTATCTCTTTCGCTCCCTCTCTGTCTACCTGAAGTTTGTATAGGCAAAAGTGCTTCACCTGTTTGATTCATGCAATTGCCAGTGACGTGGTGTTCAGTTCGTTGGAAAGCAGGGTGGAAATAACTTATTATATTTCAGCAAGTGTTTGAAATATTACATAAGTTATTTTCAAATTAAAATTTTTATCAATTAATATGAAATGAAATTTACTGTATCGACCCTTACTTTATGGAATCTACTCATGTTACTATTTTAAATGAAACTAACTGCTTCTAGATAATTCTACAATATATTGAAAACATGTTAAAAATTCTAAGAAATTGGCAATTGTTTCGATATTTCGACGAGTTGTAGCTTTATATGTATCTGAAGTTTGAAACTAATTTAGCCTCATCGCTCTTACAGAAACTTTGGAAGTAAAAAATTCAGACTCACTAACCTTAAGTGGATATAGAATGATATGTAACAGAAATAGAATTAATCAGAATGATGGAGTTGTGATATACGTCCGTGATGTTTATTATGAATGTCACGAATTTCTCAAAATTGGTTAAGTTAATGGAGTTATAGTCAATATGAAGTGTGAGAATGCTAAAATAAATGCTATTGTTTTGTATAGACCTCCTTGCACTAAGATTGCGGATTTCAACTTGAATTTGAATACTTTTTTTGAGGGAAAAAATTTCCTTTCAACGATTACACTTTTTTTTGGGAGATTTAAATATAAATATATTAGAGCAAAATAATAAAGATGTGGAAGATTACCTAAATGTCTTGTCATCAAAAGGATTCAGATCGCTGATAAATAACCCTACTAGAATAATTTCTGTCTCGAGAGCTTGTCTGGACCACATATTTTTAAAATATAATTCTGACATTATTGAAAATATGTACCCAGAGTCGTAATTTTTAGTAATATCACCGATCACTTCTCCATAGCTGTAAAAATAGCTAACTTGAAAAATAAACATGAAATTAATGTGACCCAAAATTATCTGAACGAAAGAAGCTTGTTGGATATAATCAGCACTGAAAGCTGGATAACTGTTTATGGAGAAAGGGAAGTTAATTTTGCTACTGATAACTTCATTAAAACCCTGAATGAAATAATAAAAAAATCTACTTATTCCAAAAAAAATAAAACTTTTAAAAAGAAGAAACCGTGGATCACCAACGGCCTTATAACGTCTATTGATAATAGAGACAAATTACGCCAACTTTCCATAAGAGATCCCTTCAACATAGAGAAAAAAGCTGCATATAATAATTACAAAGATAAACTTACTTCATTATTAAAAAAAACCAAACATGAATACCTCAAAAGAAAGATTAATGAAAACAAATCATTATTATTATATTTAGACAAGGACAGTACGCAAAACATCTACTTGACGCCAAACATTCATTGACACCTAACACAGAACTAGAAGTACTACATATTTGTGATAAGAAACAAGAACTGGATTTCCTTGAAGAATTAGAAATTAGAAGGCACTTAAGAGACCCACAATACGAAGTCGTCAATGAACAGATAAATCTAGGGAGTTCTCCACTATTAAACTGTCTTCTTAAGTGATAATTGTAAAGATTAGCAGACATAGTTTTCCTGGTTTTCTATATCATTGCACAGTTATACTGAACTTAAAACATTTTTTCAATATATAGTAGAATTATCTAGAAATAGTTAGTTTCATTTAAAACAGTAATATTCTATAGATAGTTTTGCAGATATTTTAAATTGTTTTGGAAAAAGGTTAATTCCATGAATTAAATTTATTATTTTTATTTCTTTCCTTTATTTACTTTACTATGCACAATTATTTGAAAACAACACCCAAATGAGCATCCATAACGTCGATATAGACTTGACGATGGTTTTCGAATGATGTACTTATATTTGTGAGCATTTGTGGTGTACTTACTTCTGGTGATCTAGATCAGGGGTCTCCAAACTTTGAAGCCTTGGGGCCATAATATTTTTTTTCCAAGATCCCTACCCAAAGTAGGTTTTTGCACACTCAAATCTAACCGCAAAGTTGATGTTTTCCGTGATCTGTCCTAATTTGACATTATTTCCGATTTAGAGCGTACTATTCAGCTCACATGTTTTCATTTACAATAAACTAGAGAAAGTTAGTAAATAATAGGTATATTATAGTACATTATACACCAAGCGACTAAAGTGACCCATTTAATCCCGCGGTTGGGACCCATTTAATCCCCGAGGGAATCAATCCATATACATTTTTAATAGAAATAAATACTACTTAGTACGAAACTAGGCTGGGCATCGAGGACGGACTTTTATGTAATGAAACTTGGCTGGGCATCGAGGACGGATTTCCATTTTTTTGTAGTAAAAGTCAAAGTGCGCCAATAAAAAAAAATAGCGTAAAATATTCGTGGATAACTGGTCTTTCAAACACGCGCGATTTTTCGAGCACGATGGCGCAGCGTTATAAGACCTTACAGATTAGACCGATTCAGACGTCACTTCAATTATTATTTACTATCTTATAAACCATCCAAAACACCTATGTTTATAGTTATAGTTAATATTTAAAAATATTCAAAGTGTATAAATAATTACTCCCAATATTTTTCGAACCTCAATTTGTTTAACCTTGTAAATGTCATCTTAATGTCGTTTACGGCTTTTGTAAGTTTTAAATCGTCATTAGTTGCTTTTACGCTGTTTTTGATAGATTAAGTTATTTTTCTTCTCGAAACCTTGACTCAAAACATCAAATTGCAGGAGGTTATGGACACAGGACACGCGTGAGACACCATTGAAGCTTCTGGAGTTTGTAATTTGTTGAATTTTTGTGTTATTAAGTGATATCATGAGCCAGCTTCCGCTGATCGAGCATCTAAAAGGGCACGAGAACTATGGTACGTGGAAATTCGCGGTACAGATTTATTTAGAACACGAAGAGCTTTGGGACGCAGTAAAAGGCTTTTTCAAGTTTTTTTCAATTATTTGTCTAAAAATAAGCTGATCGTTGAAAAAATCTTGTGTGCAATTCGAGCAGAAAGTACGTTGCCGCTTGAGGCAGATTGCCTCAAGCGGCAAAGTATCACTTTCCGCTCTTAATACACAAATAGCTATTTCGGTATGTTGCAAGGGCCATAACAATTTCAATTTTTCTGCCCACTTAAGCAAACATAGGCTTTTATTGTATTTCAATTACTATTGATTGTGCATTGTGACACGTAACGGCATCTAGTGTCGAATAGTGATACTATGTATTGTTCTAGGTATTATCTATTTCAGCTACCCACTAACAGGTGGCATATTTGAGAATTTCCGCATTGGTTCGAAAAATTTCTGTTTCTGGCTAGTTTTTCCAATCATTTCTAGATGGCAGTAATTGCATAGGTATAAATACAGTGACTATATAAAGCCACTGTAGGTATAAAAGGCCAGTGGCGCCAGTGCGAGTAAGTTTACGCGAGAAAGGCGAAGGAAGCGAAGTTGCCTATTGTGAAATAAAGTAATAAGAGTATGAAATTGACTGTCTCGACCCTTACTTCGTGGAATATGCTCATATTAGTGTTTTTAAATGAAACTCAAGGTCTCTAGTTAATTCCACAATATAATACAAGTTATTGAAAATTCTAAAAAATTGACAATTGTTTCGATAAATCAATATCATAAGAGTATTTTGATTAGACTTGTTTTTATGTGTGATTTATTGGTATGGAAAAGAAGCGAAAAATAGACAGTGAATGCAGTAAGTTCCAAGATAAATGGAACTTTCAGTATTTTGTGATTGAGTGCAGTAATAAAGCACTACGTTTAATTTGTAATGAAACCATTGTTCTCAAAGAATATAACATTAAACGTCACTATGAATCGAAATATCTTCAAAATTACTCTAAATATACAGCAATATTGCAGACGGAAAAATTTGAAGCTTTGAAGCGCGGACTGAAATCGCAGCAATCTTTTTTTACCAAAGCAAATACCGAGCAAGAGTCTGCAACTCGCGCCGCCAGCTTTCGTGTGGCTCTTGAAATCGAAAAACGTGGAAAACCATTCACCGATGGAGAAATGATAAAAGAATGCTTGATTGCAGTAGCTGAAGAAATATGCCCCGAAAAAGTAAATTTATTGAAAGGTGTCAGTTTGTCAGCAAACACCGTGGCTCGGAGGGTGCAAGACATCGCAGAAAATATATCATCTCAACTGTCTGATAAAAATGAACATCTTGAGTGATTTTCTCTAGCCTTGGATTAGTCAACGGATGTGTCAGATACTGCTCAGGTGTTGATTTTTATTCGTGAAGTCGATAAAAGCTATGAAGTGTATGAAGAACTTCTTAATATTGACAGTATTCACGGCAAGGCAACTGGGGCAGATATTTTTAAGGGAGTTGAAAATGCCATTAATAGAAAAACCTTCGATGGAAAAACTTGAAATCTATCACCACCGATGGAGGCAAAAATATGTGTGGTAAAAATAAATGTGTGGTCGCACTTGTGTCAAAGGCTGTAGAAAATAATGGTGGTTCAAAACCATTAGTATTACATTGTATCATTCATCAACAGTCCTTATGCAGAAAATGTAAGACCAGTCATATCAGTTGTTAATTTTATCAGATCCACAGGGCTGAATCACCGACAATTCCGCGAGATTATTGAGATCGGAGAAAATGATTTGCCAGATCATACTGCCGTTCGCTGGCTTAGTTGCGGAAAAGTCCTTAAGCGCTTTTTTGCGGAAAATTCCTTAAGCACTTTTTTGAACTTCGAGCAGAGATCGAAATTTTTTTTAATGAGAATCATCGCCCTTGGAGCCATTTAGGAAATAGTGAATGGCTGCGGAAATTAGCATTCTATGTCGATTTGACAAATCATATGAACGAACTGAATTTGAGATTGCAAAGAGAAAATCAGCTTCTTCCTGATTTATACACCAATATCAAATATTTCAGGCAGAAAACAATACTATTTCAATCGCAGTTACGTGAAAAACGTTTCACACATTTTATAACATGTGAAATATTCAGCCACACTACAGAGACTGAATTTCCAGTCGATTTTGCAGTCGTAACTGTGAGTGCTTTAAAGATAAAGTTCGATACTCGTTTCTCAGATTTTGATGTCATTTCGAATGAAATTAATCTTTTTCAAAATCCTTTTGATTCTGACATTGAAACCCTAGCTCCGGAAGTTCAAATGGAAATTATTGATTTACAGTGCAGTGATATGTTTAAGAACAAATATCAAAATTCATCTTTGTTGTAATTTTATAAGAGTCTTCCACTGGCACAATTTGATAATTTGCATAAATTTGCTCGTGGGTTGTTTTCTGTTTTTGGTACTACGTACTTGTGTGAGAAAACGATTTCCAAGATGGAGTACACAAAAAATGTTTACAGATCTAAATTAACCGATGAGCATCTTAAATCTCTTTTAATAATTGGTACAAGTAAAATTAATCCACAACTACAAACAATTGTCGTTGGAAAATCACAATTACATAAATCTCATTAGTGTTTTTTTTTTAGTTTTATTAGTGGGATTAATTTCATTTTAATTATTTGTTAGTTATAAATATGCTTAAGCTTAAAATACTTAAGTTCAGTTTTCTGCGTCATAATTTCTGTCGTAAAGTTATACCTTGCAAGTAAATAAAACCGAGTAATTATCATTCTGTGTTTTCATTCTCTTCCATTCAACGTATCACAGCAATAGTAACAGATTGATGACACTAGTCTTGAGCTGTCGCGGGCCGGATTTGGCCTGCGGGCCGTAGTTTGGAGACCCCTGATCTAGATGGTCAATGAATCGATCCTTCTCTTTCTGTCCATCTATCAGAAAATTGGATATGTGCATTATAATGAGCAGGAGCTCAGTCATGTAAATAATATAATATTCCGTTTCTTCTTTGAGAAAATAGTAAACGAAGAGGTTTATTAAGATTTTTTAGTAAATAATTTACTTTTGTGTTTTAAATGAAACTCAACGTTTCTAGCTAATTCCACAATATAATGAAAAATGTGGAATTAGCTAGAAACGTTGAGTTTCATTTAAAACACTAATATGAGTAGATTCCACGAAGTAAGGGTCGAGACAGTTAATTTCATAAATAATTTACTATTTATTTTACTTGAGAATGTACCACTCAACATCCGTCGACAGTTATGATATTTACAGGACATAGCTCCGTCTCATTACAACGCACTTATCCATAACCAATTTCCTAATAGATCTACTGTACCGAGAACCTCCAACGACCAACGACAATTGATGATATGATATGAAATGACACATCGCAAATGCTCACAAAAGGGTGGTCCATTTAATAATACTAAGAAAAGATTGTATTTGACTCACCTTGTATTAGATTTAACGCTTATTAGCTCAAAGTGTTACGATTTTCGTCAATAATAATTGTTATATCGATTTTTAAATATTCTGTACAACCTTACATTGTAATGAGGAAGTGAAGGGGATTTTTAAATTTGAAATAAAATACTGGGTATTTCCTTTCGTAAACATTATTTTATAAAAAGGTGTCGTGTTAAGATCCTGTATCCTTGAAAATAACTTTAATGTAATGTTTTTGTTATTTATTTAAACAATAAACGCGTGGGATAAATTTTAAACACTCGGTATGACTACTTACTAATTTATTTAAACACTAGCTCACTAACACTTAATTTATATATACTTAACTAATCGCTTAATTATTAATTTATATTAACTGTATATTCACTCAAACTAATTTATATAAACACTTTATATTTACTTGTTTATCTGTCAAGATCACTTTATCAACTCCTAACTCTTCCTGATCAGTCCCCTTATATATTAAAGCCATTTTTACTAGTAAATTCCGGACTGTGGCTTACATAAAAACAATTGATTCTGGCCTTTTCTAGATAACTCTGGTCACAAAAACATAAGATAGTCGTAGACTCGTAAACAGTTTTTATAACTGCGTATCCGCCATAATTTTAACTTTTATACCTGGCTTAGACAGAGTCGGATTAGGGTCTATACCAGTGTGCTGTTTCGTAACATTACCCCCTCCTTAAATGGAAGTTCCTCCTGGAACTTTTGTGAAGCCGAGACTGGATGTTTGAATCGGCAACTGGCCCCATTTCTACACTTTCCGATCTTATGGTTATAGCAGGGCACCGTCTTCATCGGATACTGATAACGGGGGTTGTAGCTGCAAATTAATATCTGGACACCGGTATCTCTAAAGATAACCTCTACCATGTTCCTGATAACTCGCCAATCCAACTGGTTACTCGCTATCTTAGGTATAGCCAGTTTCTTCACGCTGGATTCTAACACATGGTCTTGGAGGTTACGAAGTGCTTCCCACACATCGCGGTAGGTAGATCGATCTTTAAATTAATCTTTAGTTACCACGTAGAAGACGTACCGCGAATTATGTTTCAGTTTCAGTGTCTTACCAGGGGCTGGAATCTGGTCTTCAACTTTTTCTAATTGCTTGAACTTCATTCGAAAGACGGTTGCCAACCCTCGTGCGTTCTTGATACGGGCGGGGATGTTGTATGCCAGTGAATAATCTTCCGGGAGAGTGAACAAATCTTGTTGTTGTTCCGAAGTGACTCCATATCTAGCTTTCCCGGTACCTCCATACGCGCCCATAAATTCATCGAAGGTAGGGTCAGACACATCTTGAATAAGGTTTACTCCTTCCTCTAGGTCATGGTCTCCTGCGAATGGGGCTAGTCGGTTTTGGTGAACTACTTTTGGTTTTCCGTTGGGGTTCTTGGTTTGCAGGACGGGGGCGCTTACACGAACTACGTACATGCCCTAGCTCGCCACAATTCCAACATCTGATTTATCTCGGTTTTTTGTCCATCATACCTTTTATGAAACTGACGAACTGTTCAAATCTGTCTTCGTCACCTTCTTCTTGGATGGTCCTAATTTTGTTATATCCTGAAGCCTTCGTTGCTGCTTCATATTCAAGAGCAGCTATCAATGCGTCGACTAATGTTTTCGGATGGGCTAAACGAAGTGTCCTCTGCATATCGGGGTCACGTAAGTCGTTAATAAAGGCCTGAATGCCCAGACATTCCATCATGTTCTCTGGTGCTGACGGATAAGCAAATCGAACTAGTCGGGCGATGTCCACTTCATATTCTTGGAGGGATTCATCATGTTTCTGCCTTCGGTTCTTCAGCTGAGATTGGTACAAATGTTCTAGATGTTCATGACCATATCGCATGTCCAACCTCTTCTTCAGCTGCTCGAAGTCGTCCGTTTCTTCCAAAGGTATCGTCTGAAGTACATCTAAGGCATCTCCGCGAAGCGCGATGGTTAAATTCACTGCCTTCTCTCTATCGGACCAATTATTCACTCTAGCGGCTGCTTCAAATTGTTTCACATAATTGGTCCACGATATTTTTCCATCGAACGTTGGGGCCTTGACTCGGGTAAAATTGCCAATGTCTTCAAACTTAGGTAGTGTTTCTGGCTTGCAAGGTTTCGTTTGCTCGGTCTTTTTTTCTTCCTCTGGCGTGCCTCGCGTTCTTGAATCGGCAATCTTTTCTTCTAATTCCTTGATTTTCTCGTCTATCGTTGTAATTTTATTCTCGATTTTCTCGTCCATCGTTGACATTTTATTCTCGATTTTCTTGTCCATCGTTGACATTTTATTCTCGATTTTCTCGTCCATCGTTGACATTTTATTCTCGATTTTCTCGTCCATCGTTGAGATCTTATCCTCGATTTCAGATTTTAGAGACGAAATTTCAGTTTCAATGTCAGCGGCAATGTCGTTTTTCATTAATAAGATACCGGCAAATATATCGCTCTTCAAAGTAGAAATTTTCTCGTCCATGTTAGCAGAAATGTCGTTCTTCATAGCACAAATCTTCTCGTCCATGTTAGCAGAAATATTAGCAGAAATTGACGAGATTAAGGTGGAAGCCTCGTCATTAAATAAAACAGTTTCTGGATCAAAGCCGTCATTTTCCAGTGCCTCTTTAAGTCTTTCTACTAATTCACTTTTCTTACCGGACGTTTCCAACTCACGATCTTCCAATTCTGCTCCTAGCTCCGCCACTTTGAGGTCACATAGTCTCTTGGCCATTTTTACGTAGCAATTTATTTATATTACCCCACACCTGACACCAATGTAATGTTTTTGTTATTTATTTAAACAATAAACGGGTGGGATAAATTTTAAACACTCGGTATGGCTACTTACTAATTTATTTAAACACTAGCTCACTAACACTTAATTTATATATACTTAACTAATCGCTTAATTATTAATTTATATTAACTGTATATTCACTCAAACTAATTTATATAAACACTTTATATTTACTTGTTTATCTGTCAAGATCGCTTTATCAACTCCTAACTCTTCCTGATCAGTCCCCTCATATATTAAAGGCATTTTTACTAGTAAATTCCGGACTGTGGCTTACATAAAACAATTGATTCTGGCCTTTTCTAGATAACTCTGGTCACAAAAACAATGTTTACATAAGATAGTCGTAGACTCGTAAACCGTTTTTTGTAACTGCGTATCTGCCATAATTTTAACATTTATACCTGGCTTAGACAGAGTCGGATTTAGGGTCTATACCAGTGTGCTGTTTCGTAACATTAAAATGTGCAGTTTAAAGCTGGCTACAAATTTGTAAATAACTTTTTTTGGTATCTCGTTTAATAACAGGTAAAACGGACTTTGTCACAGAAGTTGTATATCCTATAAATTGTGGGTATTTTGGGATTTAAAATTTCCAGAAAAAAACAAACTATTAACATTTTTTAAAATTTTATTTAGACGTCAATATAAATCACACCAATAAATAGATCCAATCAATGTACTTATTGTTGAAAAAATGATCGTTTACCTTTCTTACAAAATATTTCATTATTGCTTAAAATATAAATCTTTTTAACTAGTATACATTGATTGTTGATTCATAGAACCATAAGAATATCTATCGTAAAGTAAAAAATTTAAATTGTGGGGATCTTTTTTATTGTGCCAAATTTGACTGACGTTACTATTGCAAGCTATCAAACTATTCATTGCTGGAGGTCTGCTTTTTTCTATAGAAATGCTGTTGGTAAGGACGTGGACGCTAAAAATATTTAATATTTAGTTTCGTAGAATAAATAATGCCTTTGATAATATACCTTTTCATACTCTCCGTAATACTGTTTTGACCATTGATTGGTTTGCCATCTTTTCCGATCTCAGTATATTTACGTCGCTGTTTGACGTAACATAAGTACATAATCACGATAAGTCCAACAACGATGTGTACTACTATTACAAATGTGGAAGCGTTAGGAAAGTTGATAATATCAAAAAGAGCACCACTTATCGATGGACCGATAAAGGCTCCGAGGGCGAAACTACTTGTCCAAAGCCCAGAAATTAGACCGTACGTATCTACGTTGTCAGGAAAACCGTGTGCTCTGGAAAAACAAGCAAAAAATGTTGTTGTTTTACCATTAAGTAATTTTAGCAAAGTAAAATATAATTATTTGTTGAGAATTAATAAATGTTATATAACAACATTATCAGATACATTTAAACAATAAAAATACAATAAATTACATGTTAAGTAGAAATTATCAGGAATAACTTGATAACATCCTCTTGCGTTACTGGTAACAGGAACATTCTTTGCCACAATGTAATAAATATATCAGTGTAACTACTTTTACTGCCATCTATTTTGAAAATCATTCAACTTTCCTTTTATACGTTGATTCTACATCGGAAATTGTGTAAGAGCGTTTTTCAAATGTATAACTTTAAAAATTTAGCCTCTGTCTGCCTGTATGTTTGTCCTTTATGCATTCCTAATCTGTTCGACCGATTTCGATGAAACTTGAAAGAGTTGTTGTCCGGGCCCCAGGGATTTTAGATTTCCAGCGCAACCCCCACAAGGGTCTCCCAGTGGCAAAGGGAGGGATAATCACATAGATATATACATTTGCAGATGGAAAAACAAAAAATATTGTGTATCCAAAAGCCCTGTATTCCGGAAATACGAACGTGTGATACATTCTAGATTTTTTTCTCATACATTATACCTTTGCCAATGCAGCTATCAGAGCCATAAAAAGGGAACACTGGAGACGATTCACCAGTGAAATGGAACACGACCTTTATGGAGCCCAAAGAAAGGTTTGGAAGATGCTGAAAAACAGAAAAAAACCAGTAAATGAATACGTTCAAACTAAAAACATATCACCTGACATCTGGGAAAAATATTTTACAGAGCTGTACCAAGATGAAGAAACAACTGATACATGGGTGAATGAAGACGAAACACCCGATGATGTTTTGATAACAAAGGAAGAGCTGAGAAAAAGAATACAAAAGCTGAAAAACAGGAAAGCCGCGTGTACAGACAACATCCCGAATGAATTGCTAAAATATGGGGGAAAGAAACTCATCGAGAAGTTGCTAACTCTTTTCAATAAAATTTTAAATACATCACAGATTCCCGAAGATTGGCGCAGCAGCATCACTATTCCCATCTTCAAAAAGGGGCAAAAGACAGCACCTGAAAACTACAGGGGCATAACCCTGCTAAGTACGTCCATGAAACTGCTCACTAGTATCCTAAAAGACAAATTGGAATCACGTATCAAGAATAGAGAGGAACAGCTTGGTTTTCGAACAAACAGGTCAACAACGGACGCTCTCTTCATAATGAAACAACTAAAGGAGAAATCAATAGAGTTTAACAAGCCTGCTTACATCTGCTTCATAGACTTAACAAAGGCATTCGACAAAGTGCGCTTGACAGACGTCCTACAAATTCTAACAAAAAGACAGTCCCCGTCCCAAATCACCAAACTAATTAAAAACTTAAACACTGGAAATGTGACAAAGATCAAATCAGGAGAACAAACTACATCCAACATAAAAACACCAGGCGGAATTAGGCAGGGTGACAGCCTGAGCCCTTTCCTTTTCAACCTCCTGATGGATGAAATAATACAACAAGTCACATCCTTAGATTTGGGGTACAGAATGGGCCACTCAAAAATATCTATGGTCTGCTATGCAGACGACGCAGCTATTATAGCAGAAACGGAGAACGATCTTCAGGAGACAGCTGTTTAAATTCTATCAAGTCAGCCAACAACTCAACATGGCAATTTCAACATCAAAAACCAAAGCTATGACATTCTCCAGAGAACCTGTCAGGTGTAAAGCGGTTGTAGAGGATAAGCCAATCGAGCAACTCAATGTCTTTAAATATCTAGGCATGGACATCTGTAGCTACCACGATCCGGCGAAAGAAGTAAGAAGTCTCATAACTAAAGCAGCAGCTCTGTCAGGATGTCTTAGAGATGTGATATGGTCAAACCAGCACATGGGAACAGATAGCAAGATGAAGATCTATAAGACTTGCATCAGACCTATTATGACTTACGGAATAGAAGTACGCGAAGACACAAATAAAACAAAAAGTATGCTGCGCTCGGCCGAAATGAAAATCCTACGAACTATCCTAGGGAAGACCAGACGGGACAGGATAAGAAACACTGACATACGAGCTCAATGCAGCATAGTAGACATAGTCAGATGGGGCAGACAGAGACGAAGAGAATGGTACGCGCACGTACGAAGAATGGACGAAAACAGATTACCGAGAATAATGATGGAAAGCAAGCCACACGGAAATCGCCCACCAGGAAGACCCCCAAAAAGGTGGCAGGAAAGCTGGCAGTCCACCTCGCAAGAAATCATCCAGAGACGGCTTCAGCAAGCAACAGACCAATAGGTCTATTTAAAAGAAGAAGAAGAAGAAGACATTATACCTTTGAGAGTAATCCTCTATAATATGTGTTCAATGACATTGACACTCGGTATTTCTGAAATACGAACGTGTGGTATTTTCTCGATTTTTTCCTCAAAAATTATATCTTTGAGAGTACTCCTCTATAATACGAACTCAATAGTGATACGAAATTGCACACTGGCGTAGTGCTTGAATCCGACTATTATTATCTAGAAATTTCCAGTGAGGTACATTGTTTTTGTGACTAGTCTTATCTAGAGACTTCCAGGAAGGCCGTTTATGTGTGAGCCGCATTCTAGAATGATCTGGAATTAAAAGGCACTACTATATAAAGAACCGACCAGCGGGAGAAGTTTAGTTGATAAATTGATCTCGTGAAATAAACAGTAAACAAGTAAATATAAATAAAGTAGTGATGTGTTTATATGAATTAATGTAAGTGAAAATAGTGTGTATCTAGTATAATTTAGTGAATAAATAAATTAAGTGAGTAGGCATACCGTGTGTATAAGTTTATCCCACCCGTCGAAATAAAAACTTTAAATAAATGAGAAAAATATTACAATAGTTTCATTATTTTGGTCTGTACAATTTTTTAAGTGACAATGTTTCCTAATCTTCCAATAACTACATTTTTGATGCTCGGTATTTCTGAAATGCGAGGATGTGGTACATTCTTGGTTTTTTACTTTTCCGCCCAACCTATCTAATATGCGAGAAAAGTATTGGTTTTTTGAGTTATTTTTACGTTTTCCATTAACCACAACACGAAAAAACGGTTTTTAGAAAAAAAATCCTGTGTGTATGCCGTCGTCGTTGTCGTCGGCCACTTTTCCTTACACGATACCGCCTTCGGAGCGCAATAAGTCACCAATTTTATGATTGAATATTGTTAAGGACATGTCACAGATGAACCCTAATGATTTTCGGCTCCCCAGAGCCAGTACAACGGGTGCTATGGTACTTGAAGTACGAAATTTTGTCATTTTTTGAGAAATTTCAGTTTGTTAGCATGATACAGCCTCCGGAGTATATACAAGTGACCAATTTTATGATTGGATATTATTCAGAGCGTCTCAAAGATGAACCCTATTGATATTCAGCTCACTAAAGCCAGTACAACGGGTGCTATGGTGCTTGAAGTACCAAATTTTTGTCATTTTTGGAGAATTTTCAGTTTGTTAGCATGATACAGCATCCAGAGAGTAAGAGTATGCGATTGATCAATTTTATGATTGAATATTGTTCAAGGTGTCTCACAGATGTACCCTATTGGTTTTCAATTGACTAGAGCGAGTAAAGCGGGTCCTATAAATCCAGATATACTAGATTTTTGGTTACTTTTAGAGAAATTTCGGTTTGTTAGCACGATTCATCCCCCGAAGTGTATCCAAGTAACAATTTTATGATAGAATATTGTTCAGGGCCACAGATGCGGAAAAGTTAGTTTTAATCTTTTAAACCGTTTACTTCCTCATACATTATACCTTTGACAGTAGGGGAAAGGGGGGTAATATCACGCAGTGAGGCAATATTGCGCACCACAAAATAAAAGAGACGAAGAGCAAGAAGTGAAATCTGGCAACACGTACATTGTTCCTTATCGTTAGCCACCATGTTGAACAGGTGTCGGCTCGCTGGGAGCATTCAGTTGACCGCAGTAAATCGAAGTGTTCGTACACGTGTTTTCCTTATAATGTTCACTGGTTAAGAAATAAGCGAGGTAAGTGTACTTTATACAGTCATCGATCTTTCCTATATACAAATATTTTCTAACATATTTCGAGGACCCATTACTATGTTTGTTTTCTATTTTCATGCGTTAACAACGGAATTTTGTTTAGGAAAACAAACCAAGGTCGATATGGGGTAATATTGCGCAGTACGCGATATTACCCCACACTGCACTACATTGCCCCATATTATTGACTTCAACATGTTTCCTAATTTCAGATGGTCAGAAACTATCAAAGAAAGACCCAACGACAGAGCTAGACCATTGAACAGCGCAATACTGCTTTGGCTGCTATACGCTCAGGTGCTAAAATACGCGAGGCTGCAAGAAATTTCGGCATTCCCGAATCAACACTGCGCCACCATCTAAAACCTGGATCAGAAGTTGACAGCTTGGGGAGGAAACCTCTGTTTACGAAACCAAGAGAAAAAGAGTTAGCAAATCACGTCATAAAGTTGGCAAATTTATTCTATGGCGTAACTCCACGGGAGCTGAGAAGAATAGCTTTTGACTTCGCAGAAGCTAATCACCTACCTCATAAGTTGAACAAGGAATCTGGTCTAGCAGGAAAAGATTGGCAGTCGTGCTTTATAAAAAGAAATCCCGAGCTGAGACTTCGACAACCAGAAGGCACAAGTCTCAATCGCATATCCTCATTTAAATCTGAAGCTGTAGGAATTTTTTTCAAAAACCTAGAAAAACTATTGACCAAGTTCAAATTTCAGAGCAATCGAATCTTTAATGTCGACGAATCTGGTATAACCACTGTCCAGAAAAAGTCTGGAAAAGTTTATGCGAAAAGGGGACAGAAACAAGTCGGCGTTTGCCATTTCAGCTGAACGAGGTCAAACGATTACCATCTTATGCGCTGTCAATGCAACGTTCCCCCAACGATAATTTATCCGAGAAAACGGATATCTCTTCAATTAGAAAAAGACGGTCCAATAGGCTGCATTTATTCCTGTTCTGACAATGGATGGTCGAATGATGGTTTATTTCTTCTTCTTCTTCTTTTAAATAGACCTATTGGTCTGTTGCTTGCTGAAGCCGTCTCTGGATGGTTTCTTGCGAGGTGGACTGCCAGCTTTCCTGCCACCTTTTTGGGGGTCTTCCTGGTGGGCGATTTCCGTGTGGCTTGCTTTCCATCATTATTCTCGGTAATCTGTTTTCGTCCATTCTTCGTACGTGCGCGTACCATTCTCTTCGTCTCTGTCTGCCCCATCTGACTATGTCTACTATGCTGCATTGAGCTCGTATGTCAGTGTTTCTTATCCTGTCCCGTCTGGTCTTCCCTAGGATAGTTCGTAGGATTTTCATTTCGGCCGAGCGCAGCATACTTTTTGTTTTATTTGTGTCTTCGCGTACTTCTATTCCGTAAGTCATAATAGGTCTGATGCAAGTCTTATAGATCTTCATCTTGCTATCTGTTCCCATGTGCTGGTTTGACCATATCACATCTCTAAGACATCCTGACAGAGCTGCTGCTTTAGTTATGAGACTTCTTACTTCTTTCGCCGGATCGTGGTAGCTGCAGATGTCCACGCCTAGATATTTAAAGACATTGAGTTGCTCGACTGGCTTATCCTCTACAACCGCTTTACACCTGACAGGTTCTCTGGAGAATGTCATAGCTTTCTAACGTGGATAAATCATTTTCAAAATTATGTGAAAGCTACGGAAGCTGACCCGATTTTACTTATCCTACCTCCATGTTTTGTGCGGGTGGTGCAAATTCAGTCTCATCAAACACATTTGGATTGAGTGGAAAAATTCCGGTACACTGGAACCCTTTAATTTCTTTGTCTATAGTTGCCACTCTTGCATATGCAGATTTAAATACAGAAGCGATATCATATTGGCTTACACGTTCGTACTGCTTAGATTTAAGATGAATATCTGTCAACATTTATTGCCCTCTGTAGAGGACCAAATAGAACAACGTCCAAAGGTTGGGTACGGTGGGATGTGTGTGGTGGTAAAGAGACCAGTTTGATTCCGTTTTTCTTGCAGTAGTTATATGCTGCCAATGACACATGACTGCAATGGTTATCGAGAACAATAAGAACAGGTTCAGTCAACGAGCATTTTGTATTTTTCTGAAAATGTTGTAGCCATTCAACAAAAAGTTCCTTGGTAATCCAGCCCGATTTGGAATATGTATAGATAGCATCTGGTGGTCCACCCCTTTCCAAGAGTGGCATCATTGTGTGTGTGGGGTTGTGCTATTGACTGCGGATCCTATTGGTTCCATTAGCCTAACCAATTGTTTGACTTACCATAGTTTTACCATATCTTAATATTTTTTACATTAATTTTTACAATAATTCGAAATATACGCTTTATAATACAATACGATGATACTTAAATCCTTTTTTTTTAATCTTTTTTTTTCTTTTTTTTTCCTCTTTTTTTTCATTTTTTTTCCTATGGGATTTCACAAGGATACTTTTCACGCTAAGGTGCCTTTCATAGCGACTTTACAACACACAAAACGGGCAACGGATAGAAGGTAAAATATATAACATGAGGATAGATACGAGGAACCAAGCTACAATTATCTATTCTAAATCAGACATTCATTTTTTGCGTTTTGATTTAATTAATATATAAGATACACTAAGATATTCAAATTCTTAAACCCAAATTGCGAATATGTTGATAAATCAATTTATAAATCTCCATATTATTTGAGGAGAGTGGTGTCATTCTTTGGCGTTTAAATATAAACATTGTAGGTACATAGTACCCCCCAGCACTAAAGCAACAGACGACTGTAGTGTTCGATCCACGTTCGGCACTAGAAATAAGTCCAACTTGCCTTTGACCTTGCTAAACTTTTCACTGCATTTCCAACGGTATTGACCCCAATTTCGTCACAGTTGAAAACGCAGAACGAGGAAAAATCATATTCTTCGTAAACCACACTAAGATTGTCAAAAATTTTTGAAACGGCTTCTCTGTTGAACGCAAAAATCCTACTAATGCTTGTATGCTCACGTTTTCTTAATGAGAGTTTGCTATGACGTTTTAAAAAACTGGCAAACCATCCCTCACCAGCCATTCTGATTTTTTTGTTGAATTTGTTTGGAATAGTATTTCTCTCGGCATACTCAAATGCGGTTCTTCGTATTTGAGTAGTTGTTAGCCCAAAATACAACTTTGATAAAGTTAACAAGTGGTTCTTTAATTCGTCTTCTGGCGTTTTTGTAAACACTGGGTTTTTCCCATTTTGGGGCCTTGGGGTCGTTGCCTTTTAAACTGATTCCGCAAAGATGTTCTGGGAATATTAAAAGCCTTGGCCACACTTTTAACACTTCCTCCATTGGCCACCTGTGCACAAGCCTCCGCCATCTTCTCTTTTGTCCAAGCAGCCTTTTCGGTTATTCTTTTATAATTACGGACCATCTAGAAAAAAAAAGAATAATTATTGTAGCAACAGTAAAAACAATTTTTAATACAATTACTCAGTGCGGCGATGAGGCCACTATGGCCTCATTGCTCCGCTACACTATGGCCTGATAGCCCCATATGTATCTTGACAAAGAAAAAATTAAAATCTAAATACATTTCTGTTACATTGTAGGGGTTTAAAGGTTACCTCCAAAAATTATTAGGCCTATATCTCAAACCAAAATACAGAAATACGTACCTTTATCTACATCAAATAATACATCAAAACTCTAAATTTCCGTTAACCACATTTTTGATCACCAAGCGATGCACCCACCCTGCAGCACGTGTCTCTCGCAACTGATTGTCTGTTCAGCGTTGTTCCTAGGAAACATTTTATAGTAACAGAATACCACGCAAAAACGTAATAGAATGTTAAAAAAGGTAATAGATTGTTCTTCTTCTTTTTATTTGCAAATATATAGAATAGATGATAAAGGAGTTTATTTATGGGGTTATGAAATTTCAAAATTTTGACACTTCAACTTAACCCTAGATAACGGGACATTCGTAGAATTTACGATTGTCAATATTTGTCGTGATATTTCGTTTGTTTCCGGATACCGCAACGGGACGGAACTCTCAGTACCTTCCTATTTAGTTGGTAGCTAGACTCCAGTGTATGAAACATCGCATTATAGTCACTTGAATCGCAGATTTTTTCACTCCGATTCGTCAATTTTACGATAGTCTCGTGTTTACGTTGGTTAATTTTTTTGGTGAACAGCAGTTTTTCTAACATTTAGGAGACATGGTAGTTATTATTTATTATTTTTTACTTATGGTATTCTGAGTATATGTCGTTTTAGCAGAATGGCTTCAAAACGTCCATTATCTCAGGCAGAATTAGAAGAAGAAATGCGAAAAATTATGGAGGGAAAAACAGTGATGCAGATCCATTTGAGAATAGTGGAAGTGAGTGGGGAGAAGATAATCTTGAAATAGAATCCATAGAAAAATCAGAGGGTTCAACTGATGAATCGTCTCTCGATGAGAATTTGCCTATGAATGGACAAGAAATTACTACTTCGGCAGACAATATGGGAGACGTCGGTCATGAAAACGCCGATGATCAGGTACAGCAGCCACAACTCGAAACATCTAAAAAAGATCAATTTCTGGTTCAAACCAATACTGGACGTTTGAAAGGAAAGAATGGTAACAAATGGACATGGACATTCGACCAATTGTGCACCAACATGAGCTGCAGCAGAGAAACTAGAAAATGGCCCATATGTGTGCTATATGGTATGATAAATATGGCCTGCATCAACTTCATTGTGATTCATTCGCCTAATACTGTGAAAAAACGGGACAAACCCCTTTCGCGAAACCAGTACTTGATAGATTTGAGTTGTCGCCTTGCCGAGCCATGGATGAGACGATTATCGACCCCAACTTTGGGGCGAAATATCCGCCAAGATATTGATCTAATTTTAGGTATTCAAAATGATTCCAGAAATGCAATCCCTCAGGAAAAGAAGCGCAAAACATGTTTCTACTGCCCCAGTAAAAAAAGACGACTTATTGTAGATAACGTGGACATCCGATCTGCGGGGAGCACCGCGTAGATATTGGCAAAAAATGCAGCGATGATGAATAGGATTTTGAATTTTTTATTTATATTTTGTTTTTTCATTTTCAAATAAAAAGTTTCTATCACTTTTCGTTACTTTATCTGGGAAGATTTTTCGTAATATGCGGGTTTTTACTACCGTCGTAAAATTTACGATAGTCCCGTGAAAACGTGTTTTGAAATAAGCCCCGTTTTCTAGGGTTAACAGGTTTTTCTTACACTTTATTGAACTATATTTAGTGCAAAAAGTGGTTCTTTAGGTTTGTTCCAACAAGAAATCCTGGATCAATCCGAGACTAATTTAGGATTTTGAAATGAGCATGTGCGGATTCTATAAATTCATGAATCATTCCGGATCAAAGTTTTCTGTTGGAACGGATTTCTGATTGAATGAACGTATCGGACAGAAAATCGTCCTAACAGATCATTTCAATATTTATACTGAATACTGACACCTACAACAAATCATACATATATTTCAGTTAAAGCCACTTTACTACTTAAAACTACAGAACAAGACAAAAATAAAAGACACATCATATTATTAATATGTTAATACCAAAAATCACAAGGACTAGGTTAACATAAACGAACCCCATTAAAATTTTAAACAAAACCTATATAACAATTCGTTCTACGCAAGCGCGAATTCCGAATCCGAAAAAATCCACAAACTTTCCTGACGGTTCAAGAACAGTCGGAAATCAGTTCAAATGCTTGTTGGAACATTGAACTTTACAATCGGGGATTCAATCCACTGCTTACTGGAACGCTCAAATTGGATATGCGCATGATTCTGACGATCCCGGAATAATTCTGACTGTTGTTGGAACAAACCTTTTTTTATTGCACTCAGCTGTCATTTTACTAAAACGTAAAGGTCAACCTTTAGAAAGAGAGCTCTTCATTACATTCTTTAAGATCTACTTTGTAGTTTATTTTTTGTTTTAATAAAGATAAACTAGGATTAAATTAATGAAATTAACTCTCTCGACCCTTACTTGGTGGAATCTACTCATATTAGTGTTTTAAATGAAAAGAAACAAGAACTGGATTTCCTTGAAGAATTGGAAATTAGAAGACATTTAAGAAACTCACAATATGAAGTTGTCAATGAACAGTTAAATCTAGGGAGTTCTCCACTGATAAACTGTCTTCTTAAGTGATAATTGTAAAGATCAGCAGATATAGTTTTCCTGGTTTTCTATATCATTGCACAGCTATGCTGATCTTAATTGGAAAAATGATATCCAGGATATCACCATAGGGCTAATAATATCTAAGCTTCAATATTTGTAATATCACATCTTTTTCTTTTTTCTATTAACATATATTAAGTCAATCACAAGTTAGGTCACTTCTTGGTCTAGCCAAAAATAACTACTAATCATCAGGTAGGCATCAAATGAAATGTAACTTCTGTCATTCTGACGATGATATTGATTTATCGAAACAATTGTCAATTTTTTTGAATTTTCAACAATTTTTATTATATTGTGGAATTAACTAGAAACCGTGAGTTTCATTTAAAACACTAATAGGATTAAATTGACAACAATAATTATCTTTTAGCATATCATTTGTTCTCGATAAAGAATCACATGAACTGATAGCAAGTCTATTCCGAGTTTTAGTTTTAATAAGGCTTAATTGAGAAATATTCTCACTGCACTAGCAGAAGAATGTGGCAGACTCATCGATCCTTTAATAAATATTTTTAAATTGGGGATGATTAGTTCATCTAATTCTGAATTTAAACTGAAAACTGGATTCCAAAATTCCATGACAGGTTTTTTTACCATCTTTTCAATCTGTTCACAATTTTGCAGCAATTTAAACTCATTTTCAACTTTTTCAAAATTTTCAGTCAACATTGGAAATCTATTTAAAAGTGGAATAATATTTATTGAATTTAAAACTGTAATTGTTTAATTTTATCACCATTTTAAATTTCTAATATTCCAATTTAATTACTGATGTATTACTGATTATTTCTTAGAACACAAAATTACTTAGCAATTTAGTAGTCTTCTCTTTTAGGCTCTTTTGGTCTTTATCTGTTCTGCTCCTGTGGGCAAAAGTTATTGCCAAATCATTATATCACTCATGGCCACCTTCCATGTATCATTCATGAAAAGGTAATAGATTGTTATCAAAACGTAATAGGGTAATAGATATGGTTAAAAGGTAATAGATCTATTACGAACGTAATAGCAGGAACAACACTGTGTCTGTTATAAAAGCATATGGCGGATGACCTTCAAAGCAGACCCTGCCGAGCCGATTGTCAACAAATCTGGGTGGCGCGATTACCACGGGTGGCTTCATTACCCGGGTCTCCCCTATCTTACAAGTTGTAGTTCAGACACGATTAAATAAATAAAATCGTTATATAATAAGTACGTATTACTTACACGCTCGTTCTCAAAGCATCTGAAAAAGAAGAAACCAGTTGAGCACCCATTCCAAATCCGTGTAGTACTAATCCGCCAATGATCAATCCAATACTCCTAAAAATAAAAATACTTTATACCCAACCTGTTCATCAATTACATCTTTTATCGGCTGGAACATGCTATAATTAATGTAAATTATCGTAGAGTAAAGTGCCCTAATATCGGATACTTTTTTTTGAACCCTAATATTAATTTTAATACATCAATAAATCTACGAAGTTTTTAAAACAAAACAAATAATAGGCTTTAGAGAATCATATATTAAAGCAAAATAAATCATTGCCACATGTTAAAAACTAAAATTTAAGTTTTTCGAAAAATGGTCAATTTACGTTGACAAAAAATAATGTTCCTAATACCGGATAGGGTATCCGATATTAGGATAACGATATAAAACTAGCCACCGAGGCAGAAATCACAAATATATGTGCCTTCTTTGTCTATATTGGCACAGTCGGCATGAGCCCACCTGCGCACTGAATCCATTGTTCACCCGAGGTATCTTCAGAGAAGGGTCCAGAACAAAATATACGTTCTGCTTCCTCTTCCCCAATGTCGCAGTCCATGTCAGAATCATCATCTAAAATTAGTACTTCATCTTCTTCAGATGAACCAATAGATTCGTCATTATTAACACTAGTCTTTCTAACCTTCGTTGTCATTGTCTTTTTAGCAATAGATTTTCCTTTTTTTATTTGTTTGTTTAGAAGGATTACATTTGTCTGTTTTCAATTTCGGAATTCCCTTTGAAGTACTTTTCTTTCTCTTCTGTTCTGACAAACTTTTTTCTAAGGCATCTTTATATGGGGTACTTGTAATCACAGCAGCAGATCCTTTTCTGGACTTTCTTTCTTTATCACTAGACTTGTAAAATGAAGTGGTCGGCAAAGGGCTAATATCTTGGGGCCGCACTCTTGGAACTCTGGAATTGGAAATGTTTTTACATGATGAATCTTTCACACATTTGATCGTATTAATACATATTTGATGAGTCACATGCCTTGTAGAAGTTACATGCCTTGTTGGAGTCACATGCCTTAGAGGAGTCACACCTCTTGGATGAGTCACATGCCTTGGAGGAGTAACATGCCTTGGAGGAGTCACTTTCTTTTGTTGTTCAGCATCGGGTAGATTTGTAGCTGGAATTCGGTCACCTTCCGTTTGATGGTGAATAGCAAAGTCGTGGTCTCGAAAAATGAGCTTATTAAATGGAAAGATACCGCTCTTTCGAAAACCATTTATAGCGATTTCAGCTGTAGCACATCTTACATACGCTCTTCCAAGCAATTCGCAAACTTTATAGCTGGTAACCATTTTTCCAGGGTTGTTTCTCAGCCAATTTTCAATCTCCTGTGAGTAACAGGTTTTAAGAGGACCCATGAATGCAAGGTCCAGCGGCTGCATTTTGTGAGTAGAATGCGGCGGAAGACATACAATAACCACATGGTTCTGTTGCGCCAAGCTTTTCGTGTCAAGGTTTCGCGTATGGGAGTTGTGACCGTCCAAGATTAATAAAACAGGATCCGCTTCACTTGGTTTAGCGTGGCTAATAAAATATTGTAACCAATTGGTAAAATTGTGACTCTGAATGCAGCCAAACACATGACAGGCACCAATTGTCCCTGGTGGAGCGCCATTGAGTAATTCTGCCTTCATGTTTTTTCGGGGAAATATGACCGTTGGAGGCACATAACCACCAGCCGCATTCATACAGGTAACCACCGTCACTAGTGATCCTCTTTCTGCAGAGGTAATTGCCCCTACTTGCTTTTTACATTTTGAAGTGATTATCCTGGTATGCTTGGATTGTGCTGTGCTGATTGTACATGTTTCATCTATGTTGTATATTCGACAGGGATTGAATTTTACCTTCTCCATCGCAGGTTCCAAAAGAGATTTACATTTCCTTATGTGAATCCCTTGATTCGGGCAGTTGATAAACACTGTGGTCTCCTAAACGTTAGTTCAGGGTGCATTTTTAAAATCGAACGCAACCATTTGTAACCTGCTCTTTCCTGATTCTTTGAAAACCTATGTTTTAAATTGTTCCGAATGGCTAATTGAAACTAATCTTCGATTATCAGAAGCTCGCAATCCGTAAAATCTTTTATCCATTTCTAGACAATAATCAACCAAATCCGCTTCAATTTCTTTAGGCAACACTGGTGGACGTCCTAGATTGGTTTGAATAAGCTCTTCAGGTGACTTTATTTTGTTTTTTACGTAGTCTTCCAACGTGCTCCTGGGTACTTTAAGAGTTCTTGAAGCTAGCAAGTATCCCATTTCTTTGTTTTTAACCGCAGTAACAGCTGAAAGTATGGATTTACTATCCCACGTCTTTCGTTTTTGTTTGGGTTTCAATGACATTTTATTTCTGAAATTAAGAAAAAGCGTAAGATAGAAAATTAAATGAGCAGGTGTAGAACAAGGATTATAGTATAAATCTTTCTTTTTGTCGACGAAAACATAAAAATTTAGTTATTAATAAGGCCTTAGCTATGTAAAGATTATATAGACAGATAAGAAATAGTTTGTCCTAATATCGGATATCTGATATTAAGACAACGTGACCATCCGATATTAGGCAAATTGTCTCCTGTTGAAGGTCAAGGTTATGGAACAAAGAAAACTATAATAATCCATTGTTCGCATGCACTGAATTGAAGTAGACATATTATAGACTAAATTAAATCACAGAGACAAATTTAAAAACTTACCTGAATGTCTAAAAATTACGTTTTCAACTAGCACGTGTAAAAACTCGGAATGTAACAGTTCGATATAAGTGACTCTAGAGCCATCTATGTTTTATCAGATACACTAAAATATTATTCGGTGGCTTGGGTTAAGTTCCATGCTAAACTGTAGACAGGTTTCTTCGTAATCAGATGACAGATTTCTTTAAAAAAGAACTATCCGATATTAGGCAACTATCTGATATTACTCTATATCCTACTTACTTTTCAAGTGGTAATATGGGCAATGGTCCAATCAATGTAAATCCAACTGCTACAAATACGCATCCTAGAATTGTGATTTTTTTTGGATGAATTAGTGATCTATCGCAAATAAAGCCGTATACAGGTGTCGTTACAGCATAAAAAACTCCATTGATGACAAACATTAAACCGACAGTTATTGGATTTAAATTAAATTCCCGTAAATGAGGTTCTAAAGTTGCCTGTAAAAAACCGATCGACATACTCGTCGATGCAACGCTAACTATCGCTAAAAATACGCTGGGAATTCTTAAAGCGGAAAACATCGATCCTAAAAAAAAATTATTAGATAGTAGATAATATAAGTTATTAATATCTACTTACTATCAGACACTATTTCATCGCAACGATAAACATGAACGGGTAACACAAATGTCGTAAACACTGATGCCAAACAAAGCAAAGATCCCATTACAGCAAACGGTAGAGTATAACCACCAGCTTGATACAGGACACCACCTACCAAAGGTCCAACTATTAATCCAAATCCGAAGAACGTTTCCAAACAGGCCTAGAGAACACAATAAATACAAATAAAATCAACAGCAACGATTATTGATAAATTATATAGGTAATTGGAATAAGGTAAATAATGTCACGAAATCGCACACTGGTGTAGTTCCTCAATCCGACTCTGTCTAATACTATATACAGGGTGATCATCTAAGGGTGGCTACCAGCCGTATCTCGGAAACCGTTAGTCCAAGAATTTGAGGAAAAATTTCTTATAACAGAATCGGATCAAAACAACTGTTTAAACATATTTTTAAGTTCGTAAATTTCCGCTAGGTGGTGCATACCATCACTTAAAAAATATAATTGGATCTTTTACAAAATATTCCCCAATTAAGGTTGATAAAAAATATTTGCTTTATATACTTCTGTCCATATTCTACAACTTTTGTCTAAGTCATTTTTCTGTATCAACTATTCTTATGTGGTGGGGGAAGTGTACTTTTGTTGACATCAAAGGGAATGGAACTTTCATATGCCTGAACAGATTTTCACAAACGTAGACTCCTTGCAAACAACATTGAAGGCTTATTTCAAAAACAATATCACATTTAACCTTTCAATTGGTAAATACAGGGCGTTATATGACACCTAGCCCTATTTATATTTTTTTCTTAGAAATGCCAAATGCAATGCTATAACTATAACCAGCTTACAAAAAGACAAATTAAATGGCTTATTGACATGTCAAAACCGAAGAATCCAAAAAATATGTCAGTTTTCGATTTAATGTATAGTTCCGGAAAATTCCATTTTCAATCATTTTCCACTCGAAATAATTCCTTATTTCGAACAACTGACAAATTTTTTGGATTCCCCATATCAAAAAACCCCCTATGCAAAATTTCGTGAAAATCGGAAACAAATTTTGTTTTCGATTTTCAATCCATAGGAGGGGTTGCTTGAGAATAGATATTTTTGGTGTACTTTTCGTGTAAACTGGTAGGTAGATCACCTGCGTAAAGACTCGCTTTTACTGAATTCAGTCCCCGAATATACCTCCTGGATTTTGAATCCATAGAGGATAGATATTTCTGGTATAAAAATTCCAGCTTTGATGATTAATAACGCAGTTTGTTATGTCGGTGGAAAACTGCCGTATTTTTTTTATAATAGTATTAACTTCCTTATTTCGATTTTTACGAAAAAAAATTAGTTCAACTTTGACCCTTTATAATTCCTACAAATATTAAATCAAAAAAGGGAAATATAATTGGTAATGAAGGTACATCTTACCTCTCTCGAATGGTGTGAGAAAGAAGTCGATATTTTTCTTAGTATCGAAAATATAATATTTTAAATAGAGGCATGTTAAAAAGATTTCAAAAATTTAGGTTGTCGGCCAAAAAAATTGAAAATTTTGGTTTCCAGTGATTGTATGTAAAAAATTATACAGTATTATGTGTTGTAGAATCCAAAAAATATGTCAGTTTTCGATTTTGATGTATAGTTTTCCGGAAAATTCAATTTTTTTTCAAGTTTGGGGAGTTTTGGCCCACCCTGTAAGTTGTAAGAGACATTACGTTGCTAAAATTATTTTAAGAACAAAATAACATCGTGACTTTTGTATACAAGAAGTAGAGGCTGATTATCAGAAAGTTATTTTTGCTACAACTTTAAAATGAAAAATTATACAATCTTCCAGTTTTTAGATTTGTTTCTCGTGTTAAAGGCCTACTAGCATTTATGTTAAGGTATAACGATGTTATTTTATCCTCAAAACAACTTTAGCAGCGTAATTTCTCTTACAACTTAAAGGGTGAGTCTGCAGTCCTCAAATAAATTTCTCAAAAAGCCACAATATTTCGAATGACAAGAAATATCAGTTTGCGGCTTTGGCAGGTCAATAAGTCATCTTATTTGTCTTTTTGTAAGCTGATTGTAGTTATAGCATTGCATTTGAAGTTTCTCAGAAAAAAATATAAATTGAGGTGGGTGTCACATAACGCCCTTTATTTGCCAATTGAAAGGTTAAATGTGATATTGTTTTTTGTTTCTGAAATATGCCTTTAATGATCTTTGCAAAAGGTCTACGTTTGTGAAAATCAGTTCATACATATAAGAATAAATATACAGTGTGACCCACTTAAGTTCGCAACACCCAGTTATAGCGATTAATTGACGTTTGATTAACTTAAAATTTTGGTGGTTTGAAAAGGTCGGTAAGAGGACTATTTTCACTTATTAACATTTTATTAATGTCAGTAGCGTACATTTTAGGGGTCTTCAAATCGTCGATTTTTGAAAAAAGTTATTAGCGATTTTTTTATTGGATTTTAGGTTACCACGCTGTAAAGAGAATTCCTCGAAACCCCTAAATCCAAATTTTGAGTAATGTCACTTCACCGGTGTCTGAGATGTAAGTCGTCAAAAATTGTTTATTTTATATTTTTGAACGGCCCTTTATACACGGTTGTCGACGTTTTATGAACTCCACATTTTGGTGTTCAGTAAAAAACAATTAGTTGAGTGGTTGCCCGTATCAATGTTTGATTTTATGTCAGTAGCGTACGTCTATGGGGGACTTCAAAAAATCGTGTTTAAAAAAATAGTAATTGCAACTTTTTCTTACATTTTGACCCCATTGTAAAGAGCACCCTTAAAAACCACTAACATAATCTACTGATGATGCTGACATGGTCAACGAAACGCGCGTCGAGAATGGCGAGTAGTAATCAAATATTGATACGGGCATCCACTCAACTAATTGTTTTTTACTGAACACCAAAATGTGGAGTTCGTAAAACGTCGACATCCTTATATACAGGGCCGTTCAAAAATAAAAAAAAAACAATTTTTGACGACTTACATCTCAGACACCAGTGAAGTGATTTTACTCAAAATTTGGAATTACACTTTTCAAGGCATTCTCTTTACAGCGTGGTAACCGAAAATCCAATAAAAAAATCGCTAAAAAAACTTTTTTTTTAAAAATCGACTTTTTGAAGCCCTCTAAAAATGTACGCTACTGACATTAATAAAATGTTTATAAGTAAACATAGTCCTCTTGCCGACCTTTTTAAACCACCAAAATTTTAAGTTAATCAAATGTCAAGTAAACGCTATATCTGGGTGTTGCGATCTTAAGTGGGTCACACTGTATAAGAGTTTTTCCTCCAAATTCTAGGACAAAAAGTTAAAATTTTACTATTATTGTTTTTATAGAGAGTTCCAAGAAGGTCGTTTGTTTGTTGGGAGCCGCATACTATGTTTCCGGAATCCGAAGGTTCGAGAAGGTGGTTTTAATATATAAGAGACTACCTACCAGCGGCGAGTCAGTATACAGTTTGATTTCATAGCCAACGGAGCAGAACAAGTTAGAAAATAAAGTGAACAGTGTATTTAATATAAATTAGAATTAAGTGTGTACCTATTTAAATTGAGTATAAGTGAATAGTACAGTACAGTACAGTACAATACTTTGGCAATATTTCAAATTAGTATCAACCATTTATAGAAATGTAATATCATAGATCCATTTCCTCATGCTAACAACCTGTGATTGTCTAGATATATTGCTATTTTTATAAAAGTACTTTTACATCGTAATAAATTTATTTTTTATTTATCTATAAATAAATTAATAACAGAAATTATTGAGTGTATCGATTAATTTCTCATCATTACCTTCTCCCCCAATCACGGGTATTCCCTATCCAATTGACTACCCGCAGAATTAGGGAAAAGATAAGAAAATTGAACAATATGAAACCAGAAATTATTGTGAATGAAAATCCATGTAGTAATAATACTGTGTGTGTCAAAAACAAAACATTTAGTCACAGTGAAAACTTCCCCGTGAAAAACAATACAAAAAGATACGTTTAAATCTAAGGCAATTAAAAAAAACTAATACACTCTCAAAAAGAATCGGTATCCGTCCTACAAGCAGAAATATTTATGGTTAAATATAAAGAACTCTTAATATATACACATTTACAGCAAATTGTACAAAGAAGAATAAAAATTTTAGTATCAATTATCAAATTTAGTTATTTAAACAATTCTTTATGTTATAGTTAATGAATATACAAATAATAAATCTTTATCAGTTTATTGTCAATATAATTCAATGAGAAAATATAAAAGTCCAAAGTAATTAACTATGAATTCATATTCAATATTTTGTATTGTGTTTAGCAGATAACCAAGTTCCTTATCGTACTTACGAATGTTGATGCTATATTTATGGTTTAATATAAAGAACACTTGGTATAATACACATTTACAGAAAATTGTACCAAGGAGAAGAAAAATAATTTTTCTATCAATCGATTAAGACCCAAATTCTGTTATTTAAACATTATATTAGTATATTAGTTAATGACAATACAAATAATAAATATTTATCTTTGTCAGTTTATTGTCAATAAAATTCAATGAGAAGATAAAAAGGTCCAAAGTTATTAATTAAGTTCCTTTTCAATATTTTTTATTGTGTTTATCAGACAATCAAGATCCTTATTATACTTACGAATGTTGTTGCTATATTTTGTGGAAATTCTACTGCTATTATAGCGAAACTCGCTGTCAAAAACCCTGCATTACCCATTGCTTCTGCGATCCTTATTATAAAACTCAAAATAATGAAGGGATATCTGTCGTTGATATTATCCAAAGTACTGTAAAAATTACGATCGTTTCTTTTTGTTCAGTGACAATTGTATTTTTTTATAATTTACCCAAAGAGAATGGCGCAAATACCAATCGTATATAATCCTGAATTGAACATGCGTTTCGGTCCGATTTTATTTACGTATTTGCCAAAAAGTGGGCTAACCAAAAAAACGACAAGTTCAAAAATTCCAAATACCAGACCGTATTCTGTCGCTGTGCAATTCTTACTTTCGGCCTAAAAAAATGTATATTTTTACATAAATATAATCGAAGTTAATAAACTGCTCAAAAATGTTTCAAAATAGACACATATTTGGTACGTTAATCTTCGAGGGAACTATCTTGCGAAAATTATAACTACTCCAAAAATAAGTACACGTATATGTGACCTTCGCATATAAATTTAACAATACTTTTTATTCTGAGTTTACTAGTTTTTTCGACATCAAAGTATGTGGAAAAGGATAGTGATTACAATATAATAGTGAAACGATTGACTTATTGAATATAATAATTAAAAAATACGTACCACATGAGGATAAAACGGCGCTTGCAATGAAACACAAACGGCATTGCAAAAATCCGCGATAGCTATGACGATCAACGTAGTCCATTGCCTCTTGGTAAATTTAACCATTTTAATCTTCTACTGTTTACAGATTTACTTGAATGTTAATATTTTTATAATATTGAATTTTTATAATATTGACGTCTAAACTGTTAACTATTAACTAGACTGAAAAAAAGTTTTTACAAAAATACCACTTTTCAGCTACCATATTTACAGTTTCAAAACAGGCTGATGATAAAATAATATGTATGAGTTCGTCTACCAATATATAAGAACAAGAAACAATTTACTTTATTAAACAAATACATTTGTATGTCCAAACAAAACATTGATAATGCCCCTACAGCGACGTAGTTAGAGGGGACTTTCACCAATACATACAGTATGGCAAATAATTTTATTTATATTTATTATTATTACATTTTAAACAAGGGCAGAGGGAAAGGATCCTATTATGCAAAGGAAATATCAGTATGTTATCCTACGTAAATTAACAAGTGCACACAGAAAATACTATCATATTTTTCTGGTTCTGCTACAGCCTCATTCATAAAAATTATGATAGAACAAATGAATTTGAAAGTTTTAATTTTGTCTAATAATGACCCTCTAGAATGTTTGGTGTTCATATCTTTTATATTATTTTCTACTAAATCCTGTAAACTCTTACAAACTTCCAGGAATTGAAATCTGAGGAGGCGATTTGACTCTGACTCTGCTTTCCCATCGTGTTTCACTTACTGATTTTAAGGTTAAGTTTGGCACATTCCTTTTTAAAATATTCCACCTGTAGGGTAGTGAGGCAGATAAAAAATTGAGCAGCTCCTGAATGATTGAAAGAAAAAACCTACAGTCTTATAAATATGAAATTTTAGCTGCATCATTTACAGTTAAATTCAACGTGTGAGCTGAACAAGGCAAAAACATTGTTCAGGGGTTAATTTTTTTTAATTTGAGCCCACATACTTGCCAGACATATTTGCACCATTGTCGTAACCCTGACCTCTCGTATCAAATTTTGACAATTTTGACTTTAAATGAATTATTCCATTCTGAAAGTGATTGCTCAGATAATGAGGTATATTTTGACTCAACTCCTTCTCTTTAGACCTTCGAATATTGCTCAGGTGTTCCATCATAACTGGATCGAATTTGGTAATAATTTTAAGTAGTTTCAAAAAATGGCCATTATTTGGTTCAAAAAGATTTGAGCTGTCACCTCTGAAAGCTAAATTTCGACAAGCCAAATACTGCACTATACAAATCATTCTTTTAATGATTGTACGTTATCGCCTTTTTTCAATTTCATAATATATTTTTTGCTTTTTATCGATAGTGAATTCTTTACTAAAACGTAATTTTAATTTGTGCCAGTTTTGAGCGCTTTTCAACGCTCCTTACTATTTTCATGGCGAGTAATATTAACAGAAAGGTGTCTCCAGTTAGAGCAGCCGGTGCTAAATTTATGAGATAACGTACTAAAAACTGCAGAATACGACATTGATTTTTTTAGAGTACACCAACCAGTCCCTAATAACCTTTTCACCGTTTGGCAATTTTCTTAAATATTGCGTGGATAACAATGTTCTACCGCTTTCATCAGCAGGAAAGTTTTCCATGATTTGAACATGTAGAGAGATCAGCAATATCAATATAGGCAATAGGTGCAGCAATTTCTATATCTGCGCTTACCGTATTCAGATCAGAGTGTGAATGGGGTGGAATATGTGTTTCAAAGGTGGATGGCTACAGATCGTCAATAACCATTGGTTCTGCAATAAGCTGCTTTTCTTCCGTAGGTGGATTCGGCAAATAACAGCTCGGTTTTAGTATTTTTTTCTGCGATCCACTAAGTTTTTCCCGATACGCCTTCATTTCCATTCGGCGGTTCTTATACTGGGCTCCAGATAATTTTTTTTATCATGATAATTAAGACATGTTACAAAAAGCGGCCGACGACAACGACGACGACATACACTCGGGATTTAAAAAAACGTTTTTCGTGTTCTTTTTGAGGAAAAAAGAAAAAATAACTGAAAAAACAAAAATTCCTACTTTTTTTGGGTAAACAAACATGTTTCTGCCATAAATAGAGCTGGGCGAAAAACTAAAATTTTATATATCTATGCTTATAAATAGAACCAAATAAAATTGAATATATGGGGCTTATTACAATTTAAAGTATAAAGAATACATCATAGAGAAAGTAATTAGGAATATTAAAATTGTATTGTCTTTGGAATGGAAATTTTACTATTTAAACAGTTTAGTGTTTCTCTGGTAGATGGCGGCTCGAGATGTCATTTTTAGAGGAAACTGCCTTACCGAACAAGTCACCATAATTTTGTATAGTAACCTTTGAAATATTACGTTCGTTTAATGTGAACTGATCCAATAAATTACGTTTTTATTTACGAATAAATTGATATTCTTTTGATACATGTTGAATAACGAAAATATTCTATTGATTTAAATGTAAAAAAAATTGCTATGTAACTACAGGTATTCTTTTTTTATGATTCGGTGTACATTAGTGCTACATTATTTATAAGGTTGAGTAGTCCTGCCAGAGCAACGAACAAACCATTTCAAACAAGTTATGGCGAATTTGTGAGAAAGTGACGCCTTGAGAAAAAAGCTCCGTAAGTAGTATTTTTTATTATATCTATACTATCTTTAATAAGTTTATATAAATTAATATGATATTTTGGAAATTTCCAATAATTTATATTTGAAATTCGTGCTCGTATTTTATAAGACAGTGACATTTTATTGACAATATTGACATTTTGTCAAAAAATTGTCATATCAAACGCCAAAAGACATTTATAAACATAATTCATCAATAAAAACAACAGGCAGGACTATTATTTCATTATAATTTATAAGAAAAAGTTATATAAAACTCCACACGCCCATCTGCTTCTTCCATGATGACGTCATCACCTTTTCCTCTCACAAAAATATCACAGCTTATAATTCACGAATCTTCCCCAAAATATCGTTTATTTTCAAATTATTTTTGATATTTCAGTTACCAGTAATCGCTCCCCAAGAACACTTACAAAAGGATCGATTTGGAAACGATAAATACACATAAAAATGTCTGCTAACCAATATACTATCAGAGAAGTAGTGGGTAAGTAAAACTGATCAATTTTCATGATTTGTAATTTATATATTAGCAGAAACTCAAACTATTCACTTAGATTATTTATTTTATCAATTTGTAATAGGTTTCGATTGAAATTCAAACTGTTCACTTAAGCTATTTGTTTACTATAGTTAGATTTTACACTCGAGAGGGTTGACTTACACAATCGGCTACTTAATTTAATTGCCCCTGCTAATAAATTATTTATAACTATACTCATCTAACGGTAGTCGCACACCTGGATCGTTTACATTAGGTCTGTTCCAACTGACAGGGAAACCGTACACGATACAAATCCAGTTAACCTGCTGATTAGTGAATATAATGAGTATTTGTAATTGACATCAAATTTGCTGCGTTACTGAAATTGTACGGTACTAAAACGGTATTCATTTCAGTTACAACAAACCAGTCTAACCCTCCATCACTCGTGTCTCATAGAATTATGAGAGCACTTTTTTGTGAGAATTTTTCTAACACGACGGTTATTTCAAAGTTATGTTAGATGTTATTATTTTATTTTTGGAAATAAAACGAAAATTTAGCTAATATTAAAGGGTTTATTTTATAATATGAACTAAAAATAAACTGTCAGTAGGTATAGTATTAACAACAAAAATAAACTTGTTCAATGATGTGAACGCAACAAAAAGAACACACTGTATATATCTTTTAAATCTAACTCTAGATAAAAATTATGTAAGTAAACATATGCTAAAGTAGATAAATATTATCAAAAAAATTAATTATCTGAGGTATCTCACTGTTTTCATTTATACCACCACATGTTCAAATTACAGCTTTGCAGCTAACACATTGTTCCTGTTCTTTCTCCTGTGACAAAATTCACAAACAACTGATGAAATTTTTTTGTTTAATTTATTCTAAAGCAAATTTAAGTATTCTCCTTAACGTGCTTTGGATTAATATTGGCAAGGACCAAATTGATGAATGCCTAACTAACAATGGCCTAATCATTCTCCCATTTAGCAATGGGCGCCCTTGTTGTTTTTGTTGAGCCAAAGGGGGGTTCTGGTTTGTTGAGAGCCTTCTCTGGTGAGTAGATCTGCTTATTTGTACCTGCTGCCCACTTCTAGCAGGATTTTTATGCAATCCCAGACCAGCCTTCAATTGAGTTTGTCGCTTTGATGGCCCCTTGGCTGTCTGAGAATATGGCTACTGTACCTTTTGCCTGGTAATTTCATTAACTCTGCTGTGGATGGCATTTATCTCTGTCTGAAATACTGTAGCATATTGTCCCAGATTAAGAGAAACCCTTCTCTTTTCATTTGCCATAAAGCCTTACAAAAATTTTATTTTACATTTGAGACTGATGTGGGATCAGAGTGACTCAGATGACCTCAAATACAAACTATCACACCAGAATATGATCAGCATTGGGTGAAACAGATTATTTAAAGAGGGTACTGAAAGGGGCAATACGTTAGACCAATTATCTACAAGATGTTTCCTCTTTCTGCAGTTGAGTGACAGGCATATGCTAATTTATGTAATTGTTCTTTTCAGATCATCAGTTCCATTCAGTTAGCAGCGCAGATGATGAAAATGACACGGCTTCCGATGAAGAACAAGTACCGGTCATGTATCAATACGAGATGGTGGGACCACTAGAACGAACGGTAAAAAGACGTGGTCATCTTCCCAAAGATGCAGTGAAAATATTGAAAACTTGGCTTTATGAACACAGATTTAATGCATATCCAACGGAAATCGAAAAACATATATTATCACAAGAGACCAATCTAACGGTCCTGCAAATTAGCAATTGGTTCATAAACGCCAGAAGACGGTACCTTCCAGAAATGATGAGAAGGGAAGGGTAAGTTTATTATCGACTATGTTTTTCTTATAAATTGGGTCATTTTATTTTGGGGTTTTTTCTCTAAATTGGGTCTTGTTTCCATGGTGTATCTTGAAGTTTAAGGTAAATGTTTTTTTTGAAATATTCCATAATCATTGTCACTTTTAAAGAATGTACTAAATTGCTTTTGTGTATCTAAATTAACTCTTTTTCATCTTTATCAATAAATAATTAAGAACATTTTAACACTAATAATAATTGTTTTTTAAATTTGAATCATAATAATATATTAGAGTATGCGTTAGAGACGTTATGTGACCATGGAAAGACATCTGATTCACAGAAAAACCCCCTTTGGTTTATTCCAGCTATGATTCGGTCCACTACACAATCACTCGAAGAAGAAGAGCATCTACTTCTCCGAGAAATTCCACTGACGGTAGTACGACAGTTCCGGTAAGTGGAATTTATTACAAAAAAGGTAAAAAGATGATGAGAGTCGATAGAGTGGATAGCGATACGGAATACGAAGTTGACGCTAACGGTTTCGTTGAGACGACACAGACTCAACAAGTGGAAATGGCAGTACCAACAGGAAGTAGGAAATTTAACCCTTGGAACCCGGATGTGCATTATGGGTTAACTGTCAATTCTGCGGAAAGAAGGTAAGATCACAATTTTTTCATACTATTTGTATTTGATCTTATATTTTCAAATATTTTTGTGTTTAAATAAGATACTGTCAAGTACTAATTATTGTGGTATTTAATATAAGAAAACAAACTGAATTGAATACCTAAACTTACAAACTAAACTCAACACAGTATTACCCTTTACAAATGAATACCATATTACTCACTAATATCTACTTGCTACAAAAAAAACCCTTATCCAAAAAGAACATTCCTTTTTTACACAATTTGAGAATTCCAAACTGCTAAAATTGAGAATTTCAAGATTGGTACAGAAATAAAAGCTCAGTTTCTATTCATGTCATAAGTACTGAGTAAGGAACTCATTTAAAATGGTACAGCTGTGAAACGATTATATACACATACCAGGGTTCTTCCATATTCATATTCTATATAGAGATTGCAACACTATTGTCGGATACCATTTTAAATTTTGTTAATATCTAGTTATTATTTCCAATTTTATGAAAATGTTGAGTTCTGTTTAAAGATTACCGTTAAATTTAACTAATTTGACATGAATTAATGTTTTATATTGTACTCTAGTCAGTATTCATTTTGATTATTGGTCTATTTACTATATAATTTACATTGACTATATTAAATATATTTAAAAAGCAACCAATTTAGTGATATGTTTACACTATAATTTAATAAACTGTATTTTAAGATGACATTATTTGGAATTAGGAAAAATCGTAGAAATGCGACTGTTTTTACAAGATATTAACAACAAATGACTTGTGAATTACTAAAATTAACATTCTTTCTGCTAGCGATGTACCTAGTCACTGTTTAGGTGGATCTAGTCAGTTTATACAGTATTTGAATAAGTCTCGATTCCACAATTTGAACCCAGTACTCGAGTTCTACGTTTGGTATTTAAATGTTAACTCGAGTCTAGAAAGTAGTTGTATTTTTCATTTAAATACGGAATAACAGTTTTTGTACTTTTATTTTATTGCCATCCACTTTCTCAAAACTCTCATACATCTGAAGCTTTTTTCAGCGTCATTTTGTAATAAAGTTAACCTTTCGGAGATAACATGTTTTGTTGAATCATACAAGCTAACGTCGGTCTCTGAGACCGATGGATGAAAATGACCATATGGCCCATGAGATGGAAGTGTTGATCACATTTGTGACTTAATTGAAGAAAATAAACCACTCTTGCTTATTATCATTTCCCCGTTCAAGGCTTATAACAAAATTAAATGCATTTAAACTTATTTATTAGAATAATCTTACGGTAACAAACAACAATAGAAAAAAAAACTAATTGATTAATTATTATAAAGTGAAAAACGTAATGAACGTTCCTTAAATATCAGTCTTTTATGAAAAAGTCACAAAATACCATACTTTCATTGTATGGCTTGAATTTTTACTTTTCAATTTAGTCAATAATTTCAACGCATTCTTTGCATGCTGGCCTCACATGTTCCAAACACATGAATTTCTTACATTTAAAACAACGATATTTTGTTTTTCTGCTTTTTTTACTTGAACAATAAGAACATCGACCATATACCAAATTTGTAGGGGCTTCATTTGCTTCGTCAGTGATGTTGTAAATTTCTCCAATTCTCAACTTAATTGTTTTGGGAAGGTTTTTGGTATAAAAACGTTTCTTTGTATGTGGTTCGAGCAACTGGTTGCCCAGATTTTCTAAAAAGATTCCTCTTCGAAGTTTTGTCTGTACATTGTTCTTATATATGACATACGGGTTAATGCCTGCTATATTTAGCGCACCATAGAAAATGACCATTGGCCAACGTCACATTATACGTGCACAGTTGTACGTCGCACATAATTTATCGACAGTGTCTACACCACCTTCGATTCTGTTATAATCAATGATCATGTCAGGTTTACCTGTTGTTCTGTCTATTGCATCATCTCTGTGCATTGTTGAGAGAAGAAATACATTCTTGTTCTTCCGAGGAATATACGATACTAGATTACATGTCTCTTGAAAAGCGAACATAGAAGTCTTCTCTGGACTTTTTAATTTCATCTCTTCTGGAATCTGTGGCTTATTGTTTCTCAGGGTACCCGTGAGTGTTAATTGGTAGTCCTTGAGAAGTTGAGAAGTTTATTTGCTAATTCAGTGCTAGTAAAAAAATTATCCGTTGTTACATTGCGTCTGGACCCCCACACTGGTTCACACAGCCTAGGAACCAAAGAGATATTTGATGTGTCAATCTTATATGGACCTGTTGGTTGTTGACCCACATATAACTCCAGTTTGGCAGTGTAAAACATCTTTGCATCGACCAGAGAATATACTTTAATTCCGTATTTATTGGGTTTAGACGGCATATAAACTCTGAACCCACAACGTCCTCTAAATCGCCACAACATTTCGTCAACAGTTGCGTACTGAGAAAAAGAGAAATACTTTGGTAGATTAGCATTAAATTTGTCATAAAAAGTTCTCACTGCTGCCAGTTTATCATATTTTTGCCGTTCTAATCTTGTCGCTTTGTCGTCTAGACGAAAATTCTGGAGCAATAGTTTGAATCTTTGTAATGACATTGTCAGTCTGAATATCTCGAATCCCATGCCATCTGCTCGAAAGATATCGACAACGTTGTGATTATTACTTCTCATTTTACCGGCAATATAAAGCAATCCAAGCAGAGCCTTTATTTCATCTTTGTCCGTTGGCCTTGCCGTTCTGTTAGTTTCTGAATATTGCTTCGTTTCAATCTCCATATTGGTGTTTGTAACAATATTTTCTATCGTTTCATCTGTTACAAACAAGGACCAAATTTCGGCTGCTACTGTCTTCTGCTTGGCTTCTCCTTTTACTCCCGGCAATTGCGTTATAATATTGTCCGCACAAGTTCTGATATTTCTTCCACTTTGTGCCATCTTTTGCTATAAAATAAGCTTCACGATGTCGACTCAAGTTAGGTTCAATAACTTCAGTCTCCTCATCAGACATATCTTGATCGGTGTCTGTATTCTCGTTCTGAAATTCTACGTTATCTTCTCCAAGACTACTGTCGCTGTCATAAGCATCTTCCTCACTTCCATTGGATTCAGCTTCATCCCAAAGAAGCTGCAGCCTTATTTGTTCGTCTTCGTAACTCCCTGAAGCCATTTTCTTCAATAAAATCTAAATAACGATAAATAAATAATGGGATACACAAATGAGTAAGTAACTGTGTTTGTAAATAAATTTTCATCTTACCTTATTTGACACAGTTATCAGTTACACTGAAGCTAACGTCCGTCTTTAGCACCGACCACGTGTTACTTCAAGACTAACATCCGTCGCTGAGACCGAATTGGTTCAGAACATCTGATATGTTAGACACATGCAACTCACGATTTAACAGTGAGGAGAAGTATTCGGGATAGGAAGGTACTAAAAGCCATCGGGCTGTATCGTAACACATTCGAAAGTTTTCGTGAAAAATGCAAGCTGTCGGTCTTTGTGACGGTACGTTAGCTCCGAAAGGTTAATTACAATAGAATCGCTTCATTACTAGTACAGTAAAATTTCTGCAGGTCACACTTGAAGGGAGACGCCAAAAATTCGAGTAATACAACTTTCAACTTATAGAATATTTTGACTATTGTCATAAATTTCTTTATCATTTCATAGAATTGGTTTATTGTATAACTGTACCAAATTTTAAACTATGTTCTTAAAGTCAGTATGTATCTTATTTTTCTTCGAGCCACGGAGGTAATTCGTTTCAAATAATTGGATTGTAAAATCAAACATTGCTATGTTAAAGATGTAGAGGTCAAATTTATTTTTCGAGTTATAGAGGGATAATATGTACTGAATTTACTTGTAGGGACTCACTAATTATTTCAACTTATAGATGGGTCAGATTTCGTTATGGGACTTGAAGGGAAGGGAACAAATTAATTTGAGTTTGGGAGGTTTTCAACTTGACTTGAAGAGGTTCTGCTGTACTAACGAAAAATTAAATTCACTCACAGTAACAGCTTACTGACACAAAACAAAGAAATGAAAAAGGTGCTTGTACTATTAGAAATTTCAACTTGAAAAAATTTAATATTACAAGATAGAGTTTCCCTGCTAGAACAATTATCTTATTTTCATGATCATTCCTTAATAATTTTAGTTGTAATTACTGTATTAGTTGGAACGTTCCGCCGGAATCGAATCTAAAGTACTCAAATCAAAATAAATTGGTCTTCGAGTAGGCGAGTCCCGAGCTAGAATCGAGTCTTGACTCAGCTCAAACTGTACTTGGCACATCACTAGAAATACGACTCTTTTTACAATATATTAATAATATGCAGAAGGACCTCAGTTGATAGCCTTTTAGATAAAATCGTCAGACCCATAAAGACATTAATTATAATATTAATCATAAGTGTATCCTTATTTTCTAAAATTAACATTATTGTGCTAATTTAACTTTTTTTATAAATATTCCTTATTCGTTACCAATTACAGTAGAAGTTTTATTGCTTTCAATGTATTCTCCTTGGCATTCCCTATGCCAATCCTTACAACATTTTCATTGTTGAAATCAGTGCCAGAAGTCTTCTTCCGTCAGCTTGTTGAGAACCTCTGTTAATTCGACACTAAAGTGGGGTTCTGACCAGTGGTTTTCACTGATTCATTATTAATGAAAATAATAATAAACGGCATTTGTTCACGGTTTGCTGAATACATCATTGCCCAAAAATGCATCAGTTTGCTCATCACGCCAACGAAAAATTATTTTGATCAACATCAACAATGTGTACTTACACTCACCCTAAACTCAAAATTAGCATAACTGAACAAAACACTGAAAATAATGTTCTCACATGTCAGTTTACATTTATTATTCGATATGGATCAGTCAAAATGAACAAAAAGTAGAACTGGTTTTCACTTTCATTGAAAAAATGAATTATTTATCATTTTTAATGAAAATATGTTCATTTTTTGTTCAGTAACATAACATTGATTTTGGTCAAAGCTCTGTTTAAAAACAACAATTGATCATAAGTAATCACCTTGTTTAACAAATCCGCATCAGTGGTGATGCTGCTTAGGATATTAGTATATAAAATGTTCTGTTTTGCTCTGAAGACATGTTCGTGCAAACCTTGCGCATGTTAAATGATTCGTGCAAAATCTGTCGAATGGTTTATTTATTTACCAATATTTTTGTCCATTTTGGACGTCAAAAGCCGTCCTAGACGCCCATCGTTTCCGATCGCCCTTTAAACTTTTTAAATCACTTAAAAACTCGTGTATTGGATAAATATTAATTCCTGTAAACTTCTTTTAATATTGCATAAATTACTGTGGCAGTTTTTCCTAATTCAACAAGAAACTTCAGGTTAACCCGTTGCTCTGTCTGACCACTATTGTGCAGGCAAAAGACGCATTTACATTAATATATTTACTTGTATACTTTCTCAATTGAAAAGCTGTAGGTATCTACATAAAAAATCGAGTTGAAAAGGTATTTCAAATTTTGATTGAAGAAAGTAATAATTTAATTGAAGAAGAAAATGACCGTCCAAAAAGGATATGGAAATGGATTGAAGAATGAAAGTAACAGAGGTGCATCTGCCCTTTTTTAAAATAACTTTGTGCAAAAAATCCTGAAGAATATAGATTATATAATATTAAAATAAACGGTTTTAAAGATTAAAACTAACTTTTCCACATCTGTGAGATGTCCTAAACCAGTGGTTTCCAACCTGTGGGGCGCGCGCCCGTAGGGGGCGCGAGACTATTGCTAGGGGGTCTACAGCTGTTTCCAACATATCATTTTCGAATACAAACTAAAAAAGTCGAAGATATCAAAAAAATAATCAGCAAAATACGTATATTTTTACATAATATTGTATATTATTTTGTAGCCGATTAAATAAATTATAATATCAGTTGAGTATTTATGAAATTAGATTGTTAGAAAAATTAAGTGGACGCAACAATTTTTTCAAAAGGGGGAAGTAGGTACAAAAAAGTTGGAAACCACTGCCCTAAACAATATTCTATCATAAAATTGTCACTTGTATACACTTTGGGGGATGTATCGTGCTAAAGAACCGAAATCTCTCCAAAAATAACCAAGAATGCAGTATATCTGGATTTACAGGATCCGCTGTACTTGCTCTAGTCAGCTGAAAATCAATAGGGTATATCTGTGAGACACCTTGACAAATATATATAAAATTGGTCACTTGTATACACTACGGAGGCTGCATCGTGCTAATAACCTGAAATTTCTCCGAAAAGGACCAAATATGTGGCACTTCAGGTAACATAGCACTCGTTGTACTAGCTCTAGTGAGCTAAAAATCAATAAGGTGCATGTATATTCAATCATAAAATTGGTCACTTGTATACAATCTGGAGGCTGTATCGTGTTAACAAACTGAAAATTCTCCAAAAATAACAAAAATTTGGTACTCCAAGTACCATAGAACTCGTTGTACTGGCTTTAGTGACAAGAATATCAATAGGGTTCATTTTTGAGATGCTCTAAATAATATCCAATCATAAAATTGGTCACTTGTATATACTCCGGAGCCTGTATCGTGCTAATAAACTGAAACTTCTCCAAAAATGACAAAAATTTGGTACCCCAAGTACCATAGAACTCGTTGTACTGGCTTTAGTGAGCTGAATATCAATAGGGTTCATTTTTGAGATACTCTAAATAGTATCCAATCATAAAATTGGTCAAATTAACTGTCTCGACCCTTACTTATTATTTAATATCGAAACAATTGTCAATTTTCTTAGAGTTTTTAAAATGTTTTCAATATATTGTGGAATTATCTAGAAATAGCAAGTCTCATTTAAAACAGTAAAATAAAATTGTTCACTTGTATATACTCCGGAGGTTGTATCGAGCTAACAAATTGAAGTTTTTCCAAAAATGTCCTACTTAAAGTGCTATAGCACCTGTTTTACTGGCTCTGGTGAGCAGAAAATCAATAGGGCTCATCTGTGAGAGGTCCTGAATAATATTCAATCATAAAATTGGTGACTTGTTGCACTCCGGAGGCTGTATCGTGTTAAGAAACTGAAATGTCTCAAAAAATGACAAACATGTCGTACTTCAAGTACCGCACCTGTTGTACTGGTTCGGGTGAGCTGAAAATCAATAGGGTTCATCTGTGAGATGTCCTATCATAAAATTGGTGGCTTGTTGCACTTCGGAGGCTGTATCGTGCTAACAAGGCATGTAATGAAAAGTGACTGACAATATACACACAGGATTTTTTTCTAAAAACCGTTTTTTCGTGTTGTTCTTGATGAAAAACGTAAAAATATTTTTTTTTCAAAATTCCACCTTTTTTTGGGCTAAACCAATATTTTTCTCGCATATGAGATAGGTTTGACGGAAAAGTCAAAAATCAATGCTAGAGTAAGAATAAACTATTGAGCAGTAGACTGTATGGATATTGGAAGGTTGCTTTGTGGATTCTAGCTGCTATGTAGTATTCCTTATTCTCCCATTATGTATCGATAGTCTCATTAAGGACTACTCAAGAAACCCGAGAATAAAAAAAGGATGTTGATTAACTAATGTTTAATGCATTGATAGAAACAGATCTTA
Source organism: Galeruca laticollis (assembly GCA_963921935.1). Taxonomy (NCBI): domain Eukaryota; kingdom Metazoa; phylum Arthropoda; class Insecta; order Coleoptera; family Chrysomelidae; genus Galeruca; species Galeruca laticollis. Next base: position 200,682 of record OY998179.1, read on the forward strand.
TGGAGTGATCCTCAATAGAGGTGAACATCGTTTCACAAAATTCGGGCAATGTAATATAAACAAATAGGACAATACAACTTTGCAACTTAATGGCTTAAGCAGTTTCACTACACAGTTGAACCATTTGGCAAACAGCGCACGTTTTGCACTAGATTCAGGCGTCTTTGTCACTTAACGCTATTAAATACAGTTACTAATAAAAATACAAGTACTTATATTCGTCCCGAATTAATAGGGTTTCATTAACTTGTAAAATACCAGAAGAACAGATATTAAATAAAGTTACTAATAAAAATACAAGTACTTATACTCGTCCTGAATTAATAGGGTTTCATTAACTTGTAAAATACCAGAAGAACAGATATTAAATAAAAGAAGCGGGTTAACAGACGTTTTGGAGATAAAGCGGTGTTTTCGGTAGTTCTGAGAGCGACATGGACACTACGAAAATAAAAAGAAGAGTGTTGATACTATTCTAAAAAAATACAGCAACTTTCCATCGATAGTAGAAACCGAGTTATAAAATATCAAAGTTATACTTTTTTTTTAATTCCGATTTCAAAGGGTCTCCTTCTATGGATTGAAAATCCTAACAAAATTTGTCAGTTTGAAATATGATTTTCCAGAAACATATACATCAGATTTTGCTCATTTACGAACTTCTGTGCTTCCATATAAAATTCAATTCAAAAATTCGGTCGTGTTTTTTAGTTATCGTGTTGACGTATAGACAGACTAACATTTTTATAAAATAGGTTTTTAGGACGTGTAGATCCACTCGAAACGTCAAAATCATTCCATTACAATACTTCTCTCATATATTATGCATATAAGGTAAAGTAAAAAATAGCAATATTTTCATAACAAGTAAATATTGATCCACTATCACCACTAACTGCCTATAATGTAGTATGTCAACACCAAGTTTGGTATTAATTCATCATTAAATGTAATTTATATAACACAAGTCCAAAAAATAATTTATTATTTTCAAATTTATTTAACGGCAACAATCTATGATTAATCATGGTACTATCTGACGATGAAAAGATAATTGTAAAATGGACTTTTTTTTTATTATATCACTTTTCTTAGCAATCAAAACAAACAGTTCTATAGGCTAATTTGTTGGCTCGGGAACAGTGTGTTCCTATTGGCGTGGTGAGGTCTTCTCCGGTGAGGCTACCTCTTTAATCATTTTTCAGATCGGCTGGCCAGTTTCTTTTGAGTCTTCTGTCAATTTGCGGTTCTATTAGGGGATGGAGTAGAGGGTTGCTGTGCGATTCTAGTCTTTTGTGGTGCTTATTACTTTGTTCTGTAATTACATCCTGTATAAATGGTATTCTTAGGTCTTCGTGGAGTGTTAGATTTGACACGTACCCGGGTGCGTCAGTTATCATACGTAATATTTTAGACTGGCTTCTTTGGATTATGGTTATGTTCGACTTGCTCGAACATCCCCAGAGTTGTATACCGTACGTCCAGATTGGTTTGATGACAGCTTTGTACACGAGGATTTTGTTCTCTAGGCTCAATTTCGATTTTCTGCCTATTAGCCAGTGTAGGTCTTTTATTCTTAGGTCAATTTGTTCCCGCTTCTGGAGTATGTGTTCTTTCCAGTTGAGTTTTGAGTCGAGGTGCACTCCTAGATATTTGGTGCTAGGGTATTGTGTAAGTTGGATGTTATTAAGTGTCACTGGAGGGCACTGTTCTTTTCTCAACGTGACGGTTACTTGGACTGACTTTGTTTCATTCGTTTTGATCCGCCACTTATGTAACCAAGTTTGAATGTTATTTAGTTGTGCCTGAAGAATCGAAGACGCTCTAGCTGGGTTTTCGTGGGCTGCAAGGACGGCGGTATCGTCTGCAAAAGTTCCAGTGAATGTTTCATTGTTGGTTGGTAGATCTGCTGTATGTAGTACATACAACAGCGGTCCAAGAACACTGCCCTGCGGTACCCCGGATTTAATTGGAAAATTATTGGAAAGACTTTCATTCATTCTCATTCGAAATTCTCAGTCGCTTAGGTAGGATCTCAATAATTTCAGGTAGGTGATGGGAAGATATTTCTTTATTTTGAATACCAGACCTGTGTGCCAAACCTTGTCAAAGGCTTGACTAATATCCAAGAAGGCAGCTGTACAATACTGCTTGTTTTCCATTGTCGTATTTATGTTATAAACTATTCTATGAACCTGCTGGACCGTGGAGTGCTCTTTCCGAAAACCAAATTGGTGGTGAGGAATCCATTCTTCTGTTTCCGGATCTGAATTGATTCTTTGTAGCAGCAGTCTTTCAAGTATTTTTGATACCATTGGTAGCAAGCTTATTGGCCTGTATGAGGTTACTTCGTTTGGATTTTTGCCCTCTTTTGGGATTAAGATTATTTCAGCTGTTTTAAATAGCTTGGGCCAGTAGTTTAAGCATAAGATGGCATTGAAGATAAGAGTAATGAGTATGATTCCTTTCTCTGGTAGTTCCTTTATCATCCTAGGAGTTATTTTGTCGAGTCCAGAGACTTTTCGATTGTTTAAGTATTGGATTTCTTTTTGGACTTCATCTTTGGTTAGTGGTTTAATTGGTGGGATGTTTTCTGGAATGTTGATTAGGTTGCTTTCAATTTCAATATCTGGTGCGTCACTGTAGGGTGTAAATACTTGAGCTAGATGCTCAGCAAATAGCGCCGTTTTTTCGTCGTCATTTCTGGCCCACTGTAGATTAGTTCCCTGCTCGTTTCTAATTGGGGGTACCTGGGTTTTAGGTTTTTTGGAATTTTTTATTGGTTTCCATATTGAGTTGTCTTGCCGGTTTAGATTCGTTATATAATATATAAATGATCTTTCTTGTTCCTCTTTGAGTTTAGATTTTAATTGGTTACTTAGTCTATTCAGTGTGGTCTTGTCCGATGGGGCATGGCTACGATGCCATTTTCCTTTTACCTTCCTTTTTTGGGCTACTAGCTTTTTAATTTCCGCTGGGATGTAGTGAACTTTATTATCTGTATTAGTTGCAGGGGTGGCATTTTGTGCGGCCTCTTTGAGCATATAGTTTAAAGATGTTAGTGTTCCTGAGAGGCTGATATCCTCTTCTAGTTTGGCTCGGTATTTTTCCCAGTTAGTTCTACTGTTATGTAACCTTGGTGTTATCGTTTTGTAAACTATGAAACTACTGATTGTTGCTATAATCGGAGAGTGGTCTGATGAGAGGTCATAGTTTGGCATGACGTCCATGTAAGCAGGGGAACTACCATTGGTAATAAATAGGTCCAGCAGGTCAGGTGTCTTATTTGGATCTGTTGGCCAATAAGTAGGGGTGCCAGTTGCCAGGGGGTGGTAGTTGTTTTCATGTATTAAGTTTACTAATTCTCTGCCTTTAGTAGTTGTGATACAAGATCCAAATAAGATATGTTTGCTGTTGAAGTCTCCCCCCGCAACGAATTTGTGGCCTAGAGTATCAAAGAAATTCCTGTAGTCTTCCTTCTTCAAGTTGTAACGAGGAGGACAGTCGACTGCTGCAACTGTTAGCTCATATGACCTCATACTAACTTTTATAACTGTGGCTTGTAAACTATTTTGGGCGTATTTTGGTAGTTCAACATGTTTTATGGTGTTTTTTATCAAGATGGCCGATCCAGCATGGGCTGTATTGTCTGGGTGGTTTGATGAATAAGTTGTGTATTGAGGTATCCTGAAGTGAGTTCGACTTGTGAAGTGGCTTTCACTTATTAATAGAATGTCTATTTCATTGTGATGAAGAAATAACTCTACCTCGTTTTTATGTTGTGGAAGCCCATTGGCATTCCACTCTGCGATTTTAATGAAACTATTGAATTTTGGATACAAGCGTTGATAGCATGTTTAGAACCATGCTGTTTTGTTGTAGTAGTTGTTGAAACATGTTTTTAAATTCCTCAAAAAATTTGTTCATTATGTCATTAATATTAAAATTTGTCTGTTGTTCACTATCATTTCTTACTACGTTGGCATAGCTATTCTGTGGATGTATAGGATAGTGGTTTTGGGGCACTGGTTTCGTTGTATGCAGAATAGGTCTAGTTGTAGTGTTATTTGCATTTTTTTGTATATTCATACGATTGTTGTCATTGTTAGGTTTAAATAGACTATGGTAGAATGCACATCCCTTATAGTTGGCTGGGTGGGCACCATCACATAGAGCACATCTAGCAGGGGTATATTTACTTTTTTTGCAGGCTGTCGTATTATGTGCTCCACCACATTTGACACACGCAAATGGTCTGTTGCAGTATGACCTTGAGTGTCCGTACTGCTGGCATCTTATGCATTGTGTAATACCCTTTGTTGTTTTGGGCGGTTCTATTTGAATAGCTCTGTTTTGTAGATTTGACAGCTTGTAGATATCTGTGTTGTTGTCTGCTGGTTCTAGATCGACGAAAAAGATATTCAGCGGTTCTTTTGTTATTCGGCTCTTACAATTCATTACATTTCTCACCTTGTGTCCATTTTTGGTTAGTTCCGATTTTATTTCTTCTATGTCCGTAGTATGATGTAATTGTTTAATGACAATTCTATAGAAACGCTCTTCTTTAGGTTGGTAAGTATGGTGTATTACGTCGTTGTCCCTCATGTGTTTTATTACCTTCCTATATGTGTCTGGTGTGTCACAACATATCTTTACAGTATTGTCGGCTAGGGATTTTGTGGTGTATTGTGTGCTTTCTGCTATTGTGCACAATTGTTCTATCATCTCCCCGTAGTTAATTACTCCGTATACGTATATTGGAGGTGGTTTTGGTGTTTTATTTTCATTTTCGTTGATTTTTGTGGCGTCTACTATCTCTTCCTGTGTTAAGGGGCTAAACTTGTTATTTGTTACTGTCTCTTGTGGTCTATTTGTTGCACTAATTTTTCTTCTCTTTGTGTTTTTAACTACTTGCCAATTATTTTTGTTGGAGCTATTATTTTGCTCGTACTCGTCGTAACCTGCGAATTCTTCTTCACTAGTTTATGACATTCTACAGTAGTTTTGGCTATGTGATGCTTGCTGCGGAGGGGATGGTTGGCTGACAGTATACTTAAAATTGTGTACCTTGAAAAGATTTGTTGTTATTAATAGGTTGACCTTTGATAAGATTTAAAGAGTTTGCCATCATCACTCGAAAAATAAAAGGATACTCACCCAATTTATTCCAGGAGCTCTACTTTTTTGATACCTGAATGTCTGGTACAATGTTAGCTGATATTGGTTTAATATTTCTGGACACATAAGAATTTTACTTGGTAAACTACACTCATTTTATTTTAAAGTTAGTCACACTGAAAGGTTCCGTTGGTCAGCTGCTATCTATTTTTCCATCGGGTTTGTGTGCAGTTTGTAACCCTTTTTACACGCCATGATGTGTGTTTTGAATAAACAACTGCAACAATAGTTTGTGCGTAAACAATGTACTTGAATTGATTCAACTGTTTGACAAATGTGAAATTATAACAGTTAGCTTCTATCTTTAGATCTGTCTACTATTTAGGAGCTCAAAAAACTAGTATATAATGCGTTAAACGATTATTAAAATATAACCATTTTTTATTTTGTATATTTAGCAGACCTGAGACCGTTCAATTTGTCCAACCTCAACAACTGATCCAGACTTCCAATCAAACAACAACATCTAATCCTTTCCCATCGAATTTGGTAGTTGTAAAGACTGCTTCGGGGAAGAACATCGTCCTAAAGGTCATCTCCCAATCAACAGATGTAAGTAAATCAAATTCACTCCCCACATTTCTCTCAATTTTAATATAATTTTCTTTGCAGATTCCAAAACAATATTTGTTGAAGACGAAAAAATCCGTTTCACCTGTGGTAGCTCCGCTAGTTGAAGTTGTAAACGAAGTGCCTCTCGAAGACCAAATGTCTATTGAAGAGCATGAAATAGTCGGAGGAGATGAAGAACAAACCGTGATTGAAGAAGAAACATATGTCGAAGAAGACACGGAAGTAGACGGGATTGAAACTGTGGATGGAGTCGATACTGAATATGTGGAAGGATTAGAAACGGATGGAGTAGATGAAATAGATAATATCGTGGAGGAAGAAGATGATGCTTATGTGGAATCCGAAATGGTAACAGTCGAAGAAGACGAATTATTGTTTGTGCCAGAAGAGGAGGTCGAAGAAGTTTTCGTAAATGAGGTAAGTTATTATAAGATTAATTTTGATGTTTATGAACATTTGAATATTTTCTAAAAAGGTGACTTTGGAAGAAGAGGTGAACGAAGTAACGTTGGAAGAAAACGTGAACGAAGTTATGTTGCAGGAAGAAGAAGAAGAAGAGGAAGATGACGATACGGGAGATGGAGAATCGGAACGAGAAATAAAACATGTTCTAATAAAACAAGAAATTTAAATCGGAATTTGTTTAGTGAAATAGTGGTAGTTGTACGTTTATTGATTTATGTTTCTCTTGTTTCTAAATTGGTTTTGATTTTATTGGTAAGCTACAGTCGTATCATGTGTGTACGCGTATTTATTATATATTTAATATAAACTATTTCAGTACTTTGTTGTGGTAACAGAAACGAAATAAATTTAGTTAAACTATTGAGTTGAATAAATTCGGTGTCGTTTCTTTCAGATGATCGGTCGTAGCATCTGTGATGCTTTTTTACGTAAATGAGCTGTTATGTGTTTTTTGTACGAGTCGACAAAATATGCCTTGTTGATGTAGAAGCGAAATGTGTATAAAAAAATGTCGAAGACATATTAATAATAATTATATTTAAGCATATTTAATATTAATTCAAATATTTTTTTCATTACACCTTAACCCATTTCTTGTAGGTAATTTTATTAATGCACCATCAAACTGTAACAAATACAAGAGTGATCAAAAAGTACTCGGCCCAACAAGGAAAACAAAAAAATGTATATATTTATTTTTTAACTTCATATACTTTTCCTAGCAATCTTCAATAAGCTCGATACCCTTTGTCTTGCTCCTCCTCAAAAATAACCATTAACTACTGACATCACTGAGCCATTGTTTCAAGTTTAGGAACAGAAAATAATCCGAGGGGCTGAATCTGGCGATTAGGGTGCGTGCGGTAGCAATTCAAACTTTAATTCACTCATTTTGACCTTTGCAATAATGGATTTGTGAGCTGGTGCATTGTCTTCTTTTTTATTATCCAAATGTTACTGTTTTTTCTTTATTTCTTTGCCCAAACGTTGCATAATATTTGCTGTTGATAGTCAATGAAAAACCCATTGTTTTGATTGTTCTTTTGGTGTGGAGTGACGGACTCATGGTTATGAAATGGCGCAAAAATTCTGCTGCGTTGTTGTGAAACACCCAATTGGAAAATATTCACGATATTTTCATTATTTTTACTCGAGTGTGAAGAAACGCGGCACCTATCTTGCATACAGCTTTCTCGTGTCCAAATTTTTAGATATTGTACGATGCACAGCACTTTTAAAAACTCCTACTATTTCTGCGTATTTTCACTGTTGCTTTGTGGATTTCCTTCACCATTTTTGGAGTCATCACCTTATTTGGTTGACCACTGCAGCTCGTACGGTCTCGTTTAAATACTACTATCCAATATTTAACTTTTTTTTATTCAATAAATCAGCAATCAAAATAAATGGTATTCTATGAGCTAATGTGCTGGCATATGACCTAGGTATGGAAAGAAGCTGAGGTCAACTAGCATGATGAGGTCCTCTCCAGCGAAGGGACCTTCTGCTTCCTGTTAATTTCGCAGGTCAGTTGGCCATCGTCGTTTTAATCTTCTTATTACATCATTTTCAAGTAGCGGTTGTAGTAAAGGATTTGTATGGGCTTCTAGTTTCTTGTGGTGGCTAGCACTTCTTTCATAAATGACTTCTTTTACTGTTAAGATCTTTAGATCATTGTGGATCACTTTATTTGTTATATACCATGGGGCATTAACAATATTTCTTAGTATTTTAAACTGGCTTCTTTGTACAATTGCTATGTTGGATTTACTGGCGCATCCCCATATTTCGATGCCATAGGTCCATATAGGAAAGAGAAGACTTCTGTCCAATTAGCCAGTAAATATCTCTACTTCTTAGGTCTATTTGTTTTCGTTTCTTCTTGATATGTTCCTTCCAGTTCAATTTGGCATCTAAATGTAAGCCCAGATATTTCACTGATGTCGATTGTGGGATTTGTGTGTTATTTAACTGTATTGAGTAAAGGTTATATGTGTAGGTTTTGTCTCATTTATTTCGATACTCCAATGTTTTAACCACTTCTCTAATTTTCTAAGATACTCTTGGATGATATGGTGGGCTTGCAGCACATTACTATGGGTAGTTAGAATGACAGTGTCATCAGCAAATGTTCCTATTGTGATGTTTGGTGATAATGGGAGATCTGAAGTAAACAAGATATATAATAGTGGACCACCCCAGTTTATAGGCAGTACGAATAAAAGGAGACATATCTGTTATATGTCTCCTTTTATTCGTACTCTGAATTGGCGATTGTTTAGATAAGATTCCAATAGTTTGAAGAATGTTTTTTAATCTTGTATAATAGTCCAACATGCCAAACACTATCGAAGGCCTGTCTAACGTTTAGAAATACTGAGGTACAATATTCTTTGTTGTTTAGAGAATTTAGTATTGTATGGGTTATGCGGTGACACTGTTGGATTGTGGAGTGGGCTCGTCGGAATCTAAACTGATGAGGTATCCAATTGCTGGCATCAAAATCAGGATCAATTTTTCGAAGAATCAGTTTCTCTAATAATTTTGATATAGTTGAAAGCAGACTGATAGGTCGATAAGATTTTACTTCATGTGGGTCTTTCCCAGATTTAAGTATTAGGATTATTTCAATTTTCAGTTTTTCTGGCTAATATTGGATTCGAATAATTGCATTAAATAGGTAAGTGAGGAGTACTATACCCTTTCGCGGTAACTCTTTTAACATCTTTGGAGTTATTAAATCCATTCCTGGTTCCATTTAAAAGTTTTTTCAGGTACATGCCTACCGCTTCTATTCATGTAAGCTTTCCCAGAGTGCCTATTAGCAGAATTTACTACTCGCTTCCATACACTTTGGTTCCTTTTGCGTTTTCTACCTTTAGTTACAGCCTCTATGTTGGTACCAACCTCATTCTCGACTTCGTCATTTTCCACCTCGGCTTCATTATCTCCAGAAAATTGTGTATAATCTAAAAAAATATTTCAGAGGTCAATCAGTGTGAGTCAAAAAAAAAATTTTTACAAATTTAAATACTTTAATTAATAACAATTAATAAAATTAAGCGCAGAAAGTATTTCCATAAAATTGTACATTCTTTAGAGGTTAGAAATCACTTACCAGCTTCAGATGAATTTTCCTCACTGTTTGGTGCATATTCGGATCCACTACCAGAGTAAGGATCATTTTCTAACAACGAATCAGGTATATTTTCACTCATTGTATAACTTGCACAGCGTAATTATTGTATTTTAAAGGTAAAATAACATACCATTAACCTAGCGCGACATTAAAAGACATCCGAACAATTTGGCATTTTTAGTCTGTAGTTAGAATAAGTTTCGCCATCTATTACTGATATATTAAAGCAGTGACTTGGGCGCTTTGTCAACCGAAAGTCTGAACATTGCGGTGGGACTTACACTACATAAGTCAATTTTAGGAAAATAATGACTTACGCTGTTTGGCTTCTGAACCCTCCATATGTTGAACAGTATCACCTGCTACACACCCAACGGGTACAGGAGCAGGCGTCAGACACAGGCAAAGCATAAACGTTTTCCTAGGTAAGCTGCCGACCGTATTTCAAGGAGAAATAGGTGCAATAACCGAACATGCATAAACAGGAAATATAACAAAAATACTATCTATGTGAACACGGACAGTCGGGCGGCTCTTATGGCCTTAGCAAACCACAGCTATACGTCGAAGATAGTGTGGGACTGTCATAAAAGCCTATAAGGTAATTCTCACTTGGGTGCCAAGCCATACAGGGGTAGTTGGAAATGAGGGAACTGATAAGTGTGCCAAGAAAGGAGCTAATCTCACCCTCAGGGGACCAGAACCAGCATACGGCGTTTCATATAGCGTCGCTGGAACAGAGTTGCGGGACATTCTTCCTCCAAAAGATTTCTCAAAGGACCATCGAGTTCTGATGCAGCAGATGCCTCAGACTGGGCAGGAAAGAACCGCGAAAAGTGGTAGGATTCCTAACTGGACACTGATTATTCAATGCACACCTGGCGAAAATGGTGATTGACGCAAGTGTGGAAAGGTAGAGGAAACCACAAAGCACGTTATATTCGATTGTCCTACCTTGTACAGAAGGAGAGCCTCATGTTTAGAAATCTTCCCAGATACAAATCAAGAGGGACTGCAGGAAAGTATAGTCCGACGAATTTCACTGTTCGCCAAGAAATTAGGATGGGACTCTGCTTAATATCTGCGAGGAGGGGTGCACAATAAGCCTAATTAATGGCTGAGCGGCAACCTAACCCCCTCGTGACTAAAAAAAACAATAACTAAAATGACATTACATATATAGTAGTACAGAATAAGTTATGGTCATTCCTTGTACTTCGCGACAATTGTTAAAGAAACGTCAAATTAATTAGTGCTGATTTATTTTACATTTAAAGCGGGCCTTCTGCGAGGATATAAACGTCAAGGCTGCATCGAATCTTAACGAAGTCTTCTAACAGTGCTCTTGGCTGTCTGAATATCGAACTGGGTGTTTTCTCAAAAACATCGGGGGATACCCTGGCACTTATTAGAGACTCACTTTCTCGGATGTAAAGCAGATAGACAGGAAGGCCCTGACATGTGATGTGTGGGAACATCTAGCAAAGAAAATAGTTACCTATGAACGGAGTACTTTAGACCCTTTAAATCTCCGGGGAAAGACCAAATTTTCCCGACTCTGCTTCGGCGGGGCTGGGAGGCTATTGGTTCAATCTTAGTGCCTGTTTGGCAATTAGATATGTTCCTGAGTATTGGAGGCAAGTAAAAGTTATCTTTATATCCAAGCCTGGTCGTACTACATACACCATGGCTAAGTCTTTTAGGCGCACCGGCCTAACATCTTTCGTGCTGAAAACACTGGAGAGGTTGGTTGTTCGGTAGTGAGGAAAATGGTTGGGCTTAGGCATCAGCATGCGTTCCGGTATTGCAAATCAACACAAAAAGCCTTACATCAACTGGTGACTTAAGTGGAAAATGGCATTATCGCCCTGGGCGCTTTTCTGGACATACATGGAGCTTTCGACAGCACTCCTGCAGAATCAATGTGTAGAGCTACAATAAATCATGGAATCGATCCTATGATAACTCTCTGGCTTGGGGTACAGAACCATACAGTAGAGGCCTCATGGAATGACCATGTGGCAAAAATGGTCGTCGCCCACATTGTGAAACCTAGTAATCGGGAAATAATATCACTACTAAACAGGTTTTTTAGTAATTTGGTATGCCTATGATATCCATGTCCTTGCTGTTGGAAGGCATATTAGCGTCCTCAGTGACCTAATGCAAAAGGCCCTGAATAAGGTACAGAGGTGGTGCAATGATCACGGACTTTCCATCACCGTAATAGGGTATTTAGAGATTTTGCGAACCCCTTCTCCCCTTTAAAACATATACGTAATCAATTAATGATTCCTTAGGTATAATAGGAAAAGTCCAATTAATACTACTTTTGAATTAATATTTGTATATAAACGTAATTCTCCATTAATTGGATGATCCTGTTGTTTTTTATTTACAAACGAAGCTTCATTTCTTGTCTGTTTTCGTAAATTTTGCGTGAAAAATAAATGTGTTAGAAAAAATATTGAACATAAATCGCAATATCCTTCACTAAATTCCTTTTCCTTCGCTTCACATAAAAATAATATATAAGTGATATGAAACAATAGTATGTTTGTACGAATATGGAAAGTCTTATTGTACAGTTTTTAATATAATTTTGTAGATATATTTAAACCATGATTGTTCTGGATTTAATTGTTGAAACACGGGCTGGATAGAGTTTTAAGTTTTTCTATTTATTATATTCCTTAATTATTGATTTTATCTCTATCTCTTATTGTTAGCATACAAACAGAATAAATTAATTGGCTTAATACGTTTTTTTATTCACTCCTTCCTAAAATATAATTCTCCATATTTTATAGGTAGGTGTGAAACACAATAGACGGCACCGCAAATCAAGTTGCAGTACATTGAACATCGTTACGCGAACTTCCTGTATATGAAGACATTATACACTCCAATACTGACTTTGTTAACCCAGATAGCGCCGAAACAATTTTCTTTTATATAATTAATGTTTTTTTCGTGTTTTGTTATCAAAAGGGATTAAAAATCACCAGGAAAATATAGAATTAATTTATTGACAATTTTAAGTATGAAAAATCAGTATTGTATGAGCTCTCGTACAAGTCGGTCGTGTGCATCGGTATTCTCGAAGCTTTCAAGTTTTGTTAAATCGTTAAATTCCTATTAGAACAGTTTTTGCAGAAACTAAATTTAGAAGGAAATAACAAATTTATTTTGAAACAAATGAATGTCCAACCGGGGGGTAGACCCCCGATAAACCACCCACGCCCATGTCGGAAGATGATGAAACCCCTTTTGCAGGTTTTGAAAACAAAATAGGTACAAGTAATAAAAACTCAGAAAAAGTAAGTAGATCCGATCCAATAATAATAAATGAATCATTTAATACACTACAAAACAGGTCACAAAAACGGGTAATTATGATAAGCTCAACAAAAATCAGCCAGTTTATAAATATGGGTTGAATGACCTCGGTCCTTTCCATATTTATGTTGAAAATAACGAAATTGATTTTAAAGGCAGGTGAAATGCATAAAAAATCAGAGATATAATTCTTTCAAACTTCCCGGAAATAGATAACAAAATCCAAAGTATAGACACGATAGGTCGCAATAGAATAAGGATAATCATGAAAGACAACAAAAGTGCAAATTACCTTCTCGAAAATTGTGAACATAAAATATTCATTGAAAAAAATTTGAATATTTATATTCCCAAATTTATAATATTTAGACAAGGAGTTATTAGCGATATAGCATTAGACTTTTCCGAAGAATATGTTAAAAACAAAATAAAACAGTACGACTTCAATACCAAATTCGAAGTTACTAGTGTAAAGAGAATAAATAGAAAAGTTACTAATAATGGAAAAGTAGAATATGTGCCAACTAAATCATGTGTGGTAAACTTTAAAACACAATCTTTACCAAAATTCATCACAATAAATAAAGTTTTGAAGGAGGTGGAACCCTACCAACAAAAAGTATTACTATGTTTCAATTGTTTGAGATATGGCCATCTTGACGGACAATGTAAGAGTCATCCAAGGTGCAGTAAATGTCACAAACCTCATAATACAAAAGAATGTCATACCCAAATGTTTAAGCTGTAATGGCAATCATTTTACTACAAACTTCAACGAATGCGATGAATTTAAAAGACAAAAACTAATAAAAAACGCAATGACAACTAATAATATAAATTATCATGATGCCAATTCCAAAATTTCCTATGCAAATGTAGTCTCAAAAAATCTAAACATGCCATCCAATCCACAACAAATTCCCACTCAGCCTCATATACACCCCCAACCTACAAATCACCAAGAAACCGCAAACCAACATGACGTAACGGAACACCCACGGACATACTCACATCCAAGGGTACCTAATAAACGGCAGAGGTCCAGATCCAACTCTATTGGCTCGCAAGGAAATCATCTCAAATCCCCGTCCCCCAGGCCCAAACTTTAATATCCTAAATAATTACTTATATACTCAACATACCCATACAAGCAATCCAGTACACAATGAAAATTTAGACCAAAATGTAATCAAAACTCTTTTTGAAATATTTTACGAGTTATTAAATAAACTTGAAGAATCTAACAATATAAATGTGTCAAAAGAGAACTTAGAAAATCTATTTAGTAATCAATTAAAAAGAGTTTTGTCATGTGAAACGTCAAATTCGCAGTCGTAAACAAATTTAAATTTTTGCAATGGAACTGCCGATCGGCAGTATCCAATAAGGAAAACTTAGAATATTTATTACAATCAAATCATATAAATATTGCGCTCTTATCAGAAACATGGTTCAAACCAAATAAATATTATAATTTTAAAAGTTATAACATAGTACGAACTGATAGAAATGATGGATATGGTGGAACTGCCATACTAATAAAAAACAATATCTTGTTTAAAGAGGTTAATATAACAAATAATATAAACATTCCAAATAGTTGTATACAAACAGATTTATGTATTATCAAAAAAACAGTACACATAGTATCAGTTTACATAAAACCAAATACAAAAATAAAATTACAAGAATGGATTCAATTTTTTAACAGTATACCAAAACCATTTCTAATAGGTGGAGACTTTAATTCTCACCATCAATCGTGGGGATGCGAATTTGACGATTCATATGGAAATATTCTACTAGATGCCTTAAATCATTGTAACTTAGCAATATTAAACGATGTCTTACCCACTCTTGTTACAAGAGGTAGAGACAGCGCTTTAGATCTTACAATTTGTTCTCAAGAAATAACACAACACCTCAATTGGAGTGTTGTAAATGATCCTCATGGCTCAGATCACTTACCTTTAATATATTATTTCGAATCACCACAACAACACTCACATTTTCAAAATATAAAACATAACATCTGGATACCAAAAAATGCTAACTGGACAAACTACATTGAAACACTTGAAAAAATGACACCTGCAACGTGCTACAACAAATTTGAGGAAAACATTAATATGGCAGCTGAGATGACCATACCAAAGAAAAAGACAAACTCAAATCCCCGAAGGAACCACAATCCGAAGATATGGTGGAATTCAACCTGTGAAGAGGCAGCAAAAAACAGAAAAGAGGCGTATATAAAATACAAAAATAACCCAAATGTCCAAAACCTTACGGAGTATAATAGACTGGAAGTAGTAGCTAAAAAAACATTCAAACACACCAAAAAACAACAGTGGGCTAAATACTGTGAAAGTCTAAATTCCTTAACACCAATAAAGGAAATGTGGCAAAAAGTAAATTCCTATAAAAACAGAAAACAGCAAAATAAATTACCATTAGATGATAAAGCAGCATGGATCCATGAATTTCACTGTAAAATTTCACCCGCATGGGTTAAAGATATCAAAACATATTTCCAATTTAACTTTAAAACCACTTTCTGAAACTAGATGGTCGAGCAGAATTGATGCCATTACTCCATTGAGGTATCAGCTTGGGGAAGTCTATGATGCTTTATATAGTATATTCAGTGGAGTTTCTTTCGATAACAATACAAAGCATATGGCTGAATCTTTAGCAAATAAATTAAAAAGTTACCGGTTTATATGTACATTAGTATTGTGGTACAATGTTCTGTTTAGAGTCAATACTGTTAGCAAAACATTACAAACCAAAGATTTTAATATCTCGGAAGCATGTACCCAAATGAATAATTTGCTAAAGTTTTTCAATAGTTACCGAAGTGATAAAGGATTTGGAGATGTATTAGTTGATGCTTCTGAACTTGCAAAATCTCTAGATGTAGAGCCAACCCTCAAAACTAATAATGTGTTTAGACCAAGGCGTGTTAAAAAACAATTTAATTACGAGAATGATGATGAACCAATTACAGATGGAGAACGGGATTTTAAAATAAACATTTTTTTTAGTACACTTGATATTGTTATAAGATCAATTGGTGAAAGGTTCGTCTTATTGTCGTCCCATTCCGACCATTTTCAATTTTTATGGGATATTTGTAAATTTTCAGATTTACCAGAAAAGGAACAACTAAATTTTTGTTTACAGCTTGAAGGAGTTTTAACAGACAAAAATCGTAATGAGCGTGACATAAATGGAACAGAATTGTTCCACGAGTTGCAATTTTAAAAAAATCTTAATCTACAAACACCGACACAAATGTTAAACTACATTATAAAAAATAATTTTTCTGTTCCAAATGCAAGCGTAGCTTTGCGAATTTTGTTGACAATGCCTGTATCGGTTGCTTCAGCGGAGAGAACTTTCTCAAAGTTAATCAAAAATTACTTAAGATCGTCAATGGGCCAACAACGGCTCGATAATTTGGCAATCACATCGATTGAAAGTGATTTGTTGGACAATATAAATATGACTGAACTTATTTCTGAATTTTCCAGAAAGAAAGCGCGTAAAGCTACTTTTATTTAGTGGTTATTTAGTTTTATTCAGGTTATTTAGATTAGGTAACTATTTCTTGTTAAAAAAATGTTTATTTTTTGTTTGGTAATAAAATGTTTATTTTTGCTTCAAAGTTGTATTATTTATTAATTACCGTCTAGTGATTATGAAGAATGTACATAATATAAAATTTAAAAAATATATGCACCAAAAAAGGCGCTGTGATCACATTTGCACGACGGCGCTCGACCAGGTTGGAACGGCCCTGATCTTCCTTGCCTTTTGTCTGGCTTCTAAGAGAATCTGACACTCGTCGTCAAACAATTTTTGTGTTAATTTTATTTTTTCCGAATACTTTTTGAGCGGTTTCTTTTATTACTTTTAAAGTTCTCTCCCACAACTTTTCAGGTTCATTACATTCTGTCTCAGAGCCTAGAGTTTGTTCGAGTTGTTCTCTGTACTGTCGTTGTTTTGTTTCATTTTGCAGTTCATCCCTGTTCCATTGAGGGGTTGTCTTAGTATGTATTGATTACGGGAAATAAAAATTTTAAAGGTTTCTCTGTAGTAATAAAATTTCATACAATTCGGTCATAAATTGAAACACTATATAATAAACAATACATTTATTGAAAAAATCACATAATATGCTCCTAAATCTACTCTACTCTTATTTAATCTTCCTCATTTTCATTATTCTTATTAAGGCTTCCGAAAACTTCAGAAGGAACACTTTGTTTTTCCACGGGTACTTCCTCGTCTTCATTCTCTCCTTCTTCAGAGTCTTCACTATCTATATCGATTTCATCAGGATTCACCACCTATTATTAAGATTACAAAGAAAAATAAGAAATACGATAAAAACGACGTTAAAAATTACTATTACCTTATCTTTATTAGCTCCTTGAGTTTCTCCTCTAACAAACATAATTCCTGTAGGTTTATTAGATTGAGAGATTCCAGCCATTTCGACAGCTTTAGCTTCCAAAAGGCGCATGCCGTCTTTAACACCCGGCGCCAAATCCGCCACCGTTCCGCTCATACTACCCGCAGAACTCAACATCTGAGCTGACATCATGTTCACCTACAAATACAATATGATAAATGTGGCAAGAACAATTCTGATTAAAAATAATGGTAGTTAAGAAATTAATATAACTCTATCAAAACTTCTAGCGACATCCTGTATATTGGAAATAAAAATAAACACATTTTTTCTATGCCAAACATGCTTTTATATACAAATCAGGCCTTTTCATAATTTTTTTGATATCTGTTATAAAAAAAAATTAGAGTAGTAAAAGTACACACTATGTCAACACAGTTATTATATCTCGTAGTTCTTTTGACGATATATTTATAGTGAATTTCTGGGTGTTCAAATCAGTGGCATAACTACGGAGGAGATAGAAACTCTCTCTCGAACTCTAAAAATTAAAAAACATAATCACAACAAACCTACTTGTAACATACTAAAAGCTAGGAATTGTAGACTACAATTTTATAAGAAAAACAAAGCTAAAATGTAGTTTCAGAGGTTTAAAATTTTAAAAAAAATTCCGGTACCCAAACCCATGCCGATAGTTCATCCCCCCCCCCCGAAGGTCGTCGATGTGAGGGGTAATTACCCCCCTAAATAAGAAATAAATGGTAAATTATATTTGATAATTAACATGCGTAAGGCTGTTTCATTTGTTTGTCCAAGGAAATTTAATTTTGTTTCTAATTCTAATATATGTTATTTATGGTTCTCTACAATATGATTTTTTTATTACCTAAACCAAAAAGCCTCTACTCTTACCCTGTTGTCGTTTTTAATAAATAAATCAGACACACAAGGATATATTTTTATAGAAAAAGTGTAACAAAAATATAGCACGTGTACAAAGCAACGCTGTCAAAAACAACAAGTTAATACTTTCATTTCATACAATGGTACCAACACAAATAATGTAATATATTTGTTAAGCTACGTTCACATGTAGAATTGTCCCCACAACACACCCCCACAATTCTGCAATCATAATAAAATAATATTACATATTATTGGAGACGATTGAAGATTATTACACAATAGGAACAAAATCTAGAAACTTTATCATAATGTTTAACATATATCTACATTTAGTAATTTTCTAAATTTAACAAATTTATTTTCTGCCAGGGCTTTTGTTAATGTATCAGCTATTTGCACATCGGTTGGAATATATTTAATTTTAATCTTTTTGTCTGTAACTAGATCTTTCACAAAGTGATATTTGACATCAAAATGTTTGGAACGTTTTGTTTCAAGGGTATGAGCAATTTTAATAGCTGCCTGGTTATCTTCAAATATAATGACAGGAAAAACATCTGCAACAATATCATTTAACAGGTTACCTATAAAAATACATTCAACGCAACATGCAGCTAGTGATACATATTCTGCTTCACAACTAGAGATTGCAACCACTGACTGTTTTTTTGAATTCCAGAACACAGTATTATTATTAATTTTTAAAGTAAAACCAGTTGTGCTTTTCCTATCATTCGGGTCACTTGCAAAATCTGAATCAGTAAAAGCGAAAACATTTATCTTTGCACTCTCAGATTTTTCATAAATCAAACCATAGTTTTCTGTAGCTTTCAAGTATCTAAGAACATTTTTTAAGTTGTACCCAATGGGTATTATCAAATGAGTTTTGAAATCTATTTAAGTACGTGATACTAAAACATAAATCAGGACGTGAACCCAGCATTATGTACATAAGACTACCAAGTAATTCTTTATAAGGTTCGTTAGAACTTTTCACTTTACTTATTGTTAGATTAAGTTTTGTTTGAACTGGTATTTTGCTAGTTTTGCAGTTAAACATATCAAATCTTTTAAGTACTTTTTCTATTAATAGCTTTTGTGAAATTATTGTTTTATTTTGTTCTATTTTTATTTCCAGTCCTAAAAATAAAATTCCTTTTTCAGTATTCATTTGTTTGATTTTCATTTTTGACATTAAATTATTTTTTAAGTTTTAAGACCACTCTCTAGGTTTGAAAAAAACTATAAAATCATCTACCCATATTAAAAGAAATGTGCTTTTAGTAAAATAAAAGCATGGATCAGCGTTTGATCTGCTAAAACCTAAATCTAATATATGTTTGTTGATGAAACTATTCCAACACTTAGGACTTTGTCTCAAGCCATACAATGGCTTGCGTAATTTACAGACTTGTCCTGGAGCATAGTTGATTAATCCTTCTGGAGGCTTCATATAGACAACTTCTTCAAGTTCGCTCTTTAGGAAAGCTGAGTGGACATCAAATTGATAAGCCTTCAAGTCAAATTCAACTGCTAGAGCCAGTAAAATTCTCAAGGTAACCATCCTTGATACGGGTGCAAATACTTCTTCGTCTTCAAGAAATGGTTGTTGGAATCCTCTTGCGACTAGTCTTGCTTTTTTCTTTCTGATTCCATCTATGGTTTTCTCTGAAAATACCCATCTCGAATAAATTATTTTTACATTTGGAGGTGGCACTTCTATATTCCAGGTTTCATTCTCTTCAAGTGCATCTATTTCTTCTTGGACTGCTATTTCCCACTCTCTGTCTGCCTTTACTGCTTCTGAGTATGTTCTTGGCATTTCCGGAGAAATAGAGCCAACTGAAAGAGCTAACATCATATCCACTTCAAATTCATTTAGATAACTTGGCATTTGTCTTATCCTAGTACTCCTCCTCTGATTTGATTGCTTCATATCATTTACCTTTCCTTCTTCAGGCTCACTTTCTGGTTGTTCTTCATTGTTAATTCCTTGTTCTTCTTCTAGTTCTATTTGTACTTTTTCTGGTTTAGCTTGTTCCCTTTTTGTTTCATTGAAAATAACCGATCTTGAGAAAATAACTTCATCATTTTCTTGATCATAGAGTTTATATCCATTGTTGCAATATCCAATGAATATCGTTTTCCTTGAATTATCGTCAAATTTTCCATCTCGAGTCTCTTTTGGGATATGAACATGTGCTTCGCATCCGAATACTTTAATTTTGTCCACATTTGGTTTAAATCCAAACCAAACTTCAGTTGGAGTGCACTTCTTTGCTATGACACTAGATTCAAGCCTATTGATAATATATGCAGCTGATAATACAGCATCGCCCCAGAAGGTTTTCTCTAGATTAGAATCAAATATTAAACAACGAGCCATATTTAGAACTGTCCTGTTGTATCTTTCCGCTACACCGTTCTGTTCAGGGTTTCTGGCAATTGTATATTGTACATTAATCCCCTTGTTTTTACCCCCCCCCCGAACTTCATCCTAGATACGCCACAGATTCAAATTTAAACTAAAATTTCTGTAAATAAACTATTTATTTGAGTATTTATTAATTATAAACAAATTAATTTATTACACATTATTTTAAGAATTTATCTTTCAAGTTATTATCAAAAATGCTCAAAATGCAATCGAAAATTTATTACCTGAGATTTTCAAAAGAGATATTAAAAACAATTGACCAAATTTATAACTTCTTTCTGTTCAAAGTTTAAATATATAAGTTACTTTTTTCTTTGATTAAAAAACGTGATTGTATAAAAAATATTGTGTACAGCTCGTACGCAAAGCACTTTGTCCACACCACATACATATTTGTATGGAGAATCAACATTTTTTCCAGCAGAGGAGTTCTCGATATCTAGACGTTTTCAGTATATGAGGAGGGAGTCCTCAATGCCTAGGTCTTTTCCATAAGGCGAATTCTCCATGCCTAGACTTTTTCTAGTAGGGGATTTTCAATGTCTGAATTTTGATGCCCAGACTTCCCAACCTCAGAATCCTTGATGTTTAGACTTTATCTAATAGTGGATTTTCGATGCCTAAACAGTTTCTAGTAAGGGATTCTCGATGCCTAATATTTTGTCCGGTAGAGGGATCCTTGATGCCTAGACTTTTCCCAGTCTGAGAATCCTCGATGTCTTAGACTTTTACCATTAGGAAATCTTCAATGCTCAAACTTCTAGTATGGGATCCTTGATGCCCAATATTTTTCCTTTAGGGGAATTCTCGATGTCTAGACTTTTCTAGTAGGGAGTCCTCAATGTCAACTTTTCCTATACGGGGATCCTAGATGTCTATACTTTTTCGGTATGTGTGTTTCAATATAGAAGTAGGAAAATACTCTTACATATCATCAAAGCTTGGTGTTCTGCTTGGTATGTCAGACTTGGAAGCGTTTTCTATACAGACTAAAAATCTCCCGTCTCCAGCCTCTGTTTCCCCACATGGTACTACCATTAAGTGTTACTTCTCAGACGTAGCATCTAACTATACAGTTCTTCCTTCTATATGTCGAAGTCTCGGCTTCCTTTCACGCAATTATCAAAGTCAAATCTTCTTTTTTCACTTGTTTCGACTTTTTGCACGTTCTCTTTCTAAACGACGAAATTCTAGGAGTGAAGGAACGGTAACTACCAACTATTGAAACGGGGGCAGACACAGAACTCGTTCTCCCTTTCCTCCTTAACTCCAGGAGAGAAAGGATATAATATGCCTAGACCTTCTCCATTAGGGGAATTCTCAATGTCCACACTTTTTTTAGTATGGGGATCCTCCATGCTTATGCTTTTCGGTTGGGGCATCCTCGATGTTTAGACTTTTTCCATTAGGCGCCCTTGATGCCTAGACCTGTCCTAGTAGGGTATTTTCGATGCCTAAATTTTTCCAATAAGGAAATCCTTGATGCCCACTTTTCCCAATAGAGAACCTCTAAGTCTAAACATTTCCAGTATGGCATCCTAGATACCTAATATTTTTTCAGTAAGGGGATGCTCGATATTTAAACTTCTTCAAGTATGCATAAAGTCTTTCCAATAGGGGGACCTCGATGTCTAAACCTTTCCCAGTAAGGGATCCCCTATGCCTAATGTTTTTCTAGTAAGGGGGATGCTGAATGCCCTCTTTTCACAACCTCTTTTCCCAATTACAGATCCTCAATGTTTAAGACTTTTTCTATTAGGACAATCATCGATGCACACTTTTCCCAGTAGGAGATCCTTGATGTTTAAACTTTGATGCCTAAACCTTTCCCCGTTGGGGATCCTGTATGCCTAATGTTTTTCCAGTAAGGGGGATACTTGATGCTCACTTTTTCCAATTAGAGATCCTCGATGTTCAAACTTCTTGCAATAAGAGGACCTTCCTTCGATGCATAAAGTTTTTCCATTAGAGAGACCTTGATGCCTAGACCATTCCCAGCATGGGATCCTCGATGCCTAATTTTTGGCGGCTCTGCATTTTAAGAAAACGCCTCCTATATGATAAAAGTGCTAAGAATCGACAGAAAATGACGAGCTGAATCGAATGAGGCCAGTTTCAACTGCCGAAGACGACTAGGGCAAAAGTTCGAATACCGTCTCTTATCTAATCCTTATTTTTTAAATATTCCGAACCTAAAAACCTAACCTATTAAACTTCTACACGTACGCAGAGTTTCGTCTATATACAGGGTGTCCCGGGACTAATGGGAAAAAAGTCAGGAGCGTATAATCTGAGCCAAAATAATGTTAGTACTTCGTATAAACTTTTTCTATGTAGGCCCTCGTTTTCGAGTTATAGGCATCCAAAGTTTTAATTTTGAATTTAGTTTTTATTTTTATTTTTTGTACTAGTTATTTGATTTTTATAAAATTTACGTCAAAGCTATAATGTAAGTGTATGTTTATTTTGGTAAGGTAAACAGATTTACAGTAGTGCCTTGAAGCCAGGGACGGACTACTCGCAATGGTTAGTGATCCATAAATTTGCAGGGATGGCACACCCTGTATGAAATTATTGAAATTGACTTCCCCACACATTAAGCTAACGAAAAGGTACTCTTGCTGGAATTCGATAAAATGAGCCGTTTGGCTAATATTTACAGTTTTATTAATGCACTATGTACAAATTTACCTAACTAACTTATTAATACGATGTACTACAAAAAAATAATTTGAAGATAGCAGATGATAAAAACATTAAGAACTTATTTAATGGGAATTAAAAAGGTACGCAGACAACGTAATTAGTTGCTTTTAATCAAAATTACGAACACAACATTATTAAACCATTAAGAAAACATCATAAAACACAAGTTATAAAACAATCGACTGAAACTAATTCCTAAACAACAACAAAAACTAACGTTTTTCTAATAAATGTTCAATATGAGCTCCTCCCACTTCCACGCACATTCTAAATCTACGACGGTTGTTTCTTTGCACTTCTAATAACATTGCAATGTAACACATTTCTGTCTATTAAATCTTGCCTTGTTTGCACAGGTGTTGCGTATATCTTACTTTTGAGATAACCCTAGAGGAAGAAATCCATAGGATTAACATCTCCTGATCGCGGTGGTCATTTAAAAGGGCCTCCACGACCAATCCATCTATTAGGAAACCTTGTGTGTAAATGCTATCCTAAATTTTAATGATTTTATGTTAGTTTTCAACGAAATTTTAACCCATGTATGCGCAGAAAACAACAGGAATATAATTATTGGAGGAGATTTCAATGTAAATTTTATGAAACCTACTACTCAACTTTCTTTGTTGGAAGATTTATTGTATAGTTTTAATTTTGAAATATGCGTGAGAACTCCAACTAGAGTTACAAAAGACTCTGCAACTTGCATTGATAATGTATTTATTAGAACAGCAAATCAGTATAGTGTAAAAGTAGTTGACCTTTGTTTATCTGTTCACTGTGCTCAATTTATTGATTTCCACACTGGTAATTCAGCTCAAAAAAGCTGTAAATTACCTGTTAAATTTTTCAGACGGTCATATTCTGAAGACAACATGGAACAGTTTCATGATTTGCTGGGAGCTGAAGATTGAATTACTGTTGTTGGTCAGATCTGTCCCAATTTAGCTTATGATCAATTTGCGGAGATTGTCTTATCTTGTTTTGAAACTGCCTTTCCAAAAAAGCTAGTTACACGAGGACCGAAGACTAAATACAAGAAGTCTAATGGCTTTACGTTGAGTGCTGATTTGTTGGAATTAAGAAATAATGTGGCATTATATACTACTCTTGCTAAGCATGATAGACGATATATTGAAATTAGTAAAGTGTTAAATAATACATATAGGCTTAGGTTGGAACAGACCTCTAAACAATTCTATGATAATCGAATTTTAAACTCGGAAAATAAGACTAAAGAAACCTGGGAAATAATTAGGGAATTGCAAAAAACTAACAAATCAAGTAGCCAACTCAAATTATATGATCAGGGTAACCAAATAAGTGATTCTGTTTTAGCAAATAAATTCAATATAAATTTTACTAAATCCCCTATTGATAGTTTAGTTTGTGATGCAGAATTTTTCAATGAAAATATCTCTTCTAATACTAAAACCTTCTATATGGCTCCTGTTTGAGAGGAGGAGGTTTTAGAATTAATACTATCTTTAAAAAATACTATTGCAGTTGGTACTGATGGATTAAATAATAAATTAATTAAAAAGTGTGCCGTTCCATTGACAAAGCCATTGAGTTTCTTATTGAATTTGTCAACTGAGAGGGGAATCTTCTCTGAATCTTTAAAACTGGCTAGAGTAGTTCCCATTTACAAAAAAGGAGATCCTAATGATATTAATAACTATAGACCAATTAGTATCTTGTCTACTATCTCCAAAGTGTATGAATTGTATATTAAAAATCAGTTATGCAATTTTTATGCTAAATTTAAGCTATTATCGCCCTCACAGCATGGTTATACTTCAAAAAAAGGTACAGAGACTGCATTGATAGAGTTCCATAATAGAATTGTTAGATCTCTTGATATTAAAAAGCATGTAATAATGGGTTTATTTATTGATTTTTCAAGCGCTTTTGACTGTGTGGACCACAAACTTTTACTGCTTAAACTGTCTAAATATGGGATAAGAGGTATACCACTCAATTTGTTGGAGTCATACTTATCAAATAGAAAACAAATTGTTCAAGTGAATAATACTCTTGGTTTGGAACTAGAAGTCTCACAAGGTGTTCCCCAGGGATCGATTTTGGGTCCATTTTTATTTTTGGTTTTTGTTAATGACTTACTCACTACATTAAATGCTGTCCCTGGAATATATCCAACTTGTTATGCTGACGACATTAATATTGTAATTATTGAAGACAATGAGGATGCTCTGAAAATATCAACAGAGAGAACATATGATCAAGTTGTGATGTGGTCAGAGAGGAATAACATAAAATTAAACAAAACTAAAACAAATACGGTGCTGTTTAATAATCATGGACAATTTAGACAGAGCCAATTGTTTGAAAACACTGGATTTCCTATTACATCTAAGGAAAATATTAAATTATTGGGTGTCACTATCGACTATGGCATTACCTGGCATTCGCATATTGACAACTTGTGTAACAAATTAAGGAAAAGCTGCTATAGCCTTAGATTTCTTGCCAGTCATTGTAGTAAAAATACACTCTTAACAGTGTATCATGCTAATTTTCACTCCCATCTAAAATATGGCATACAAATTTGGGGGACCTGTTCTACCAGACAAAGGGTATGTGTTCTTCAAAAGTATGCTATAAGAATTATTGCAAAACTCAGAATAAGAGATTCTTGTAGGGAGTTTTTTTAAAAAATACAAAATATTGACCCTGGCTGGTGTATATATATTGGAAGCATGTACTTTCATCCATAGGAATAGATCGATTTATGTGGCCGAGCCTGCTTCTCATCACTATAAAACAAGAAACAAAAGTCAATTATTGGTGCCTAGACACCATACTGCACTTTTTGAAAAGAATCTAGAGTATCTAGGATGTAAATTTTATATCCTCCCAGAGGATATAAAAAACAGTAATTTCTACAATTTTAAAAATAAACTAAAGCAGTTTTTACTAGGAAAAAACTACTACACCATAGAGGAGTTTTTTAATTGATAAATTGTCTTTCTGTTGTTACCTGCTATGAATCTGCCAAAAATTGTTTTGTTTTTGTGGAACTGTTTTCATTATTTTTAAAGGTTGACTGTGGTCTTTGATGTAAACAATTATATATGTGTATGTGTATATATATGAATATATATGTGTGTGTTTTGTGTTCTTTAGTGTCATTTTATTATACTTTGTGACATGTTTCACTATAACTGTTGTATAATTTTTTTGTACAATATTTTTTTTATGTGAAATAAATTACTTTCTTTCTTTCTTTCTTTCATCTAAACTGAAATGAGGAGGGGCCCCATCATGCATGAACCATAAATTCCTACGAGTTTGTAGTAGCACATCATAAAACAGGTTCCATAACTCATTTTGCAAAAACTCCAAATATCTCTGACCGGTCAAAGTATCGTCAATAAAGTAGGGCTCTATCAAATGATTGCCAACTATTCCTGCCCAAACATTAACCATGAATCTATGCTGGCTCCTAGTTTGACTAATGCCATGTGGATTCACATCATCCCATAAATGCATATTATGAGAATTTATGACTACATCTCTGCTGAAACCGGATTCGTTCGTAAAGAGAACGTTACTAATAAATGTATTGTCTGCTTGTTGTTGTCGCAGAAACCACTGGCTATACTCAAGTCGTGCAGGATAATCAACCACTGTCATACTGTGTACTTTTTTCATATGAAAAGGATATAACAGCTGTTCTTTTAGAATGCGATGCACAACTGATTTCGAGACGTTACGTTCTCTTGATAATTTTCGTAAACTCGTTGATGGTTCATTATCAACTGCATTTAACAAGTCTTGTTCAACTGCCACAGTACATACGCTTCGTACTGGACCTTCTCCACATTTTTTTGGCAAAAAACGTCCTAAAATTTAAAACTTTGTTTTGTATAAATGGAAAATTACATTTACTTATTCATACCTGTTTCTCGTAACCTGAGATCAATACGCTCAAACATTCGTCTGTCTGGCAATGCTCTGTTTGCAAAATGTTCTGCATAAAGCCTTCTGGCCTCTAAACAGTTTCGAGAAACCAGTCCATACATTAAATTCATATCTGCGTACTCAATAAAAGTGAATTCTGCCATTGTAACTGTTAAATTAAAGACTTATGAATTATTGACAAGTAATGACTACGAACTATTCTACACAACGTTTGACAACTAATCCTATGGTTACTTGATAAACGGTAAAAACACTTTTAAAAAGTTTATACCAACTTTCCAATTAATGAGTCGTTAATGTTTTTTATCTTCTGCTATCATTAATTTATTTTTTTGTAGTACTGAAGGTAAATCTTGGACATCGTATTAATAAGTTAGTTTTACCTCGTTGTGTACTTATAAAAATGGTTAATGTATGTAGTGCATTAATAAAACTGTCAATATTAGCCGAATGGCTTATTTTATCGAATTCTAACAAGAGTCCCTTTTCGTTAGCTTAATGTGTGGGGAAGTGAATTTCGATAATTTCATACAGGGTGTGCCATCCCTGCAAATTATTTGGATCACTAACCATTGCGAGTAGTCCGTCCCTGGCTTCAAGACACTACTGTAAATCTGTTTACCTTACCAAAATAAACATACACGTACATTATAGCTTTGCCGTGAATTTTATAAAGATCAAATAACTAGTACAAAAATAAAAATAAATTCAAAATTAAAACTTTGGAGGCCTATAACTCGAAAACGAGTGCCTGAATAGAAAAAGTTTATATGAAGTACTAACATTATTTTGACTCAGATTATACGCTCCTGACTTTTTTCCCATTAGTCCCGGGACACCCTGTATAACATCGATGCGCACGCGCAACTTTTGGAATTTTATCACATGACACTTCAACTGACGCAAAAGTCTTTTCTCCGTAAGAAACAACATTGCAATTTCAAGTGGAAGTAACTTTTGACTGTGACGGTTCCGGCAGTTGAAACCGATATTTTTGAACTTAGCTCGTCGAGTGTAATCGATTGACACCCCCATTGAGTCACTCCGACCGTTTGCTTAAAGTGAAGTCGATAACTGTGTACCCCAAGAGGAGTTTAGTCACCAATTTGGCTTTTTAGATCCTGTTTTTGGGGGGGGGGGGGGGGAGATAGGGCCCTATTTCTAAGTTTTTAAATCAATTTTGTTATGTTCCTCCACTGTTTCTTTCCAGTTTCGGATTCCTAGGCTGTTTATGTCAGCTATAACCCTTTGTAGCCCAGCAGGGGGATGGTCGATGCCTAATTTTTTTCCAGTAAGGGAATGCTCGATGCCCTCTTTTCCCAGTAAGAGATCTTCGTTGTTTAAATTTGTCCTACTTGGAGAATCCTCGATGACTACTTTTTCCAGCAGGAAATCTTCGATGCATAAAGTTTTCCTATTAGGGGGCTCGATGCCTAGACATTTCCCAGTAGGGGATCTTCGATACCTAATCTCTTCCCAGTAAGAGGATGCTCGATGTCCACTTTTCCCAGTTAGAGAAACTCGATGTTTAGACCTCTTTCAGTAGAGGTATCCTCGATGCCTAGAATTTTTCCATTCTGGGAACTCGATGCCTAGACTCCTCGATGTTTAATCTTTTTCCAGTAGGGGGATGATCGATACCCACTTTGCCCAGTAGAAGATCCACGATGTTTAGACTTCTTCCACTACAGAGTTTTTCGATACATAATTTTTTTTAGTAGGACGATACTTGATGCCCATTTTCCCCAATAGGAGATCCCTAATATTTAGAATTCCTCCAGTAACTCTTCCTCGATGCCCAGATTTTTTTTATATAACTATTTACTTATATTTAAATTTATGCAGTTGTAGAAAAAGTATAGTGTGCAAAATGCAGAGAGAAGTGCTTTCCCCACTTGTTGCACAGTATACTATTGTACCTACCTGCGTATTGTATACAGCTTGAACGCTACGTTTGATTCTCAACATCTCTCTCATGGTATCTTCATTACCATGACGTACTTCGAATTCTTTCCATAATTGCCAGAACTCTGCGGTGATACGTGGATCGCATATCTGACTACAATGCGCGTATATCGCCCTCGCTCTATCGATTTCACCTGAAATATTAAAAATATTAATAATCAAAATAATATATTTATAAAAAAAAAGGATATTTCACCTAATTTCGTTTCCATATCTGCGAATCTAAGACACATCTCTCTGGTTTTTTCTTCCGGCAGTACTTCGATCGCTTTTTCGTAAATTTGTCTCGTTTTGGGAATACCGTAAATTTCGGCGGCTCTTTTAATGTATATATTGAATATATCGAACATTTCTTGTTCAGGAACTGCTTTGGTAGCCCTAAATTTAAAAAAAAATGTTTTAGTAACACACCATAAATAGGGAATTAAAAGTACCTTTCATAAACTGCCATAGCGTGTCTGGCCATACCGTGTTCCTCTTCTAATTTTGCGTAAAGTAGATAAAGGTGTTTGGCGAACTGGGGAGGACAACCGTCTAAACATTGTTCGAATAAATCTCTGGCGCGTTCTAATTTCGTTCCTTGATAACGTTTCAGGAATTTCGTTAAATATGTGTTCCATATATCATAAACGTTCGGCCATTTGAACAGGGATATTCCCTTTTCGTACGCTCTAAAATATATGAATATTAGTAATGTTACGAAATCACGCACTCGTGTTGTTTTCGAACCGGCCCTGTCTCAAAGAACACATAGAATGTAATGATGCAAGTTTTCGAGAAAGCGGATAAAAAATAACTACTAGTTTGACTACTTTATTTTTTGCCAACGTTTCGGTGCAATTCGTCACCTTCAGGGCTGCAAGAAACAATACCGAACAATAAAAATATAAATGGAAGACTGTTGAAGACTATGTACACACTTGAATTTTAGAAGTAGAAGAAGGTTGATGGGTGTATTTTCTCAAACGATGAAAGTGTGTAAATAACATTATTTAATAATGTTTTAAGTTATATTTTATCCCCTATTTTAGGGATTCATTCATTGTACAATGGGTTGTGTGTGCTTTTTATTGTTATTTTAATTAAATAGTGACTGTGTTTCAAGCACTATATTTTAATTCGCTTTATGTATCTTCTAATTTGTGAGGATTTGGAGTACACCCTGACCATGGGGCACTGATGATGGTTTATCATTAAACCGAAAGCGCTCTGCTTATCATAAATTCTTGTACCAAAATACAAAATTTGGTTTCTTTTCGATAAGTGCAATAATTGAGGAAAAACTCGCCTAAAAATATGAACCAAATCAGGTCACAAGGGTGTAAAAATAAATACAATACACAATTTCTTATATTTTCATGGGTTTCGGTCAGAAATAAAATCACTTGCTTATAGTGGTTACGTTTCGGTCTATTTTATTTAAACCATTTTCAAATCTTTCTAAAAATGTTTTGAAAACACAATACATTTATTAAAATACATATAATTGAAAGATGTTTCTTTAAAACTTACTTTTTGATTATTTACAGAGTGTCCTAATTAAAATAAAATTAGAATTAGGAATCTATTTTTTTAATTTTTAATAACTAGGTAAGGTGTAGATATTCGTTTATAATAGTAAGTTCGTATATATACAACTTAAGTTGTCTATGTCAGTTCTGAAATTGACTGAGTCAGGATTCTTCTTAATATTTATCATTTCTTTTATCAATCTTTTACTATTATTTTTTTCTGTAGTTATTATTTCTATGTTGTTGAAATTAAAAGAGTGATTTTCATCAAGTGAATGTTTTGATAGTGCAGTACATTCATTGTTATTTCGAACTGATTGCTGGTGTTGTTGAATTCTCTTATGTAAATATTGGCTAGTTTGACCTATGTAAGTATCATTGCAGTCAGAGCAATTTATTTTATATATTGAGTTTATTGTGTTCTTATTATCTGGTTTGAGTCTAGAAAAAAGCTTATTTCCTGTAATGTTATTTGGTTTATCAGCAATTTTAATATTAAATGGTGTTAGACATTTTTGTAATGGTTTATTAATATCGGGAATGTACGGAAGTGAAATATATTTTGATGGATTACTTTGGCTATTAAATTTTAATTTGTTGTAATAATTGTCAATTCTCTGTTTAATAATGGGGATAATTATTTAAATCAAAGGTATTTTTGATGTTTTTAATATTGTTAGGCCTGTGTTTTGGATGTGATAATTGTACCGTGAGGCCAGTGACAACACTCTTCTTGTATTTTATGGGAGCGTATGAATTATAGTTTAAATATCGTTGAGACCATACCTTTTTTGTGAACCAATTTGTAGATATTCGACCGTTGTTGTCATATTCTATATTCATATCTAAAAAATTAATAGAACGATTTTAGTCCATTTCTATGGTGAATTGTAATTTTTTATTGAAGTTGTTAAAACGTTTTAGAATATTTTCTGTCTGGTCAATTGGTACACAAAGGATACAGTCGTCGACGTATCTTTTGAAAAAAACCGAAACCCATGAAAATATAAGAAATTGAGTATTTACGGTCATTAAAAATATATATGTTTAAATACAATACATTTGTAAAAACACAGATGTAGACGTAAAAAACAACACACACAGCTTGAGGATAGATATTTTTGGTTTACAAATGTCATTCCTTAATACCGGCAAATTTCGCATGGTGCATAATAACATAAGGCTTGAACACATTTGCATGCTGTATATATTTAACTGATTCGGTACCGCTTGAAAATAATCAGAAATTTGTGAATGTTATTTTGTATGTATATATTTTAAATAGGACTTGTAATATACAAATTAATACGATCAGTGTTTTCTTCATATCCCGTAGCATCGCCGTCTGAGGTTTATAGGTTTTGTAGGTGTGTTGAATTCAACGAGATCCCTGGAATTTTCCGTAACCTCCATCTGAGGCTACCTGGAACTCTTGACGCCGAGGGTCAAGGGGCCGTGGAGTAAACCACGTAAAATAATCTGGCGCCCAAGCATTTGTTTCAAAAGAACTTTGCATCGAGGGTGTCCAAAGTGACGCGTCAGTTGCTAAGAATCTGCGAGAGGTGAAGGAGGAGGAAGCAAGGATAGCGTCGCAGTATCTCTATTATTACTTTTCTGTCCAACCTATCTAATATGCGAGAAAAGTGTTGGTTTACCCACAAAAAAGTTATTATTACGTTTTTCATCAAGAACAACACGAAAAAACGGTTTTTAGAAAAAAAAATCCTGTCTTGTTAGCACGATGCAGCCTCCGGAGTCACCAATTTTATGATTGAATATTATTCAAAACATCTCACAGATAAACCCTATTGATTTTCAGATCACCTCTGCCAGAACAACAGGTGCTATAGTACTTTAAGTACGGCATTATTGTCATTTTTGGAGAAACTTCAGTTTGTTAGCACGATACAGCCTCCGGAGTATATACAAGTGACCAATTTTATGATTTAAAATTGTTCAGGAAATTTCACAGATGAACCCTATTGATTTTCAGCTCACAATAGCCAGTACAACAGGTGATATGGTACTTGAAGTACGACATTTTTGTCATTTTTTGAGAATTATCAGTTTGTTAGCGCGATACAGCCTCCGGAGTGCAAAAAGTCACCAATTTTATGATTGAATATTATTCAAAACATCTCACAGATAAACCCTATTGATTTTCAGATCACCTCTGCCAGAACAACAGGTGCTATAGTACTTTAAGTACGACATTATTGTAATTTTTGGAGAAGTTTCAGTTTGTTAGCACGATGCAGCCTCCGGAGTATATACAAGTGACCAATTTTATGATTGGATATTATTCAAGGCGTCTCAAAGATGAACTCTATTGATATTCAGTACACTAAAGCCAGTACAACGGGTGCTATGATACTTAATGTACCAAATTTTTGTCATTTTTGGAGAATTTTCAGTTTGTTAGCACAATACAGCGTCCAGCGTGTATACAAGTGACCAATTTAATGATTGAATATTATTCAGGGCGTCTAATAGATGAACCTTATTGATTTTTAGCTCACCAGTGCTAGTACAACGGGTGCTAATGTACCTGAAGTGTCACATTTTTGGTCCTTTTTGGAGAAATTTCGGGTTGTTAACACGATACAGCCTCCGGAGTGTACACATGTGACCAATTTTGTGATTGGATATTTTTGAAGGTGTCTTACAGATGTACCCTACTGATTTTCAGCTGACAAGAGCGAGTACAGCGGGTCCTATAAATCCAGATATACTACATTTTTGGTTATTTTTGGATAAATTTCTGTTAGTTAGCACGATTGATCTCTCAAAGTGTAAACAAGTGACAATTTTATGATCGAATTTTGTTCAGGGCCTGTTACATATGCAGAAAAGTTAGTTTTAATCTTTAAAACCGTTTATTCTTGTATAGTAGTGGGATAAACGCATTTATGTCAATAAAGAATCTACCAGTTGTGTACAACATTGCGGCCATCTTGGTGATTAGGATCGACTGTTAAAAATGTAGGGAGAGAATGTAGAGATAGGTGATGAGGCTTATAATATTACTAATATTTATTAATATAATAAAATAATTATCGTTCGTGTCTTACCTAAAAGCTTCTTCGAAATAATTATTTTCTTCCAAAAATACTCCGTAATTTATGATAATCTGAGGCGTGGCTATTTTCAATTCGATAATTCTGTCGTAAATGGCTTTGCACGATTTGAAAGTACCAAAACTCTCTTCCAAATCTGCGTACATCGACCAAACTTTGAGGGATTTATACAAACGGCTTTGAACTGTTTCAGAATCGTCATGATAAGCTACTTTACGACTAGGCATTACGGTGGCTCTAAAAATTATAATAATTTCACATTCATACTAAATCTGTTTTTAAATAAATTACCTATGCATCAGTCTTAAAGCCTCGTCGTAATTTTCGTTTCCGATTTCCATTTCGGCCCATTCGCACCAAATCGTTGCCAGATCATCTACTTTCACATAAGCTACTTGAGAAGCTTTTTCAAAAATCAATCTGGCGTCGTCGATTTGTCCGTTTTTGGCATAAAATTTAGCAAAATCTACCCAAAGGGTATGAAGTTTCCCTACAGCTAATTTCGGATCTACCGTTTGTACAGCTTCTGTATACGTGTTAATAATATCAACAGGTTTACCTATATAATACAAAAATTGTGGATAACGTAGACTGTTTCGAAAAAAAGTTGAGTTTTTACCTTCATAGAGTTGCACTCTCTTATGCCATTCTTGTACGTTATGAGGATTCTGTCTCAACAGAACAGAATTTAATAATAACAATCTTCTTTCCATCAAATATTCATATCTCGCAAGTCTTAATTCTAATTCGGTTTCATCGTCCTCGGAAGGATCTGGTTTGTTAGCTACTTCTTCCATTCTTTTACTTAAACTTAATTCTTCAAATTGGGCATACGCATCAAAAATTTGTGTGAAATCTCTTACAGTCGTGACTGTTTGAATCGCTTCTTCGTATATATCACGAGCCCGCTCAAATAAACCACTCCGAACATAATAATTCGCAAGAGAATTCCAAAGATGACCTAAATTATATCAAATAAGAAGATAAATAAAATGTATGAGTATTGAAACTTTTTATGTTAATAAGTGTACAAAGAAAATTCTTAAACATCAACAAAATAAAACGATAATTCTTTAAAGAAATAAAAAAAAACCTTTTCAGTACAACCGAGAAAGCAACGTATTTATTTATTTATTTTATTTATTTATTAGCAGTAGATACAAATTTACAGTCTAATAGGGTGATACTTAGGAATACAATCTACAATAAATGCTAGAATCTCTAGTTACAATAATACTCTCTTTGGTTAATGATTAGTAAGGTAATTTTTACTTCACTCTTATAAACTTAATCCTAATAAGCTATCATCACAGTACTGCTATGGTTTTAAGTGCACAATGGTATTTATAATACTGTGTGTGCACTCATTTATCTATTTTACAGTTACTTTTGAGGTTTTGTATGTTAGTTAACAAGTAATTGCATTGTATCACATTTTGCCAGCTTATAAAATTATTATCAATATATTATTAGAATTATTTCTATTATTGCATTATTTTGTAACTTGATTTCCTTTCTTGTATGCGATTATACTACATAGTTTATTTTATATTTGCTTTCGACAATCCATTCTGTTAAGGTTTTTTTAATTCTGTAATAGTCCTTTAGCTTAAAGCGGTCAGGTAAATCATTGTAAATTTTCGGACCCACACAGTAAATGTGCTTTTGACATGATTTGTGTTTAGGGTTTTGTAGCTCAACCATACCTCTCGTGACATTTCTTGTATTTTGGCAATGTTTTAAGTTTACTTTGTAGTCGTTATTTTTTATCATGAATCTTATGACTGATTTCAGATGGAGTTGTTCTATGTTTAGTATCTTACTTTCATTGTATACCCTATCACTAGGATATCTTTTTTTTTGAAAAGCATAATTTTTATGATCCTTTTTTGGGTTACCTGTAATTTTGTTAAGGTTATTGAGCCAGCAGCTCCCCACACCACCAAGCCATAGTTCAATAGTGACTCTGCTACAGCAAGATAAATTGTTTTTAGAGTTTTGAAAGGTACCATATTCCTTAGTTCATAAAATTTATAAATTTTTACGAAGAGGGATTGCACAACTGTTTTGTTTGAAACAATTAAACTGTAAAATTTTAGATCTCCGTAATCAACCTAGACGCCACACCAACCAACAGGAAGAAGGACAATTGACTTCTCAGGTAAATATAAAACACTCAGAAGTTTATAAGTCAGGAACCCTTTAACTGGGGAGGTAACTCCCTCCGGGAGTGAGTCTGCTGTCCTGTATTAGTTTTTCATACCGAACTCCAATCTCTTCTTAATAAAACTTCCTCAAAATGTCCAAACGCACCAGAAGCTGCAAAACTGTAGCTATACCTACCACTCCCGAACAGGAATTCTCACACCTTCCTCCTAAATGTTCCAAAAAATCCAAAAGCACTCCCTCGTTCAAGCTCAATCAAAAAGAACTTGAAAAACAACTACTTGTTCAAGACATAATAAGAGAGATCCAACTAAACGAAGAACGGCTCAACCTAACTATCCAAGCTCTCCAATCCTCATTCTCCACAACTGAAAACAACCCCTCCACAACTCCAAAATTCCCAACACGCTTCCTATACATCCTACCTCAGATCTGACGCTTCCTCGGTAATACCTCACTCTTCCGCTTCCTCAATTGCCCATCAACCTTCTATTCCCGACGAAGATTTCTCCCTCGTTAGAAAAATCAATCCACAACCCTTCCCGAATCCAAATTATTATCCGAAGAATCCTTCCCTAACAATATTCTACCCAAAAGGCTCTATTCACACTCCTCAACACCCAGTAAATCTTAATAGGCCAAATTTCACTCCTCAAAGTAAATTACCGCCCTGTTAAAAACCAAATCTCAAATAGAACCTTCCTCAAAATAATAATCCACTGTGATCTCCCAAAATAACATTGTCCTCCCCGTCCCACTAAAACTCTCAAACCCTCATTCTCCTTAGTTCACAGAAATGCAGACATCCACTTTACAAGAAGAATTATAAGAAACTCTTAAAGCCCAAAACTTCCTATACCTAAAGACTTGGTCAATAATCGTTAAGTTAAACATTAAACCAACATCAATGTTCTGATTAATAACCTCCTCTGTCATAAAATTCTATGAATTCCCACATCAGTGTAAGCCCTCCAATACTAAATCCTTACCTCCAGTGCCTAAAGACTGCAACCACTGCACCCGAACCAGAAATTCCGTTGAATCTTGCAAGTCAAAAACGATATGTTCCACATGCAATCAATCTGGCCATTGCCCCGAATAATTCCCCAAATCCACCACCCCAACCTGCAAAAATTTCGAAGGTGTACTAATACAAACATAGGGAGAGAAGTGCTTACTTCGCTTTCACTCCCATCAGTAGTGAAGTCATCTCTCACTCACCCGTAGGTGTATGTGGTTTTCCTATAACCTGGTAAACTAGTTTACCAGCCAAAGGGTCGACGCAAGGAATAATACAGCCACAGCTGTATCCACTCCACTTTGCCTAATAGCACTAAGTGGCTTAGTGCAATATGTTTATTAAAAGTGCTTAGATTAGAGTTCAAGTAAAAAGCATTAAAGGGTTAAATGTTTTTTGCTTGTATTAATTCTTAGCAAAATGGTGTTAATGCTTTTTGTCTGTTGTTGTTATTCTATTTTTAGTACACCAACAATTTAGCAGTACATAAATGATCGGAAGTAAATGTTGAAACCAATGAAGAGACGTTTTTCCAAATTGTTGACGTAGTGCTTTTTGCTTGTAACCCCATGATATGCTATGTGTATATAAATTAAGAGTAAGTTAATGTACTGTGAAGTATGTCATCTTCCTAAATAATTTCCCATAAGATGTTGATGCTGTATATCACACAGTCCACAGCATAGTTTCCCGAATCTATCTTTTATGGGAATTCAGCAAGATTTCGGAGGTACCCAAGGGAAGCCGAAATATTTTTACAATATATTAATACAATATCAATATATATAAGACCAAAGTTTTTAAAAATTATTTCTAGTTATCAGAATCATATTTCATGTATATAAATGTATCAAATCCATCAGGAAAATTATATACGAGTAAATAAATATTACATTAAGACTTATCTGTAGAAAAAATATGAAATCAGAACTTGTTCAAAGGCATACTAAAATTTAGCATAAATGAACAAAACACAATGTGTGTGGTAACGTACCTAACTGATCAGTATACCTTCTTAAACCACCTCTAATGATAGCATCTACATTTAGAGAATGTACTTTTTCGGGATTCTTAGACATCAATTCGCACAATTCGTTCCATAATTGATGTTTTGATTTCCCTTGTTGGGAAACGAAACTTTCATCGTTCACTATATTCGCCATCAGCTGTGCTGCTTCATCTAATCTATCGATATTTGTTAAATAGGTAATGTATTCTTCGGCATTTTCAGGACACAATTTCATATATCTACACGTAAAAATAAACATAACAATAATATATTTATCATATTGCTAGATTCTTCTTACCTTCGAAATACTCTAACGGCTGTTTCCGGAATATCATGTTTCTGAACAAATTTTAAATATAAAGGCCAAATCCTATTATGTTGTGTGACTGGTAAAGCTCGCAGTGCTCTATCAAACACTTTCCTAGTTCTCGTAATTTTACATTGGTCCGTTAAAAATAAACAATAATCCATCCAAATACGCGGCATCTTATGCATAAAAACCAAGGACCTTTCAAAAGCATTATTCACTTCCTCATATCCCGGATCCGTTATGCATTTGCTCTTGATTTGGTTTCTTCTGGTTCTTAAATAGTTATACCATAATTTATACGATCCCGGAAGCTCTTTCAAGGCTCTTTCAAAAATGATGTTAACCCCGTTATTCGGAGCAGATTTTTTATGATCGATGTATCTTAACCAATGTTTTACTGAATAAGGATTTCTTAAAATTTCTTCTTCATATGGTAAATCGTCATCGTTCTAAAATATAGATAAAATAAGAAGTATATCAGAGAAACGAAATATTTTAAAACTTCATAATTATCACTCACAAAAACAATGTCCATTGCTTCCGACGTATTTCCTTCTTTTATAGGCATTTTAATTCGATCACAATCTAAAGATATTCATTCATAAAAGAAAACAAATAAAAACCGATTATTTTACCATTTTGTGTAATAACCTAACTTTTGTTATATTTACAATTTTTTGGTCTTGTACTTTGTATTTGTCCATTATTCTTCTTTATTTTTGTTTTTTGGCCTCTCTCCTTTGGGTACTTAGCCAGTTCAGGTATTTGAATCCAATGCTTGGAAACATTCACTGAAGAATATTTGAAAATTTCCATGTTCCCACATATTTTATTTTATCAATCAAATATTTCTTCAATTCTAATATTCAACACTCACAATAAACTATTTTTAAAAATCGAGTACACTAGGGTTCAAGCACTCCACTGAATTGATATATTTATTCCATAAATCAGTTTTTATTATAATTTTTTCATTGATCAACACAAAATATTATCACTGAACCAGTCATGTAAAGGCACCGCAAAATTCATTGGTAAATCACTCAATGTCTTAATGTTATTAAAAGACATACCCAATTTTTCTATATTCTCGTTAAAAATGCTAAATTAAAGATAATGTTAAAATAAACTGCAAAAACAATTCTAAGGGCCACTTGCATCGTATTAGTGCAAAGCTTCTGTTAACAAAACCAGGTTTAACTTATTAAAACTTAGATTAACTGTTTGGCTTGCACCGTCATTTATTTAAACTAGATTTTAGTTAAGCCACGGCTCTGGTAATTTTTCTATAAGTTGGTACTGTGACTATCTTCACTTGCATAATTCTTAACCTAGATTATACTTGTTTGGCCAACAAATGAGTGTTGACAAGATAGGGTCCGTTTTCTGTGTGAGTGTTTTTTGTGGGAGTCACAAATCACCAGGTGATTTGTGTTGGGAGTATTTATGCAGTAATCCTAGCATTCTAAAATCTACTGTCGATAATTTATTATAATTGTATGCCGAGCAATGACATAAATCATGACCCTGTACATGGGAAAATAGGGTTCAGTCAAAAAGACCATTTAAAATTCCGAAATGTGTTAATTAAACACAATATATGTATTTTAATTATTAACCCTACCGCGGGCGCTTCATATCTGAGAGACAGACGAAATTTTTAATTTATTGATTTTTGTTTACGCGCTGTCGTACCGCCTACACCCCCCTACTACCTTCCTAGATCATCAATCCACACACTAGTACTAGTATTAAACCAAACGTTTAGCCATACCGGTCGGTCATAGGTGAAATATTGTAAAATTCGGTCTATGAGACGGACGCGACTGCTGTGTACTAGTTTGTTAGTGAATATTTTACAGTAGTAAGGTAAGTTAAATTGCACATATTTTTTTATATTATGTTATTGTTGATGTATTTTTATTTAAATATTTAAAAGTTAATAGTAAATTAGAAACAAAACTGTATTTTTATCACTTTGAGAGACAGACTTCGCGAAATATCTGGAAACCACGACACTACACACTAACAAGATGCTCCACCGGATGGACAAACCGGACGATGCAGCATAAAGAAAAGCCGAAAGACACGTTTTTGTTGTCAAAAATGTTTTAAGTTTTTATGTCTAGAACATGTGGGCATTATTTGTAATGATTGTTATGAAAATAATTAAGTTATACGATTTCTATAAGTAGCCATTTTTAATTTAAAGGTTTTCTTCAAACATGTTTTTTATGTTAATAATAAAACTAATAATTTTAAAACAAAATGTTATTTTATTTTACAGCCCCGAATAAAGATAAATATAAAAATTTCAAAAATTACACTATGTTATAAAATCGCTCTGTGAGACGAACGCGCCTGCTATTTTCCAAATATTTCACGCGCCCGCTCTAGGGTAATTTATTTTTTATTACCACTGTTACTTAACAATTTTTTATTATCTGGTTTGGATAAACTAGAAACAGGTTTAACAAAACAAAAAACTTGTTGTTTTGTTTAAATATATTTTTTGTATTTTTTCTCTGGACGGGTTCTCAAAGGTGACCTAAACTTAACTCCAGACAGTTTCTTTTACATATTTCTTTATTATATAGTATAGATAAACATCAGTGCGATTAATTTAGGATTAATAATAAAAATTAAACTCTCGAAATGTTTAAGTGGAATCTTTTTTTTGTGTGGGTCTAAATTCCTGAACTTGCATAAAATTTTAGGATGGTTAGGAGCTGATTAATTGGTGATTCGGTACATGGTTTCTAAAAAATAAGGAAGTAGTAATCATGTACTTTTATTTTTCCCTTTTTTTCCTTATCACTAATCAAAAAATAATGATTCTATGATAAACTTACAAATCATGGGGATATTCTCTACTTGATCTTCTATTATTTCCAGAAGTTATAGCTGTCCCTTTTAATAATCTGAATCTTCTAAAAAAACTCAATTCATCGAAGTCATCAAAATAATTTGACCTTTCATAAATACGCCTACGAAAGCAGAAATCGTTAATTAATTTCCAAAGTATCTACAAAATCCTGTAGGAAAACTTCTTCTTCCAATTCCAAATAATCCATATTTTTATGCAGAAAAATACCACTTGTAGGCAGCGTAGGCGTAGACACACATAAAATGTAGGGTTGAGATTCAAAGCTTAGCCTTAAACGTTGAATAATCCCTCGAATTTGGGAGATTTAATTTAACAGCTAGTTAAGGCAATTAAACTCGGTTTAAGTGACAGTGTAAGATAATCATTTACTTAAAACTTGGTTTAGATCGTAAACCATAGTTAACAACTACGGTGCAAGTGGCCCTAACAAACACAAATGGATTCTACAATGAAAAACTAATAGTTATCAAAATCAAACCACGATCAACCAATAAACCTTTTGAAGCGAATGAACCCCTATATTGTTTGTTAAGATATTTTCCACTAAATATCTAGTGTTATGTGGTAATTATACCACAGTGTATAGCTTATAGGAGCTATAAACTGTGATAATACATAAAATATAGAAAAGGGCTATTTAGGTATCTATACAATGGGTGTGTTTGGCTGAAAAAAGCTCTGAGAAACGAACTGTACAGTTGTCGTCCAGGGCACGTTTACTAACTTCAATAGCGCCGACACAATCCGCCATTTTGCTTAATTATTTTGTTGGTTTTGAAATCAGTTTTAAGCAATATCAACCAAAAGTATTGTCCACTACATTATTTAATGTGTTAATCATAATTGATAATTTTTTAATGTGAATACTTTACAAACAAACAAAACAAGTTGAGTTATGTTTCCCGGTTAAAGCTAACTTCGTGTCCTAGAGGAAAATAGCTATTTAGCAGTTGACAGCGCTTACTGCTTAGCGGTAGCCATTTCGCTTGCAAGCGCTTTTTTCTGCCAAACACACGGAATGGATAGTTAGCCCAATACGGTTGATGTAGTGTCCGATATTTCAGTAATTAAGGTCAATAAAAAAGAAGACGTATCGATTAGATCGAAAGTTGACATTAAAAAAGACGAATCTTAGTTCAAATGTTGAATAGTTCAAATGTCTTCATATTTTGAACACATTTTTTAATTCAAACTCGAAATTTCCGCATTTTCGTGTATATTTTAAATTACATATTATATTCAATTTAAACTTAATTTTAATAAAATGTCCAATTGATTGTCAAAAATAGATAATACATACAGTTTGTGACATAACCTCTTTATTTCGCGAATTTTATTTATAATCGTGATTATGTCCGTTTTATTAAATTCGGTAAATGGTAAACAATATTTAAATACTATCAAACAATTTATACCGCGAAATATACAGTTGTCAACTACCCAAAAGGTAAGGAAATTAAACAGTTTAATAACATATTTGACGTTATTTTCTTTTAGATAATAATAGTGTCAGTTTCCACAAGTGTAGTATTTATTGGCGTCTTGGCGAGGCTTCTACGACGCAAGAAGAAAGTTGTAGACCCCTCTAAACTCCCTAGAAATATATTTAATGGCAAAATTTCTAGAATAACTGGTATGAGAAGCCCATACCCAGGTAAATAATTACTAAAATTTCTCATTCTAATATATATATTTTCTCAACACTTTTGTAGATTTGGGCAGTGTTGCTA
The DNA here is from genome assembly GCA_963921935.1 of Galeruca laticollis. NCBI lineage: Eukaryota > Metazoa > Arthropoda > Insecta > Coleoptera > Chrysomelidae > Galeruca > Galeruca laticollis. The sequence goes on from OY998179.1 coordinate 243,466, forward strand.
GTAGTGGAAGACGCAGTGCAATGGCAGACAGGTTAAATAAACAAGGCTCAATTGTGACTAGCGGTAAAGCATCTATAGCTTCAGGAAGTGTCGTTAGCAATGGTTTACCGATACCAGAAGGTTTGGATACTTCAAATTTAAGCCCTCAACAACTTGGTGTAATGGGTAAGTCCATTTTCACTTCAACTAAAACTTTTATTTATATGGGATTTGTGAAGTTATTTTGTAGTTTGCTAATTAAGGTCGCCACCTCTCAGGGTTTCGCCCAGAGACTTTGGGTTTTAGCCTATGACCCCCGGGCTGTGGATTTCTAAATATTTTCTTCGGTTAAAGTGGTACTTAACAAATAAAAAATATATACATATAAAAATTTTATATTGGGGAGAAATTATAGAATTGGCCGGGTCCAGTTGTACATCTAGTGAAGCGAAAGCTGCTATTGCAGGTTTATTCATTCTTGTCACTTATAGAGTGTTGCTGTTCCTTGGTTTTGGGCCGATTCTCGCTAAATTAACTGCTAATCAGTTTAAGCTAGTTAAAGTTTCTGGACAGTTTTGTTTATATTTGTTTTTATGCTATATTGAATTTCCATGAGTGAAATTGAAAATAATAAAAGAGATAGCGATAGCCCAAGTATTTCGTCATCTGAATCAATCTATAAAAATAAAAAAGCTAAGCGCACAACACATTTTCAAGATTTGCCCTGTGAATAGGTGTTTTTTGTGGTCAACAATTTTGGGTAGAATCACCTCCGGATCAAGCTATTTTTAAAGGTGGCATCCATATTACTTACATATATATTAAATTTTATTTGCTTGATTATTTATCAACTAATTAAGGGGAAAGTTGAATTATATTGCTTAATTTTAGTATTTCCTTCCTTGTTATATAATTTCATTCATTCAATTCTATGTCTAATTCTAATTATGAATCTTTGGCATTTGTCTTATTATCACAGTGTTAAGTGCCCCATTCATTTTGAGATCGGTATCGATACATGGTGACTGTCACTTGTCTTGACTTGAATGTACTAGTCTCATATTAGACATCATAATTAGTAAATAGTGTTAAATTTTGCTTGGAGTTATTTGATAGAAAAATGTAAATACAAGTACAGCGATGCTGACTATAGTTTTGTGATGAAAAAATTCATAATTTTCAATGTGCCTTCAGACGATAGTTAAAAAAAGTAGTTAACTTCAATTTCACCATTTCTAGTACAAAATGTAATCTGGCCATACTGTATGCACATATCGATAACTAGTATCGGTACTAATCTCAATGTGAATGGAACTTTCAGTTTGATACTTATCTCTGATGCATGTATCGCTGTTTGCCATGATACTCGTATCAATACAAACCTCAACGTGAATGGGGCCCTTTACACACTAATCACATCAGCAGATAACTTTTGATAATAATTAAGAACTGCTTAAAAAATCGTATTTATTGTTACATAATTAAACAAAAGTACCTCGGCGATAAATTGAATAAGTTGTGTTCATTCCACGGGCGGATCTAGGTAATTTTTCAGGGGAGGAGTCATGAGTTATGAAATTATAATCTTATACAATGTTTATTGGTTTTCCAAAATCTGCAAAAATCTAGCTCGTTAACACTGTCATTTTTCCATTTTTTATAATAAAATCAATTTCACTTATCACCATTTCTATTTAAATGAATAAGTTCTTACTGCTTGAAGAACAAATGTAAAATGACCTTTTCCTTCAGAAACTAAGTGAAAATAATCATTCTTCATTTATGTGTGGTTTCCGGCAAAAAAACAACAATTTTCTACCTACACCCTTGTTTTTGATTCTTACTGCTCACTAAGATGCATTTTAATCCCCCAATAACAATTATTTTCCCTCTACCGTTATTTGTTTTGTCGCACTTTGATTTAACAGTCTGTGTTATTTGCATACATTGTTTCATAGTTGTATTGGATGATAAATGATAACTAGAAAATGAAGTTAAAAAAGGAGTAGATTTAAGATGTTTCAATACAAAGAATAATTTTGGTTTGTATTACATATAACTTACCAACAGAAAGGAAAGTAAAAAAAGAAAGGCAAAAATACAATTTGAATGAATTGAAAGACCAGAACATTAGAAAGAGAGATTGCAAAATGAAATAATAAGACAGCTAATTGAAGAAAATACTATATACCTAACTATGGAAGAAAAATGTGTTGAAACAGTAATAAAAGAATTGGCCAATACTTGTATAGAAAATGTAGAGAAGAAAAAGAAAGATGAATGGTTTGATGAAGAATGCAAAAAAGCCCAAGATAAAAAAACAAGGCTAAAAACGATATGGACAAGAACAGAAGAAACAATATTACAGTGAAGACGATTTGTGTTTGAAAAAAAAGAGAACCCCTAGAAAATCAGACACTAGAGACAAGAAACTTTTACTAATACTTGAAAAAACTGAAACAACCAATGAGTACAACAGCCTACTGTGAAGATTGCACAACTGAAATTATGGAAATTATTTTCGAGTTTGTCGAACGTCCGCTAGAGGGCGTAACAACTAACACTAAATAGTAAAATGGGATTTTTCCTCAGATTAACAAATAAAATATATATGTTTATTTTGATCTTTTCTTGCCCCAAACATTGAGTCACATTCTAAGCTCACTTGCGGACACTTCCACTGTTTTGCCATATTTACAAAGTCTCTTTAGTTGCAGGAAAAATGAAATTAGAAGTTTAATTGAAAATGTGTTAAAAAGTTATGCAAATAAAAAAGGTCATACTAATTTATGCATTTGAGGCGCTATTTTTAAAACTAATTAATAATACTTAAATTTTATTTAATAAAGACATATTCTTATATAAATTTTAAATAAGTATTTGTTGTATTCTTAGATACCTTTATGGTTATAACTAAAACTGGCAACATTGCTCAAAATTTCAGTACCTCTTTAATGCGTCAATAGTAATCTATTTAGTAGTTTTGTCCTTGTTTAATTACCATATAAAGAGAGATGCAAATATCGTCAGACTGTGATCGACGATCATTTCGAATATGTCGTAGTATAGTAGTAAATAATGTCACACGTGGTTTGCTTATACGAGCGCCATTACGACTAGAGAGTAAACATTTAGTTCTTTCGTTTTGATGTGTTTTTCAAAACTTTTAGTGACAAAATAAACTTCTAAGTTAATTAATTTAATGTTTTTGAATTATCATGGTTCGTCGGTGCCAAGTTTGTCAGAAAAACGGCCGAAATGACCAAGGCCATGTAGCTACAATACCATCCCCACTTTTTGTAATTCATTCATTATTTCACTACTGGCGTTTAGAATTATTGGCCGCAAAAATAAACGTGTTTTTTAATGAATAGCCCTCTCTATGTTTATTATTACTCTAAGGATTTTTATAGAATTTTGTCTAATGAAAGTATATCGATGATATTATTTTCATATTTACTGACTATTCACCTACACTTTTTGATTGAAATGTTTTGTTCTATCTATCAAAATAAAGCGGTGGGGGAATTTCAATTGTTTTTTTAAACAAACCAAGATTCTCCCGTTTCAATTGACCGATTTTAACAAATTTGGACTCATATGAAAAAGCATAATTTACACTACAAAACGCTTACTTGGTTTTGACTTTCGACTTCGCCGTTAGATGGGGCAAATTTTTGATTTTTAAAAAAAAAACAAATGTAATGGTATATTCATTTTTACATATTTTAAAAGAGGATACATTTTTATAAAATTTAATGAAAAAAATTGATTATATTGAACAAAATATAATTTTATTACATTAAAAAATGGCACGCCACTGCTTTTTATCAAACTAAAAATCATTTTCGTAATCACTTATTAGCTGCTATCGAAAAGAACCTTTTGACTTTTTTTCGTTAAGCAAACGGTTTTGGATTTAAAAAATCAAATAAATTTACATGGGGCACCCATATCTCGAAACATACTAATTCACATATTTGGAAAAAAAAAGCTTAATAAAACTGTCCAACAACAGCAGGAGCAATAACACTAAAAACAAGAACACAGAACTTTAAAAATAAATTAATAGTTTTGTCATAAATGTTCAAAATGTTGTCCATTATGCACTGGTCCAATCTTTTCTGGGTGGAGTTGACAGCTGCCTCAATTTCCACTCTTGGTATATTATTTGTGCCGTTTTGAATTCGGACTATCATGTCTTCTCGAGTAGTTGGTCGAGTTTTATACACCAAATCCTTTATTCGGCCCCACAGATAAAAATCAAGGCAGGTTAAATCGGGGGACCGTGGTGGACAGAAAAATAGACTGCCTCTACCAATCCAACGGTTAGGAAAATGCCTGTTCAAAAAATCTTGCACATTTCGAGAATAATGTGCCGGGTATCCGTCTTGATGAAACCATATGTTTCTTCTTACCTTTAAAGGCACATTTTCTAAGAGTCCTGGTAAATCGTTCAATAAAAAGTTCAAATACATGTCACCGGTTAGATTGCCATTACAGATGTGCGGACCGATAATAGCACCATTAATAACACCGCACCAGATGTTGACGCTCCATCGACCCTGCTGATAATTTTCACGTAACCAGTGTGGGTTAGTGTCCGACCAGTAATGCATGTTATGAAGATTTACCCTGCCATTACTGCAAAAAGATGCTTCATCTGTCTACAATAATTGTGACAAAATGTAACGGTTTTCCCTAATGAAATCTCTAAGTCAGTAGCAGTAATCGAGCCTACGTTCAAAGTCAGTCTCATTTAAGGATTTATGAATCACGACGTGATACGGATGCATTTTAAAATCCATTAATATTTTTTGTACTGAGCCATAGGACATTCCTAAATTTCTGGAGATCTCGCTTATGCTTAAATGGGGGTCTGCATGAATATAAACCAACACATTTATAATGTTATCGTCTCTTCTTACTCTACGATTTCTTCTCAAAGTTGGAGTTGGTTGCACTTTGCCATGTTGCCTTAATTAAGGCTAAACGACGGAAAACCATTCTCGAATGCCGTCTTCGGAGGGGATAAAGCAGTGCATACTGCCTAGAAGCAATCGCCGCATTTTCAAAACATTGAAAATACATTCTCAACATATCAAAGGCTTCTTGATTCGTAAAAGGCATGATTTGTTGTAAAAATACTTTTTATGTAACATTAAATTAGATGTTAATAGCAAGAACTGTCAAAATGAATATCAGCGTGATTGACAATTTGGTGTTTTCTTTCTTATTATAGATCATGGCCTGCTTCGCTTAAATGCGATGTTAGTTTAAACAGTATGTAAATCTATCTTTTTTAGTCTTATTTCAGAATGAAATAGGGCTATTGTAGAGAGTAGCATGAGGCGACTTCGGAAAAATTTCAATGCAGTTTTTCGTTTTGGTGTTCCTAGATGCCAAAATCACCCTCCTTTCCAAAGGTTATATATATATATGTATATATATATATATATATATATATATATATATATATATATATATATATATATATATATATATATATATATATCTATATATGTATGTGTTATAACGGAATTTGCAAGCACGATAGAGGGCGTATTTTTTGACGGATCGAAACCAAACTCACTACAAAAATCGGTTAGGCCAAAATCTTGGACGAGTTCGTTAATGAGCCAAATCGGCCCAGTAAAAACAAAATGGCGGCCTGTCAAAGTTGAAAAAAAATCGTATTTCCTTTGTTTTTCATTTGACGCAAAAAAGTTACTGAGCTTTTTTATAGACCTTAACACGTTCTACAACTTTTGTATTTAACATTTTTCTCAAAATCGTACATTAAAACATTTATTTAAGAAAATTCACAAACTTACCAGAATTTTTTTTAATTTTTTTGTTTTTGATTTGATTCCAGAATGTTACTTTGGTTTTTTGTACATCTCTATTACTTTTGTATCTAATTTTTTATTTTCGGTTTTATGCAAACATGTTACTGAAATAAGACTGTCCAATTGGTCCTGTGCCATTGGGATTTTTTTCAATCCAACCGTTCGTCTAACGAAAAAAAGTCAGGGGTTCTTTTTGTTAGCAACTAATGAGTGAATACGAAAATGATTTTTATTTCCATAAAAAGCAGTGGCGTGCTATTTTTTAATGTAATAAAATTATATTTTGTTCAATATCAACGGTTCAAAAAAAGGTAGATGATTAATTTGTTTCATTAAATTTTAGAAAAATGTATCCTCTTATAAAATATGTAAAAATGAATATACCATTACATTTTTTTTAAACAATAATTTGCTTTCATTTCAGTTAACGCCATCTAGCGGCGAACACAAAACTCAAAACCAAGTAAGCGTTTTGTAGTGTAAATTATGCTCTTTCATATGAGCCCAAATTTGTTAAAATCGGTCAAGCTAAACGGGAGAAATCTTGGTTTTAGTGAATGTAAACGACGAGTGTGTAAACTTTAGTTTACAGTTCTGAATGGGAATTTCCATGATGTGAAATATAATTTTGTACACCCTCTTAAAGGGGTATTTTAATGTTTTTTTAATGATATCATTTTAACAATGACTTAATAACATCATACATTGTTTCGATTTTGTTAGCTGGATGTTTTTTGACACTTGTTTTAGGATTTTTTTTATGACGGCAGCTTTGATAATGGCCTAATGGCTGAAAGCGCTTAGCTGCATTTTAATAAATATATACACACTGAGTGCAGTCAGTGTCTCCCTCTATTAGAAAATTATTTAGTAATGTATTGAATATTTAACGTTATGATATTCTCGCGTATTTAGGCAACCAAGATATGAAATAATTGTTTTGCTGTTTGTTATATTGACGAGTAATACGAGTTGTACAAATATGAATTTGTGGGAGTCCCCTGTTTTGTTTTTGTTTGTAACTTAGTTAGTTTATTAATACTGAATATGCTTGGATCTTTAAGTAAACCATCGGAAGCAGCTCACGTTTTAGTTAAAAATTATGTTGATATGCTCATTGTAAACCAACTGGAAAATCTACTAGACTTCTGGAAATGTCACAAAAGTGCTTTAGGTGGTTTATATGATTTACATCTAAAGTACTCTTCCGTACCATACGCGTCCGTATGGCACGTAAAACTTTAGACACCATAATTTTTTTAAACAGTAACATTCGATGTTTTGAATTTTGAAAATCAAAATATAAACATTTACTTAGTTGATTTCTTTATTTAGTTACTTACCAGTTACCCAATAAAACTGAAGGAATTTTAATATAGACATTTAAAAAATTAGTATTTTGCTACGCATTAGTAATTACCTAGTTAATAACAGAATTTGTTCATAAGTCATGAATAATTTGGTATTTATACATAGTAATGAATTTTTGATGACTGCGTTAGTTACTTACTGCTACTACCTAAAACATTCATACTTGATTGTTTTTGGCTACTACTAATTCATTCATTCACAAATAATTGATTTTTATTGCATCTACTAACTCATTCACATTCATGAATACTTTTTTGACGTTAGTTACTTACTGCTACTACTAATTCATTCAATCGCGAATAACTTATTTTATTACTTCTACTAATTCATTCACATTTATTCATTCACGAATATTTTTCTGACTATCGAATAATTCGAATAATCGGCAACCATCGAATTATTCGATAGTTTTTATTCGATGGTTCCCATCACTAATATACACACTGAGTACTCGTCGTTTACATTCACTCAATTTATATCTAGTGTGTACACCATACCCACAGACAGTTCAAATCTTGGATTGTTTAAAAAAACAATTGAACTTTCCCCGCCGCTTTATTTTGATAGATAGAACAAAACATTTTAGTCAAAAAGTGTAGGTGAATTCAGTAAATATGAAAATGATTTCATCGATATACTTTTATTAGGCAAAATTCTATCAAAATCCCATTTTTCTACTTAGCGTTGGTTGTTACGGCCTCTAGCGGACATTTGACAAACTCGCAAATAACTTCCAGCAATTTCTCTTGGCGACTTTTATCATGATTTTTTTTTCTAAATCTATACGACCAATATCTTATGAGATATGGCCGCTCGCTACCCTTAACTGATCACCCGGTATAATGAAAATTGAATGTTTTCCATGTAGATCGAGTTGTTAGAAACCACATGAAGGAACAGACACACAAATTGCGTTAACCCAGAATTCCGAACCCGATTTAGTACGGGATCGCTTATTCTTCTTCTGTTTAGAGCAGTTCGAGTGTACTGAGACACCATGTCCACATCCACTTGAGGAGCATTTGTGGAATTAGGTTCGGTGAAACCTGGATCCATTTTAAAGATGTCTTTTAAAAGGCAATCAAACAGAAACACACTTTCTACTATAATAACACTCAAACAACTAAAAAGGCGGCGAGGATGATATCTGTTTGAGGTTGGTTGTGGATATTGATGTCAATTGTCAAATTCTTCTAGTCGACTTTCACTTTGTCTTAATCAACTTGGATAGTCAAGTAGGATTTGTCAACAAGGACTTCTACCTTTGGTCGACTTCAGAGGTTTATTTAAATCTAATTTTCGAATATATTTATAACTTTTTGAGATAAATATCGTTATCATAGAAAAATATATATTATTCTTAATCCGTCTGATATGATTTCACTTGTTAATTCATACCCATGAAACGAGCCCATTGGCCCCTCCTCAGATCCGCCAGTGGGGTTCATTCTACAGTTGTTATGTCTATTACTTCACAGGGTTTATGGAAAGTTAACATTTTCCACAACAGAATTATATCTTTTTGGATCTGTTATTTTGAAAATTCTTGTTCATCTTTCCCAATTGTCTCTTCTGGGTTTTTAACGAATAAAATAGTCAATTTACTTTAATATATTTAATAATGAATATCTACATAATACAGGAATGTACAATAATAATTAAAAACAAATATATCTTTACATCAAACAAGTTTTCAGTCCAATAATTGAATCACAAAGAACGTTAGCTGTTGCTTTTTTATAATATCTTTCAAGATATTGTCACTATGTTTTTAAAGATAAAAGCGCAAGTAGAAAGAATCTGATACATATTATAGTGTTTTATTTGGAAATGTTGCATAGTGATATTTCGGAACAATTACAAGCTTTATTTAACAATAAAAACAAAGTCAGTCGACGGTTTTTATTCTTTCATATGCAATATGCAATTCTGATAATAAAGCCATACCAAAATGTTCTTTTTCTTCATTTTTTTTTTATCTGACTTTGTAGTTTTCTATTAGATATGGAATATTTTGTTTTTATATATACTTAGATCTATATACACAAACTTTCAAAACTCTTTTTTTGATTAGCGACAACTCCTGTCTATATATTAACTATTATCCATTTAAATTAAAACGAAAAGGTTATTCATTACTTTTTGTACTTAATAAAAGAGTAAATTTTTGTACGAATCATAATTTTTAATATATTAGTAAATATTTATTACAATTACAGTCATACAAAAATTTATATACTATTTTTCTACATAAAGAATTTTTAAAAAACAAATTAGAATTCGCGAATCCACCAACCATTTAATATTTCTCCATATTAACTGTTCACTTAGATCAATGCTATAACTTTACTTCAAGGGTTTTAGGTTAGATTAAGTATTAATGGGTCATGGAAATTTCAAAGCTCACCTGCACAGAATTGGAAAAGAACATCTGACTAATGGTACTACTGCAGCAAAAGGGATACAGTGAAGCATGCAGCCCTCTATTGTGAAATATGGACAGATGTAAGGATGGTATACGTAGAAAAGGATGTGAAAGAGAGTGTTACACACAGAAACATAAATAAAATGAAAAAATATGGAAAAAGTAGAGGCATTATGGGTGTACATTGTGTTAGACAGAGAGCAAGTGGAAAAATAATGGAAGAGACAAAGGGAAACACAGATACAGTGAGAACACGAGAATTCCACACTATCCCAAGAACAAGAAAAAAAGTTTGGTTGCTCTAACCTAACCTTCTTCCAAATATCAGCGGACCCAATTAAGCTGTGCACAATCAAGCACAGTCTTCTTCTTTATGTGGTCCCAATGCGGAGGGATGTCCTTAAAATCTCGGTCCAAACTCATAAACACGTAGAGAAGGGGATATAGAACGGTGTATGAGGATGCTTTCCGCCCTGGATTTGATACCTGCTATACAAGATTGGTAAGAGATTTCCTGGACGCCGCGACACGGGGAAGAAAATGCCGGAAAGGTAGCAGCGACGATGGATAGAAAACGGTGAAACGGCGATTCATCCAGAATATCCCAAACTTGATAGTGTCAACATAAGAAAACGAACTATTGTTTCACTCAGTACCTAACTGGACTTACACACAGAACATTGACAAAACCACGACAGACCTATGTTATATGTGCGGAGTCAATGATAGCCCGGAACATATGTATATAGAATACATGGAGGAAAGAAAAATAGGTAGGGGCGGCGTGCGCATGGGTGTACTCTCAGGAACTGATTAATTATTGGAAATTATGAACAGTAATCGTGAAAAGTGGAACTTGATGTATGCTTTCATAAGCGATATAATGGAAAATAGAGGAAACTTAAGAAACGGTTACTCCTGAAATTATTGTAAGTCTTTTTTCCAGGGGGTAGGTCCGTATCAAACGAGATGGGGGTTTAGTGGATGCGAGCATTGCACATCCCAGCTGCTAGGGTAGGCTGGTGTAAAACTTTCTCATTCCTCAAGGAAAAAAGTTTGGTTTGATAATATTGTTAGGCAAGAATAACAGGGTCTCTTTAGTCTGGATTCCTGGACACCCAGGAATCAAAGAAAATGAAGAGACCAATACACTCTCCGGGAAAGGAGTAAGGACGCTTTTTATTGACCCGGAGCCTCTCTGTGGGGTAGGAAAGAAAATTCTCCTATAAGAGTTTCGAAAAAGAAGCAACCTTGTGGTACTTTTTCAGACTGGGACACTCCAAAAAGGTTCTGCGGAACTTTGACATCACTATATCCAAAACAGTCCAATGTAGACTGATGGACTTACTAAAGCAGTTGTAAAATTACCAAGGAATAGGTTAAGAAAGATAGCAGGTCTCCTAACAGGGCATTGCTGTTAGAGTAAACACCTCCATAACTTTGGTTTAGAAGGGGTTGCGGCATGAATGACGAAACGTCGGTCCATGTTCTCGTATTGTGTCTACATTCGGGGTCCCTGTTATGACCTTTAGGGACACAAGCAGGCATCCATTAAAAACGATTGAGTCATTCATCGAAGGATTTGGCTTAATGCATGCATAAGTGGCTGGAATTGCACGATGGGCCCGCCAGTGGCCTCAGTGCTGGAACCTTGGCTTGAACTTGACTTGACAGAGGTTCATCTGCACCTAGTAAATCCAAAAGGTATTTGAATCTCGGCAAAAACAAGCTACATCTTCTCATAGGCTTCCGTACAGGGCATCGTCGCCTAAGAAAGCACCTATTCAGTATATGTTTAGCAGAATCTGCATAATTCTGTGGGGCAGCAGAAGAACTTCCGGATGACCTAGTTCCAAAATGCCGCCTCGCCATTTTAAGCCAACGCAAAAAGTGTTTCGGATCAGAAACTTGTAGAAACGAGGATCTAACCTCCTTGAATCCATCCCAAATACTGGAACTGAAAGGGGAGCTATACAAGTAGCGAGGACAGTTCTGATAAGGGGGGAGGAGATAATAAAAGTTGCAGTGAAATGTATGATAATATTGAGCCAAGAAAGAGTGTTAATTCAAGTTAGATTAAGATAGGTTTGGTTAGGTTAGAAAAAGTATATCACGGAAGTAAAGACAGAAAAATAAATCCAAAATAAATAAGAATTATGGGACCTGCGCATCAGACGATTTGTCTAAATGTTCTTGTAGTGCAACTAAGGTCCTTTTGAAGGTGAGATTGAAAAGAAGGATTTTTTAGGGATTATGTTAGGTTTGGTTTTATTAGGTTAGGTTTGATAACATTGAGTCAAGAAATAGTGTCAATTCAAAGCATGTATTAATAATCGATTTTATTACCTTTCTTATAGAATTTATGATGTAATAAGCGTTTAGTTTATTATTACTTTCATAATAAATGTAATTGGTGGATGCATAATATTCTGAATTTGTTAGAAATATTAAGAGTTTTGTACCTTCTCCTAAAATACTGAATAAGTATAACATGATTTGTTTTTAGCAAAAATATATGCCACATACTACTTCTACCATTTTCTTTTGCAAAATATATATCTTCATGCTAAGAATTCAATTCGCTTTGTTTCACGACAAACATTCAAGTCTTCAATAACGATTTGTTCCATCATATCAAAATATTCATCCAACCGAAACGATTATTTTATATTCACAAGTTGAACATAAAGTCTATTTCGATTCCTCGACACTTATTTTTAATAATGGAACAATTTATTCGCTCTCTTAACATTATTCGAGATCTCAATTTATTTGTACAATCAAAAAATCGATGATATCATATTAATTTGATCATTACAAATTGAAAAGTTACGTACAAATTAAAACATTTACAAACGTATACGTATTATACAGAATATATTTAGTTCGCTTAACGAGAATTTTTTGATAGTACATTTTACCTCATCATATTCTATTTTTCTTTTTTGGACGTCTTGTAGCAATTATTATCACCAATATACTCGTCCGTATCACTTCCTGCCCCTATATACAAAATCTATATACATTTAAATCTAAAAAGAACGGAAATAATTGGAAGAGAGAACAATTTTACGATGAAGAATTTAGCTGATTATATAAATAACAACGAAAAGAAAAATACACTATTTTTAATGATAATTATTAGCCGTCTCACGAAACTAATCAACTTCACATTTTTTAAAAAATATTTATATCACTATTTGGCAAGTTTAAATATAAACAATTGTTTATTTGGGCAAGCGACGTAACATAATTACCCCCGGGATGGCGTATTTACGCTAATAGGTGTAACAACCGCGAAAAAAATAATTTACCTCATTATAATATATTGCCAATGGCATATCTCAACAAAAAATCCAACCTCATGCTTCAGAAATAATGTTGAACAACAAATCGTAAGCTTTGAAACCCCCGTTATAATAAAAATAAAAGGATTTAATTGTATTAATCATTTCATTTTTCATAACGCTTTTTTTCAAATCATATATTACTACTCATACTGTGAGAAATATCGGCACTATTTCCACACCACACATTCATATGGAGAATCAAATTTTTCCTAGATGGCCAAACTTTTCCAGGAGAGGATTCTCGATGTCTAGATTTTTTTCTAGGAGGAAGAACCTCGATGCCCAAACCTTTTCCCCAGAAGGGAATCCTTGGTGTTTCGTCGACGTCCAGAATTTTTTCAGAAGGGGATCTTTCATGCCTAGACTTTTCTTCTCATGGGAGATCATCGATGCCTAGACTTTTTAGGAAGGAGATCCTCGATATCCACACCTTGATGTTTAGACTTATCCCCAGAAAGGATCGTTGGTACTGAGACTTTATCCATTAGTGGATCCTTGGTGCCTAGACTTTTTCCATTAGAGGATCCTCGATGTCTAGACTTTTTCTCGAGGATCGTCGACGTCCAGAATTTTTTCAGAAGGGGATCTTTCATGCCTAGACTTTTCTTTTCATGGGAGATCATCGATGCCTAGACTTTTTAGGAAGGAGATCCTCGATATCCACACCTTGATGTTTAGACTTTTCCCCAGAAAGGATCGTTGTTACTGAGACTTTATTCATTAGTGGATCCTTGGTGCCTAGACTTTTTCCGTTAGAGGATCCTCGATGCCTAGGTTTTTCCCGCAAGGTAATCCTCGATGCCTAGACATTTTTAGACAAAAATCCTCGATATCTACATTTTTTTCAGATGCGGAATCTTCGATTTTCTAGGCTTTTCCCGCGAGGGAATCCTCGATGGCTAGACTTTTTTTAAACGGGAATCCTCGATGTCTAGACTTTTTTCAGAAGCAGGATCTTCGATTTTCTAGACTTTTCTCCCAGAAGGGGATTCTCGATGTCAAAACTTTTCCAGTAGTGGGACTTAGACTTTTTCCCATGAGGAGAATTCTAAACGCCCAGACTTTTCCAATGGGGATATTCGGTATCTAGACTTTGTCCATTAGTGGATCCTTGGTACCTAAACTTTTTCCATTTGGGGATCCTCGATGTCTAGACTTTTCCCGTGAGGGGCTCCTCGATGGCTAGACTTTTTTTAAACGGGAATCCTCGATGCCTAGACTATTTTCAGAAGCGAGTTCTTCGATTTTCTACTTTTCCCCCAGGAGGGAATTCTCGATGTCAAGATTTTTCCCGCGAGGGGCTCCTCGATGGTTAGACTTTTTTTAAACGGGAATCCTCGATGTCTAGACCTTTTTCAGAAGCGGGATCTTCGCTTTTCTAGACTTTTCTCCCAGGACGGAATCCTCGATGTTAAGACTTTTCCAGTAGTGGGATCTAGACTTTTTTCTCGCGAGGAGGATTCTAGACGCCCAGACTTTTCCAATGGGGATCTTCGGTGCCTAGACTTTTTCCATTAGAAAATCCTTAATGTCTAGACTTTTTTTCATTAGGGGATCCTTGATATCTAGACTTTTCCCGCGAGGAAATCCTCGATGCCTAAAATTTTTTTAGACGAGAATCCCGAATGCCTAGACTTTTTTCTGGAGCGGGATCTTCGATTTTCTAGACTTTTCTCCCAGGAGGGAACCCTCAATGTCAAAACTTTTCCAGCAGTGGGTTCTAGACTTTTTCCTGTGAAGAAGATTCTGGACGCCTAGACTTTTCCAATGGAGATCTTCGGTGCCTAGATTTTTTCCATTAGGGGATCCTCGGTGTCTAGATTTTTTCTATTAGGGGATCCTTGGTGTCTAGATTTTTTCCATTAGGGGATGTCTAGACTTCTTCAGTAGTAGGATCCTCCATGTCTAGACCTTTTAGCTGGAGGGAGATCTTCAATATCTAAACTTTTTCCAGGAGGTTATCCTCGATGCCTAAACTTTTCTCATTAGGGGATTCTCGATGTTTAGACATTTTCAAGAAGGAAATCTTCGATATCCAGACTTGTTGCAGTATGGATCCTCGTCTATTTACTTTCCTTCCACACTCGTGAGAAAAGTTGACCTTCCCCCACTTGTTACATGATACACTATTATTATATAATGTTTTTCTACTTTTACTGTGGACTCCGTCGATACTTGAACCTAGGGGCCACATGCCTTTTAAAAACCATATATTTAGTATTCCTATATTGCTAGCAAGAGTCTAACAAAAGGATGACCATCCACTTGCGTACGTTTATCTCCCGTCATTTAGACCTGAAACGCTATGCGCATACTCGAGAATAGATTTGGTAACACTTCCACTTATGAGAACTATCCGTCACCAGAACGCATGCGTGTCGGCTCATAGGATCCACCTACTCCAATTAGAACCCGCTGGTGGGTATAAATTGAGGGTGGAATCTAGTCGGAAGTCAGTCGAGTTCCAGATATCAACAAATCGAGTCCAACAGAAGTCGAGCTAAGCCGTCCAAAGCGAAAAGTTGAGACAAACTCAACATCACGCCGGGCTTGAAAACCACAGCCTAGGCAGTGAGATACAGACCGCAACGAGGGCGACTTACAATCTAAGCTGTTTCACGATGCCGATTAGCTAAATTGACTCACGACACCAACGACTGATACGCTAAACGCTCTGGCATCAATTGCTACACTAGAAATCGAACAGCGCATATCAATAACCACTTCCTGTCAAGTGTTCTTTTATTGAATACATGCTCAGTCGGTATACAGTGCATAGATGGCCATACTACAGCCTGAGGAGTCAAAATTTAGTCTATGCATTTTTGCAAGTGGCCTTCGAGCCGGATTAACGCGAAAATCAATGCCTGAAAAGGAAAACCATAGCATTCCAAGTGGCTAGTGTCATAACAGTTGTATAACTTTATTCGTCTTGATTTTAACAATGAATGTTTAATAGCTAACGTACAATAATATATACGGCTGTTCTCTTCGAGTCTTACTGAAAATCTGCCTCTCGAATCGACAAGTCACCGGCTTCTCTCGGCGTGGAGTTGCCAATAGAACTAGACACCAAAAGAAGATTGGACATTTTCTGCATCGGGTTTGATTGTCTTTGATAAAAACTAGATCACCTAGTTTCAAACTCTCTTGATTAGTCTTCCACCCGTTTAGGCATAATGTTCGAGGCTTGAGTATTTCATACTTTGATGGTCCTTTGTAGAAAAAAATACTCAAGGCATTAACAGTGGCTAATCCAAGTTAATTGAAAGCGGATGTGACGTCATACCCTTAGATTTTTTGATGGCGGGAGGTAACATGCTGTGCTAAGGAAGTTTTGCCATCTGTTATCCAACATTTGTCATGTAGAATCCGTGATCTATCATGTGTTCTGTGCCATCTGTCAGGCTGTGACGTCACAGCCGCTTTCAATGACTTTGGATTAGTAAAAAAAGTGCATAAAGAACCTTAGAGCAATTTATAAGGTTATTTTATACAAGGTATGGTCCCGAACCCGTATTGAATTTTTTTACATATTACTGTGTTCCCTATCGATCTCATATTTTGTAAAGACGGCCCTGATTATCTCCAATTCCACCAACATTAAACTTCAGTTTCCCAGCTCAAATATTTTATAACGTTGTTTTTCAAAGATATGGAAATAAATTACTACCACTTACAATTACATCATCTGACGCGCGTTTCTACAACCATATTATCATTTTCAGAGGCCGAAAATAACAGTTTACCTTCGGTCTCTGAAGATGATGAGATAACGAAACGTGCGTCAGACAGTGTAATTGTGAGTGGTAGTAAATAATGTGTTAAGTATGAATATCACCAAAGATTCCAGAAATTCCATCTTATATGAAATAATTTGTATCGATTGTTGTTTCTCCATGTTATCACAATATACTGACTTAATTTTTAGTTATTTCTCAATTATTTAAAAAAAAATAGATATAAAAAAGTTGATGGTTTTGTTGAAATATAGTATGTTTGACTACATATATGTGAAAGTTTGTTATTATTAATTTTACCGAATAATGTTATTCTTTATAAAAAGTTGTACATGGTCTGTAACGTAAAACGGAAATGTCAGATATCGAATTTTTCCATTCATATACGAGTATATAAGTTTGAATTTGCGACAATATCGGAAACTTTCATTATCCATTGTATATTAAAACATAGTTTTCCATTTTTGAACAACTTTTCGTAGTAAATTTTTTCCATATTGCTACGAATAAATATACTTTACTCTTTTACCAAATTCGTACTTTTTCACATAACTGGTATACGAATGAAATAATTTGACGTTTGATTTTTACGTTACGTACTATGCATAACTTTTAATGAAGATAACTTTTTTCTGTAATATTAATAATACTCTATATATAACGTCGACTGATTATGGCAATATATTAATATCTGAAATATTGAATATTTATTTAATTATGTGAAGTTGATTGTCATTTTCAAAATATTCGAGAATCACACACTCACTCCAAGCATTTTATTTAAATCTATCTCTTTACGTTTGTCCAAACAGAAGGACGAGCAATACTGTTAAACTAATAATAATACTATTTGAACTTTTAATTGGGATGCTGGCATCACTAGTTTTGCTTTCTCGTGTTTCTCCACCTTTTATCGTAGAATTTTGTTGATCAGCTTGAACACTGTTTATTTTCTTCTCACTCGACTGCAAATTATCGGCTTGTTTGGAGTTTAATTCTGGAGAATCTATAGGGACGACCTACAAATAGAAAAAACGTATTTAACTGGTGCCAAAAGGAATTTTAAACGCTGAAAATAAGAAAAAAAATTACAGGCTAAAACCAGGTGGAAAATGTTATTGAGGTTCCAATTTGAGGAAAGAAAGAATATTTAAACAAGAAAACATTCGAAATGAGGATGCAGTTTAAGGATTGAAAACGGTATTTCCGAAATAAAACTCGTTCGTTTCTTAATTTACCCTATTTTGTAACATTTCAACATAAAAGTACCATTATAGCAGTTAGACGTACATTACTGACGGTTTTATTTGTATCAAGACACATATTCTACTTGTCTGACTGGCGGTAATTTAAAAAAAATAAACATCGAATTAAAGAAGAAAATTGAACATTAATAATTCAGAACAAACGGTTTTTTTTGCGATTTACGGCGAAACGTAATCTCCTCGCAGAAAATGTTCAATACAAAAGTTGTTGATAATAAAAAAATCTAAAATTTTTGTATTCAACACTTTTGAACATAACCTCAAAGTAACTGTCAAAATAGCGAAAAACCGATTTATCAATATTTAATTTTTTTCTACTGTATAAATGATTTAATTTACATGAAAATTTGGAAAAGTATGCCATTTTTGGTGTCAAATGAGCATGATTTTTTCGAAATTCAAAAGACGACTATTTTTCGAGTTATGTACATTTTTCGAGATCTTCCATGAACAATTGGATTTTTTTTGTATTTCAAAGGTCTGTCTAAAAGTAATCGTTGAAATGCCTACTTTAAAATGATCGATGAAACTTGGTGGTTTATTGATCGTTAAACCCATTAAAATTGCGAAAAACTTAGATCGTGGATTTTCCGAATGTGTTTTAACTACATTTATTTTAACAATGATCATTTTGGTTGATTTATACAACACTTTAGTAATATGTTTTTTACAACAACAGAACAACATATAGATTCCAAAGTTATCAAATTGTTTCGATTGCAAAGAATGGATCATTATCTGCTACTTCCTACAATTCAAATTTTGTGTTTTCTCTTAGACCATTTTCTGTAAATAGTAATAAAGGAAACGGAGCGAATTCATAATTTAAAAAATCTTTCATGTTGCCTTTGCTGTTTATATTTAATGTAATTCTTTATGTTGAGATTTGAAGAGCAGTGTACATCACAAAATCAAATTGACAAACTTTCTCCATCACCTATATGAATAGAAAAAAGAATATATAAACGAGGTACTTAAAAACCTTTAGTTTAAAAATCTATTCATAAGAAAGAATTATGTACCTTCCTAAAATCCATAACGGCTTCGCGACAATTAATAGAAACTTTCGTTTACACGCCATATTTTGTTTGAAGCAGACTAGGAATAATTTCAGATTTGTTGAATTTGGAGAGGTATAGGTTGCATGGTGGCAAGGCAATAAGCCAAGGTGGCGTGTCTGAGTTGTTGTTGGGAAGGGACGCCATATTTTGTTACAAACTTACATCCTTTGTTAATTAGAAAGTTACCATTAGTCGAGATCTCAAGTGTCGACCATAATAGAATAAAACATTTTTACGCCATACAAATTTGTCCTATACTAGATTTCATAAATTTTCGCGTGCTAGCGTTTCTCCCGAAGTAATTCGGAAGTATTTTGAAAATTTGCAAATAAGCACTCACGATGTGCCTCCGTCAAATCTGTTTCAATTACGACGAAACAAACATGTCTGTCGATCCTTTGAAAAAGGGATGGCTATATCACAGTAGTAAAAAATACCCGGAAAATATAATAAACTATTCAAAATCAGCTATTTCCATAATGTTTTGTGGGTCAGCTTCAGGCGTTTTTTACCCCCATACGCAATTTACAGAGCCGAGCATTTGTGGGACCGTTGGACCGAAAGAACACCCTTGTTGTGAGAACCGTTGTTGCAGCTCTGCGTCCCAATACAACAAAACGAAAAGTAGTTGGATTGAAGCCACTGCTTTACAGATTGGTTTCAAAGCACGTTTTTACCACATGCTATGAATTTGTGAGTAAATAAAGTTTTAATTGGCAACAATTTGTGGTCGCACTTTACTGATGAAGTCTTAGATTTGTGTAGTCAAATAACATTGTTTTTTGCGCCTCCCTCCGAATTCTACACACCTAACGCAACCACTTGATGTTAGCTTCTTCAGACCCTTAAAGGCAGCATGAAGGTGAGTATTGTTGGACTGGAAAATTAAAAATCCATAACAATCTTCTTCGAAGAAAGAAATATTTCAACAGTTGATGCAGATTACTCTGGAAAAATGAATTTCTCCGGAACTCACTCACCTGAAGCAATTAACCACAATTTGAGGTCTTGATTTGAAGCAACGTGCATTTATCCACTGAATCTTCATAACATTTTGAATAAAACTACCAACCCTAAAGATAATGGTAATCAATTTGGGGTGGATTTTGATAATAATATAGTTTCCTTTTTAAAGGAAAAACGTTACAACAACACCCCTGTTTGAATACCATCACAAAAAAAGAGGTTAACTATGGAAGCTGGTAAAAGTGTTACGTGCCCAAGAAATGAATTAGACGAAAGTGAAGAAATGGATAATATATCGATGGAGCTATCTGATGGGTATGAAGACACATATTCTGATGGAGTAGATTATTTACCCACTGACTCTGAGAAGATTATTCTCGGAATATTTATTCTAATGCAAATGTTGTCTGGAAATAGAAATTGTAACAAGTATAGAGACGTTACCAAGGTTTGAAAGACATGTAGACGAGAATGTCTACAATGTATTGGGGTTGAAATCTATAGACACCACAAAAACAACTTTTAGTTGTTTCTAACGATTACTGTAAGCTTAGAGGATATTATAGATATTCGAGAATAGCCATCATAAACGCAAGATATGTATTTCCGAAATCTTGATGTTTTTGAACGTTAAATTTTGTAATTTTTTTTATTCCATTTTTGGTTTGTGAAGTCACTGTGCAATGATGTAAATTAAGTTTACAGACTATTACTTTCACTCATAACCAAAGAAGGTGCCAAACTTAAGTTTTGTTATTTTTGTAGAGAATAAAGTTTCACTTTGATAATAGCCAATGTTCTGTTATCACTTTTGTTTATGAAAATCCAATTCCTATGCCAAATGATATGGGGTGACTTTTGATAATAAACTTATGCATTATCAAAGACGCCCTAAATAGGAGCTTTGTGTTTGATTTAATTATGAGTGATTTTTACGATGTATATGCTGGTTCTGGTGACACAGAGTTCTGTCTGAGATGTGTATGATGCACTTTTTTTTAGTGTGGCAATGTAATTAAAAGCGTGGTCACTTATCACTTGATTCATTTGCCTGTTTCTTAGTTTTATTTTAGTGCACTCCAATTAAGAACTTATCTTGAATGTAGTTTGTTGAGATTTGTTTTCTATAGTTTTGCAGCATTTTGCCTATTACGTTTTCAGGACGTTGCCCGGTTTATTGTTAAAGAGAACGCACATGATCGCTCTGTGATTTCTAATTGAAAAAGGAGGAATGTGAGAGAGAGAGAGAGAGATTCGTAAATGAATTTGGGGTGGGTTGGAGTTTTCTTGGTTGGATGTCCTTTTCCTGTTGCTGCCCTGGTATAGGATATGTTCCCTCTTCAGGGCTGTGTTGGGTGGTTTGGTGCGCGCTCGGCCGAGAAATTAAGTTGGGGTTTAAAAGTGTCTAGTAAGAATTTTTTTAAAAGTGTCTAGGATGGGAATGTAAGTGTTGAAGACGAACCATGTATCGTTGCCGATACATAGATTTATGCGTTGGGCTGGCTAGGTGTCAGAAATTATGAAAATTGAATGTTAGGGTTTACGGCTTATTTATATGTGAATAGTATGGGAGATGAAGGGGGTAGGCACTCACCGAAAATTTTAGAACGAGTTTTACGTTGGTGGTGACAGGTTATTACAACATTGCCAAGCGGAGGATATGTGAATGGGAGGTTGCATAATTAGTAGTTGAGTTATTGATGTATATATAATTGATTGAATTACTCAGGTAGGATTTTAAATCCGAACACGCCCCAAGAGCACCTAACTTTGTTAAAAAATATTGACATTGCGGAAATATTGGTTATACATTGATAACTTTTAGACTCAAAGAATTCGTTGTAATACAAAAACATGGTAACTATCAAATTCGCTTCAATTTCAGGTGGTTCTTATTTATTTTGGAAAAAATAAACAATTGATGCCATGGATGTCTTCATTAAGCATAATGCTAATATATTATATATTCTTTTTACCCAAAAGTAAGTGTATTTATGATGTAATTCACCCTATTTGACAGTTCTTTAATCGCAAATATCCGGCAATGAAAGATATCAATCTGGTAACCTAAATGATTACAACATATCCTATGAAGTGGCGAGAATTTTAAAATATTTTTTCGAGGGGTAGGAATAAAACTTATTGACATGTCTTGAAGCTGCTCTTGGAATATTGAACTGGAGTTTATGAAAATTGGGATTTTAAACAGAAATATAAGTAAATTAAAATCACAATGAGAACTTAAGTTTAGAGCTTCATACGAGAGCGAGATTTTTCTCGTCTCGCTTTTCCGAGACGAGACGTTTTGGAAAATATTATGGGCGATACCGAAACCACATTCAGGGCAACCCGAGAGTCTCGTTAAATTTTTTTATGAAGTTTTTATTCGAAAAATCAGAATAGAAAACAATAAATTTTACAAAATATAAAATCTGGTGACCATCTGTGAAAGATTTTATTGTAAATTTAAAAAGAAATCAATAACCGAGAATGAATTCTTCACATTTTTACCTCAACTTGTTAAAGCTTCTTATAGTAACCCATCATCTCTTATCATCAATATTTATCCTCGCAGATTTTTATATTTTAAATTTGAATGATTTTTTTTTAAATATCGATAATTATATAGAAATAGATTATTATTTAGAATTAAGCGAGACGAGACTTGAACGAGACTCAATTTTTCGAGAATTGACGAGACCGAGACGAGATTTTTGTTACTCTCGTCTCGTGTGAAGCCCTACTAAAGTTATCCACACAATATCTCATTTGAAGTGTACCGTTACGAACTCCTTTCAGTGGATGAATGATATCCATTTTAAAGGAAAGAAATTTCAAAACCCTCCGTTGAACTGATTCGCGTTTCTGAATATGTACGTCATAAAATGGACTCCAAATAACGTTTGTGTATTCAAATTTAGATCTGATATAGACATTTTGTTAGTAGACGAAGAAATAGCCTCAATATGGGGTATAAAAGAAAGTTTAGAGTTAAAAGTGACACCCAAATCAACAAATGTCGCTGGGCGTTCAAAAACAGTATAATTGATTTCATAATTTTTTCAGTTTTTAAGGAAAACGTCATTATCTTACATTTACTAGCGTTCAACGACAATTTATTACTTATACGCCATTATTTCTATCAATAAGTAATGCTAAAGGAACCCCCTTGTGTTATAGTACTAAATTTATTTTTAAATTAAATTATATTACCTCTTGAGTAGTCGACACAAACTTTGTTGTGGTACTACTAGTGGTAGTGGTGGTAGTGGAAGTTGTCGTCGTGGTAGGAACAAAAGAATTATTGTGTAAATAATATGCTGGCGTATATTCGGCTAAAATTTCCATCATTTTGTTCTCCCTTTTAGTATCTCGTATGATTATTTCCCTCTTTTCTCCGTCTTTGTAATTTTGGACAATCGTTGCTGTGTAAGGTATTTCCAATTCCGTGTAGTTACCGAGAAGCGTTACATTTACAGCTGTACCGGCTTCCAAAAACCTGAAAATGTATCAAAAATTATTCGCGCGTAATTTTTAATGAGGAACAATTTTCTCACCTTTCTACTGGAACTAAATCAACTTGAGGCGCCATATAGTGTAAAGCCCAAGATCCGTTGATTTGATTACCAAAGGGTAAATTAACTTTAAGAGGCAATCCAGTTAAAAGTCCGTGCCCTTTTCCCCAAAATAGATTATAATCGTAGCTGTAATTGATAACGGATTCGACTCTTTGGAAAGTATTTTCTTCGTTTTTCAATATAGCGTGACCCAAAACATGTTGTTTTTTGGGATGGTGTTTGTTGATACGGGCGAATTTGATATTTTTCAATTCGTAAGATTCGGGTTCGGTTTCTATGAGTAGTTCGCCATCTTCGTAAGGAATTTCTATGTTGTTTTGTTCTACGACGTAGAACATGCCTAGATTATCGGACGGCGTGAATTTTCCGATGTGATGCGACAAAGAACCTAAAACATATAATAAATAATTGATATTAGAGAAGGTGTTATTTCCACCAATATTTTATAATAAAACAGTACCTTCTTTTTCATGGCTATTGGCGGTTCTTCGTGCAACAAAACTCCTTAAAACGTTTTCTCCGCTGGTAACAGCTCCTTGCGGAATAAGCGTGTATTTATCCTTATGGACCCAACTTAATTTGGCGCTGTCTTCTATGCTTATCAAAACATCGAATTCCTTGTAATCGGTTACTTTGCCATAAAGTGAAACGACGCAGACATTTTTGGTGGGTCTCAATTGACCGGATACCCAAACGCTATTAATTTTGGCACGGCAGACGTAAACGGGTCGTTTGGTTAGGCCATTTTCACCGGTTTCGTTTTCGGATATTTCCGCCTCGTTACTTTTGGGCACTGAAGAAAAAAAGCACATCTAGTAACAATTTATTCAGAATATACAGGAGGTAATGACATGTAAAAAACGACTCAACTTCACAAAAATGCTGGCCAATAAAAATTGAGGTGCTGATCGAGAAACTCTGCTCATGCTTTATCGTAAATTAAGGCGCGATTCTCACAATACGTAACATTACCATCACATATCCTCAACGGCACCCTAAAGGAAACAGTATATTGTGCAGCAAGTGGGGAAAGTTCAACTTTTCTCACTAGTGTGGAAGTTTGTATCACGAGCCTGAAGGGAGGGAGAGTTCCGCAAACACGCGAGTGAGAAAAGTACTTTTCCCTACATATTGCACACTATACTTTTTATACAACGTATTTCCATCTATGAAAATTATAGACCATTAAATTCTACATAATTTTTGTTTGAAACATTTTTTATACGAATCACCGTTTTTGAGATAAAGTGCGGGTACCGCTTCATCTTTCACTGTCATAATATACAACTTTTCGCACTATATCTCAAAAACGGTGAGCCGTATAAAAAAAGGTTTCAAACGAAAATTATGTAGAATTTAATTGGTCTATAATTTTCATAATAGGTGACCACACAGAAACGAGATATTTACGAAACACTAATTTTTATGACCTTTGCTTACACAAGATAATTTGAGACTTTTGACACATTGCTTAAAATACCGAAATAAAGGTTTATACCAATTTTCAGCTTATAACCTGAGGTTGTTCCCTTTTTTGATTAATTTGACTGGGCTATGAAATTTAAATTAAGCAATTAATTACTCATTTATTTTATCGCAACAATACTTTTACGATTCAAAAATTTCCACTCCAGCCCTGTTGTTTGTTTATACCAGATGTGATGTCAATGTTCGGCCTAGACGAATCGTGAATAATCTAGAGCAGTGGTTCCCAAACTGGGGGGCGGGGAGAAAATCCAGGGGGGCGTGACACCCAAGTGAAATAAATAAAAAAAATTACAAAAATAATTTCCTCAGATTTTTGAAATAGTCTTTCTAAGTTTTCAAAATTGTTTTTGTAATGTTTCAATTTCCACGTCTTTTTACCAATTTCCACGCTTCCACATAAAGAATATTCACTTGACATAATGGTCAAGTGTTTGTAAAAAATTAAAGCCATTGTTTAAAATAAAACAGATCAAAAATCCTTTGTTTAAAAAA
The DNA here is from genome assembly GCA_963921935.1 of Galeruca laticollis. Taxonomy (NCBI): domain Eukaryota; kingdom Metazoa; phylum Arthropoda; class Insecta; order Coleoptera; family Chrysomelidae; genus Galeruca; species Galeruca laticollis. The sequence continues at coordinate 269,030 of OY998179.1, forward strand.
CAATTAATTTGCAAATTAGAGAACAGTGTTTGCGAACTCAAACCGCCCATTTCAAAGAACGTAAATACCCCCATTACAAAAGGCGTAAATTTCCCCGTTGCAAAGTTGTAAACTTTATCAAAGAAGGCTACAGTTTTTAAAACTACAAAACACGCAAGAGTTCAATATTCTCAAAACCGCCCCCCCCCCCCATAGCAGTTACTGTCAGACGCAACGGGTGTGTGTACCGATACCTCCGTTTGGCCTTCGCGTGAGTGCGAGTGTCCCACCACCCCTACCACGCCCACCCCCACCGCATCTTCAATCCAATGTCAATAACCTTGCAGTTTGTCCGTTGTGCCAACAGTGCTTTCCGTGAATTATCAGTCAGCGTGTTTGCTGTATTGTGGGTGTTCTGTAATTGCTGCGACGTTTGAATTGGAGTAATTTTTTTTGTGTTGTGTGAGTTCTGTGTGAAGCTGAATCAGAGAAGATGAACACGGCAAAGAAACGCAAGTATATTGACGATTATATTCAATATGGGTTTGTTTCCTTGCTTAAAGATAATGTTGATCACCCTCAGTGCGTTATTTGCTATGAGGTGTTAAGCAATGACGCGATGAGGCCTAATCGTCATCTGAGACATTTGTCAACCAAACATGCCTCTTTAAAGGACAAACCTAAAGAGTTTTTCGCTGCAAAATCTAAGAATTTAAAGCGCATGAAGTTAGATAGCACTGGATCTGCTGCTCAGTCATCTCTAAAAGTGCTTGAAGCTTCCTATGAATTATCTCTTATTATTGCTAAGGAAAATTAAAGTCACACTATTGGTGAAACGCTTGTTAAACCGTGCCTTTTAAAAGCAGCCGATGTTGTCCTTGGAACTGATAGTAGGCAAAAGCTATCACAAATACCACTTTCAGACAACACCGTAAAACGCCGCATTGATGATATGGCCGAGGACATTAAAAACCAGGTGGTTGATGCAATAAAAAAATCCCCGTTTTTTGCTATCCAGCTTTACGAGAGTACAGACAGCACAATGCTCTCATTTGATTGTATATGTTCGTTACATTTAACATGAAAGAATGAAGGATGAACTGATGTTTTCTACTGAGCTGTTGACCACTACTAAAGCTGTAGATGTGATGGAAGCAGTATCAGACTTTTTTAAGAAACACGAACTTTCTTGGCAAAAACTTATTGGTGTATGCACAGATGGTGCTCCTTCAATGCTGGGTTCTCGTTCAGGCTTTGTGCAGTTGGTCAAAGAGAAGAATGCTAATGTGGTTGGGATTCATTGTTTTATTCACCGCCAAAAACTCTTCCTAACGAACTCAATGCTGTTTTCAAGCTTTGTATTAAAGTAGTCAACTACGTTAGGAACAGTGCATTAAATACTCGACTGTTTAAAATTCTGTGTGAAGATTTAGGAAGTGATCACAAAACGCTGCTATTTCATACAAAAGTACGATGGCTATCAAAAGGCAATATGTTGGGAAGACTATTTGAACTCCGTGATGAAGTGATAACGTTTTTGGCACAGCAGAAACAAAACGAGCTTAGTGCAGAGTTCAAAAAACCCTGTAACCAAGTGATTTTGGCCTATTTATCAGACTTTTTTGACACGTTAAATAAGCTAAACTTGAGACTGCAAGGTGCAGACTCAAATATAGTAACACATCGGGATGCCATCAAGATGTACGTTGAGAAACTACAACTTTGGATACGTCAATGAACCCCAGCAACTATTCAAGTTTCTGCAAAGTAGTGTCAGTCTCAGAAGAAGTATGTTTTGAGGACGTTTTTGAAGGACCGCTTTTGAAAAACTTGATAATTGACCATTTGAAGAACCTCAAGGAGGAGTTCAGCAGGTACTTTCCTAACTTGTCAGAGGAGTTTTACAAACTATCAACCGATCCGTTCTGCATGGACATACAGTTGCTGCCAGAAGAGTTGCGAGAGGAGGGAATAGAAATAAAAAATGACTCTGCTGCAAGATACGATTTTGACAAAATGGACAAGCCCTCATTTTGGTTAAAGTACTTAAAAGTTTACCCCAGTGTTTCAGAGGAAGCTGTTCGGATGTACTTGCCTTTTTCAACAACATACATGTGCGAAAAAGCGTTTTCATCTCCTTGTGGCGATCAAAACCAAGTACCGCAACAAACTTGATGTCGAAAGTGACCTACGCTGTGCTTTGTCTGAAACTCAGCCCAGGATCTGTCAACTTATCCAGAACATGCAAGCGCACCCATCTCACTAAATTACATTTTATGTTTTGTTTTTGTAAGTAGGTAGGCCTATTGTTTCACGTCCCTTAAATTGAAAATGTATCTGTGTTACAATGTTAAATTTTGTATCAGTAATTATATTCGTTTTTCATGTAATACTTGTTTTAATTTTCACCATACGTACAATTATTGAATCTTTCCATTCTGCGTTACCGCATTCAACAGTGATCGAAAAATCTACCTACTCACCGTATCAAGTAGGCACATACTTGTACAAGTAGGAGTTGGTATGTACGGCACCGTGGAAATAGGGTATTGCAAAATGGAAAGCTGATATGTGTAGGGGGGCGTGGGGGATCTCCAAATAACAAAAAAGTTTGGGAACCCCTGATGTAGAGAGTCACAGCTTGGGCAGAAACTCCTGATCTTTTTATGAAAAACAAGGGGCGAGAAAATCCAGACGTATTTTCAATGAAATTTTGAATCCTGCAATGATTAAAGCTTTCTCAAGGCGAAATATCACAACTCTTTAAAAAAAGTGGAATATACTATAGCACCTTCACAATTTACTGAAAATACTCGCAAGGCTGTAGATTATACATCAATACCAATGAATGGGATAGCTCTCAATGCACAAATTGCTGACTATAATAATTGAGGAAGTTAGGAATTTCCAAGAAAAAACAAGATATCCAAATACCAAGTTCCTCCAAGGCAAACCGTACTACTATTAATACAAGTTAATTGTAACTAGTCCAAAGAGCATACAAGAAAGGATACGACTGGGAATGAGAGGTTTATGGAAAAAATTGCTATGACGATGTAAAACGGAAAAATGGATCCAGTGTTTCTTTTGTGTGTTCCCTAAATGTGAGATGTAAATCTCGAAAAGACGAAGAAAACAATGAAACGTTTATGCCTGATGGTTGCTCACATTCCGATTCTGAAAAATCTGTCCACCCTTCATTAAGTTTTAATAAAAATTTTCGTATAAACTGATTATCACCATATTTCCTCTCTAGTATCACCAAATTCAATACCCTATCACCACTATTATCTTCTCTTTAGGTAATATTTTCAAGCTCCTGGCAAATGTTAAAAAATGTTTTGGTACCAGTGCCGGATTTAAGGGAGGCAGGCTGGGTAGCTGCCCGGGGCCCCTACACATATAAGAATTGCAAAAGATGTCGCCGAATATTGTTCTGCTGCGATAGCATTTTTTACTTTCATAGATGACCTTTATGTGTTTTTTACATCCTCTACATATATATACAGCTTGTTAACAGAATGTTTAAAATCTACTTTTGTAAATGAAGGCGACGCTGATTGTGGGAAAAATATTATTGTTCCTAAAAGATTAAATACTACTCTTGTACAGTACAAGTCAATGGAAAAATAATAATAATAATTTCAAAATTTAAAATCCGTAGCGTTGTAAATGGTTTGTATAACCGAATATGTCATGTCTATTGGAAACATCAATATTTGGAATATTTCGTAAAAAAATTTTAGAGAACAAACAGTACAAGTCATAATCTTCGAGGTCCAAATATTGACCCTAATTCAGTAGTAGCAGCAGCATTTGCATCACTTAAGACGTGACATCTTCGAAATGTATATGAGACGCGGAGTGAGACGATAAGCGGAACTTAAGATTATTCAACGCGTAGTGTGCGACAACTAAATGTCCGGCTTACTCCACTGGATTATGGAAAGGCTCCAGAGGCTGAAATGACACCAGCAGAGCAATTAACTCAAAATGCCTAGGTGTCGAATTAGTACAATTGGTTGATTTTTTCAATACATTTGAGATGTATGTCGGCTTATCAAATATGAGTAAATAACTTCAAATGTACCTAAAATGCTAAAAGGAGAATGTCGATTATATTTTTCCAAACGATAAAATGACACTTTGTCTATATTTAGTTTTGATGATACAAAACTCAAGAGAATTAAAAAGTCGACTTCGGTCTATGAGGGGTTAAGAGCGTTTGAATCAACTCTCTATAATGAGCATTAAATACGATATCTTAAACCAACCAGATACATCCGACATCATCAATGAATTTTCAATAAGAAAATCTAGAAAAGTGCCAGTACTTTATTCTCACAATCTTACTTAACTTATTTAACTTAATTTACATATTTTAATTTGTATTCCGAGTAAAAAACTGTTATTTATAATGTATTACATATTACATGCATATTATGTATTTATAAATATGGAGTGCAATTTTTCGGTAGAAACTAGAGCCCTCATAGGAATTCTGTCCAGAGGCCTCCTATATATCTGACACTGTTTGGAACGACTGAAATGACAAAAATTTAATAGAAAAAAGGTTCGTTTCTAATACTCAAATTCCGAAAACAACCTGAAATTCGAATAATAATGAACCATACAAGAAATTATCACCAATATACCTTATACTACCTTACCTATTTAAAAAGTCATAACCAATTGTCGACGAAAATCGTAACAAGTTGAACGTCCCCTGTATGACTGAAAGAGCGTGTAATAACGGAGAAAGAGAGAGATGTTCGAAGGTTGGTTTATGTTAGAATTGGATTTTTGTTTTAAGGGAATGAAGAATATGATAGTTTGACCCTGATATAGGATTAGTTTCCTCCGCAGAGTTGGAGCTGGGTTTGTTTAATTGGTGATTTCGTCATATGCGGTACTCGCGAGTGACTGTGAGGCTGAGGATAGCCAGGAGGTTAAAAATTGTATAGAATTAGCATTGAGAGTGTGTATCGAGCGGACTTTCGCTAAAAGGTGACTGGAAAGTAAAGTTCACTTAATTAATCAACGAGGATTGTTGTTTAAAAAAGGTGTCTTGGAAACATGGTTTTAGAAGTGTATAGAATTGGTAGATAAAAAGTGACTAGAACGGATTGGAGATGAAGGTTTCTGATGAGACGACGATCCACATTTCAATGCGGATACATATATGGGTTTTTGACGTTGGAATAATAAGAACATTGGATACCATCCCATAATGGAATACATGGTAACGAAGAAGGGTTATGCGTGTGCTGGGTTCAGTATGCGGTGAGCCTAACACACGGCCATCTTCTCAGTAAGGATCTTAAACCAAAATGCAATTATTGCAATGAAATACTCTCCGTGAAAGACTTACTCAGTATCCGCAATTAGCAACGAAACGGCAATAGGCGCAACTTGCTTTTGCCGAACTAGCAAACATTTTGGGATCATCATGTAATGTGCATAATTTAAAAACAGTTTTTCAAATCGATAGATGTTCTGAGACTCGTATAGATATTATTCATGCATAACAAATTATAGATTTTCTTTCAAAGATATAATTTTTAAAAACTATTATTTAAACTTTATTAAATAAAAATACAATGTACGATTTACGGACAGGAAACGTTCATGATGTTAACAAGAAATGTCTAGAAGTGAAGTAAGAAGTAAACAACTATATAGTGTTCCAACCAAATTCGACCAGATATGGAGGATTTATCACCATCTAAGCGACCTAAAGTTGGCCCATTGTCGCTGAACGAAAAAAATCTGATATTAAATTGCTATTCTTCGTTGAAGAACGAAGAAATTAGAAGAAAAATCATGAATTTGACAGGAAGTGTTGATGAAACTGTGGAGATTACTGCAACAATGATGAGTGTTTCAAAAACAACAATTTATAATTTAATGAAGGAGAAAAAAAATGGAAACATCACAGCACCAGCAAAGTCCCCAGGCCGACCCAAACTTGAAATGGATGACGACTTGAAGAATGGAATAAGGCGTTTCTTTAGAAAAGAGATCCCAACTCTCTCCCAAATTATGGCTTCGGTTCAAGAAGATTTAGATTTTCCGAAAATGTCTCGAAGTACATTATGGAAAATTTTGAAGGAACTTGGATTTGAATATAAAAAAAATTATCGGAACGCAATGTTGATTGATAGAGACGACATTGTCATTTGGAGGAGGAGTTATTTGCGCAATATTCGGAAAGCAAGACTAGATCAAAAACGAATTTATTATTTGGATGAGACTTGGTTAAATGAAGGTCATACTGTTTCAATGTTTTGGCAAGACACGAATGTCAAAAGTCGGAGGCAGGCAGCTCTTGAAGGGTGGTCAACAGGCCTCAATCCACCAGCAGGAAAAGGACGTCGACTCATCATTACTCATATCGGAAGTGCCGACGGTTTTGTTAAAGGTGGATTGTTGTGCTTTGAGTCGAAGCAAACCGGAGATTATCATGAAGATATGGATGCAGACGTTTTCGAAGAATATTTCTCACAAATGTTAGATCTAATTCCAACGGGCTCAGTCATTGTTATGGATAACGCAAGTTATCACTCCAGGTTAGTGGAGAAATTACCTTCAACTGCATGGCGTAAACAAGATATCCACGATTGGCTAACCTCGAAAAATATTGAATGCCCAGATAACCCGCTGAAAAATGAGCTCTTGCAACTGGCCAATTCACATAAACACAAATATAGTAGATCAAATGGCATCAGCGCGTGGTATAACGGTGCTGAGGCTTCCTCCTTATCACTATCAACTCAATCCCATAGAATTAATATGGGCCCAAGTGAAAGGGGAAGTTTCAAGAAAGAATACGACATTCAAAATGAGTGACGTAAAAGTTTTATTCGAAGACGCGTTAGGTAACGTAACCAAAGAAAACTGGAAGAAATGTGTTGAACACGTGATACAAGAAGAACTAAATATGTGGGAAATTGATCATATAAGTGAACACATGATTGAACCATTTATAATCAATGTTAATAATGGAAGCTCAACAGAATCGTCTGATTCTGATATATAGACTAGTTTTTGTGTTAGTTATTACTATTATTTGTTAGACTTTTTTTTATAAATATTACATTAATTCGTACTTCATTCCTGCATTTTTCTTTTTTCCTCTCCTATTGTAAACGGTATATTAGTAGTAATGTTGATACCTACTGCAAAAAAATTTGCTATTTTTTATATAATACTTTATATACCAAGTTTGTTTTGTCCTGATTGCACGCCTCTGAGGATTAAATTGTTTATTTGTTCATTCAAATACAATAGAGCGACCCTTTCAATACAATAGGCGACCCAACCGAATACAGAGTTACGGGGTGTCTACCTGAAATTCGGAACAAATGAGAAATTTTAGTACAAAATTAGATAAACTTCGGAGATATTTTATTATACACCCTGTATCGGTTTTGCATACCTAATGAGCTTTTATTACTCCATGCCTTTTAAAAACGGACTATAGTTTTATTAAAATATATATGCTGATCGTGTAATCTTCGGTCATCTCATCTTTCGTAGTTTCTAACACGCTTTTTTTTGTAAATCTTAATGACCCTAATGATCCACGTGATTGATGTGTATTATTAAATAAGAAAATGCCGGAAGTAAGAATCATAATATATCCTATGACAATTGTCGAAACATTAAAATGATGCGTTAATTTTGGTGCACATCAGTGTATTTAACTTTGTTTAGAAGGAAAAAATTACAGAGTTTTTATCTATTTAGCATGGTTGTCACAATGTATTAAAGTGGCGGTATTTTTATTTGTCGTTTTGCCTTATTGAAAAACTATGATAATTTATTGGGAAATTTAAAATTCTCACTTAAGGCAATTTTATTTAAAAACAATTGCATAACAACTAGGAAGGATACTTCTACAGCTTTCTTTTTAACTAAATGTACTTGTATGAAACATAAAACGTACGTGTAGGTATTTTACGCCTTTTTTTACTCATTACAAGGAAACTCGCTCAAATATTTTTTTCTGTTTACTTTTATTGCTTCAGGTACAGTTGTTTATTGCATAGTTAATTATTGTGTGTGAAGGGAAAACGTGTTTTACTACACAAATTTGAGTTACGCACTTTGCTCACTTCATTACAATTTAATTGAATACGTTTCAAGGTCCATTCTAGTTACAATTTCACTACGTTTGAAAAAAATAATTAGAACTGATTTTATTATTTGAAATTTTTGCTCGCGTGAGCTGCTTTCAAAGCTTAACCTGATTTTTATTACCATACACTTATATTAATAATAAAAAACAATATAGAAAAATCTTTTAACAACAGTAAAAACACAAGGATAAATTTCTTTTTGTAACGATATAATTTTGCAAATCAGTAATTTTTCTTCTTCGATGAAAATTTGCTTTTTTGGCAAGATAAATTAACTGCAGAATATGAATGAACAACAATAATTATCTTTTTTTACTACTAACCTGAATAATTGCTATTATTTACTCCATTCTCCTATCGAGAAGTAATATTTCTCATCCTAGGTAATTAATAAAAATAAAAAACACCTACGTAAATAATGAGAAAAATTCTGTATTTTCAATGAAATTAAAAGAAACTCTTTTGTTGTTAACTTAATTTTAACCAAAAGCAAAAAATATCAACTAGGATATTTCACACCTACAATAGGCTTGAAAATTATTTGAAATTATAATTAATTGTACAATTTGCTGTGTTACAGACACCGAAATATTAGAATATACTTTATTTAACTTTTTAAAAGTACCCGGTGATCAGTTAAAGGTAGCGAGCGGCCATATCTCATAAGATATTGGTCGTATAGATTTAGAAAAAAAAATGCATGATGAAAGTCGCCAAGAGAAATTGCTGGAAATTATTTTCGAGTTTGTCAAACGTCCGCTAGAGGCCGTAACAACCAACACTAAATAGAAAAATGAGATTTTTATAGAATTTTGCCTAATGAAAGTATATCGATGATATCATTTTCATATTTACTGACTATTCACCTACACTTTTTGACTAAAATGGATTGTTCTATCTATCAAAATAAAGCGGTGGGGGAGGTTCAATTGTTTTTTAAACAAACCAAGATTTCTCCCGTTTCGCTTGACCGATTTTAACAAATTTGGGCTCATATGAAAGAGCATAATTTACACTACAAAACGCTTACTTGGTTTTGACTTTCGTCTTCGCCACTAGATGGCGTTAACTGAACTGGTAACAAATTTTTCAAAAAAAAAACAAATGTAATGGTTTATTCATTTTTACATATTTTACATATTCTAAAATTTAATGAAAAAAATTAATCATCTACCTTTTTTTGAACCGTTGATATTGAACAAAATATAATTTTATTACATTAAAAAATGGCACGCCACTGCTTTTTATCAAAATAAAAATCATTTTCGTAATCACTTATTAGTTGCTATCAAAAAGAACCCCCTGACTTTTTTTGTTAGACGAACGGTTTTGAATTGAAAAAATAAGATAGATTTACATACTGTTTAAACTAACATCGCATTTAAGCGAAGCATGCCATGATCTATATTTAGAAAGAAAACACCAAATTGTCAATCACGCTGATATTCATTTTGACAGTTCCTGCTATTAACATCTAATTTAATGTTATGTAAAAAGCATTTTTACAATAAATCATGCAATTTATTTTCAATGTTTTGAAAATGCGGCGAATGCTTCTAGGCAGTATGCACTGCGTTATCCCCTCCGAAGACGGCATTCGAGAATGATTTTTCGTCGTTTAGCCTTACGTTTAAGGCAACATGGTCAAGTGCAACCAACTCCAACTTTGATAAAAAATCGTAGAGTAAGAAGAGAAGATAACATTATAAATGTGTTGGCTTATTATGCAGACCCCCATTTAAACATAAGAGAGATCTCCAGATATTTAGGAATATCCTATGGCTCAGTACAAAAAATATTAATGGCATTTAAAATGCATCTGTATCACGTCGTGATTCATCAATCCTTAAACGAGACTGACTTTGAACGTAGGGATTACTGCTACTGGCTTAGAGATTTCATTAGGGAAAACCGTCACATTTTGTCACAAATATTGTGGACAGATGAAGCATCTTTTTGCAGTAATGGCAGGGTAAATCTTCGTAACAGGCATTACTGGTCGGACACTAATCCACACTGGTTACGTGAAGATTATCAGCAGGATCGATGGAGCGTCAACGTCTGGTGCGGTGTTATTAATGCTGCTATTATCGGTCCGCACATCTTTAATGGGAATCTAACCGGTGACATGTATTTGAACGATTTACCAGGACTCTTAGAAAATGTGCCTTTAGAAGTAAGAAGAAACATGTGGTTTCAACAAGACGGTGCCCGGCACATTATTCTCGAAATGTGCAAGATTTTTGAACAGGCATTTTTCTAACCGTTGGATTGGTAGAGGCAGTTTATTTTTCTGGCCACCACGGTCCCTCGATTTAACCTGCCTTGATTTTTATCTGTGGGGCCGAATAAAGGATTTGATGTATAAAACTCGACCAACTACTCGAGAAGACATGATAGTCCGAATTCAAAACGCCATAAATAATATACCAAGAGCGGAAATTGAGGCAGCTGTCAACTCCACCCAGAAAAGATTGGACCAGTGCATTCAAAATAATGGACAACATTTTGAACATTTACGACAAAACTATTAATATATTTTTAACGTTTATTTTTAAAGTTCTGTGTTCTTGTTGTTAGTGTTATTGCTCCTGCTGTTGTTGGAGAGTTTTATTAAGATTTTTTATCCAAATATGTAAATTAGTATGTTTCGAGATATGGGCGCCCCATATTTGTTTTTTTAATCCAAAACCGTTTGTCTAACGAAAAAAAGTCATAAGGGTCTTTTTGTTAGCAACTAATATGTGCTTACGAAAATTATTTTTATTTTGATAAAAAGCAGTGGCGTGCCATTTTTTAATGTAATAAAATTATATTTTGTTCAATATTAACGGTTCAAAAAAAGGTAGATGATTAACTTTTTTCATTAAATTTAAGAAAAATGTCTCTTTTAAAATATGTAAAAATGAATATACCATTACATTTGTTGTTTTTTTTTTGAAAAAAACTTAAAAATTTGCTACCATTTTAGTTAACGCCATCTAGCGACGAAGACGAAAGTCAATAAGTCAAAACCAAGTAAGCGTTTTGTAGCGTAAATCATGCTCTTTCATATGAGCCTAAATTTGTTAAAATCGGTCAAGCGAAACGGGAGAAATCTTGGTTTGTTTAAAAAACAATTGAACCTCCTCCACCGCTTTATTTTGATAGATGGAACAAAACATTTTAGTCAAAAAGTGTAGGTGAATAGTCAGTAAATATGAAAATAATATCATCGATATACTTTCATTGGGTAAAATTCTATAAAAATCCCATTTTTCTACTTAGTGTTAGTTGTTACGCCCTCTAGCGGACATTTGACAAACTCGAAAATAATTTCCTGCAATTTCTCTTGGCGACTTTTATCATGAATTTTTTTTCTAAATCTATATGAGATATGGCCGCTCGCTACCCTTAATTGATCACCCGTTACAATCCAACTCAGGGTTGTCAGATTAGTTTTATAAAATTCTCCCAAACTATAATTTTTTCTACCCAAATTTATAAGATTTTCACATTTTTTCCCAAAAAATATAGAACAAATAATAATAAATAATATAGTATTTTTCTAATAAAACTGTAAGAGAAATTTATTGCGCTAATTATATTTAAATTTGTGTAAAATGTTTTTTTTTTCATTTGGGTATCCATTGATCGTGTGTGGTCGATAAACATTTAAACGATAACCAGACAGTAAGAAAATTGTGGATCTGCCTCTCAAGCTACTCGATAATGCCTACTTGCTTTTTTCGACATTTTGTAATTTGATATACAAATTAAAATCACACCAAAATAACTTATTTTACGTTTTTATGTGCTTTCTTTCATCTCTGCGAGTGTAGCGTTATATATAAACAAAAATTAAAGATCACTGAATAAAGCAGAAGGCAGACAGTTTCTTTCCAACTCATAAGTTTTAGATCTCAGCTGTTTTGAATTGTGATTGGTCAATGATAAACTGCCAGTGGCACTGACACAACATCAAAAAGCCAATATGCGCGCACATTTCCCCTATTAGAAAAACATTCCCCAATTAATTTTATTTTCGCGTCAAATAAAATGTTTCCCAAAGTTGCGAAAAATTTGGCAACCCTGATCCAACTCAACTCATCATTTCAATCCCACTGACAGACGTTCGCTGATCGTGGCTTTTCAACCTATCCTAGGTGAACTTCACACATTTATGGCAAATCATGTGTATTCCAGCATTTCCTATATTAATGCAACTAATATTTGGACCAGGTACATTCAATTCTGTATTATGATCAATCTTTGTATTTTGTACTATTTGGCACTAAATTATTATTAACGTTTCCTAAGACAGCATCTTGATTTGCAGAGGAAGTTGAGGGTATACTTAAAGCTTCGTTGGGTAAATTATGTTTTTACACTGATTTGGAGATTCTTTTCTTATCAGCTAATAATTACCCTTCAGCCCCACGGTAGCCGACCTTCACCCACCGTGCCTTTTTAAGCTTAGTAAATATCCTCCATTTATTGACAGAAATGTTACCGGAATCCCCATTTTTGTATGGCAATTCTTTTTCCCCATATTTTAAATTGGTGACAGTTGATTCGTGTACTTATATTTAGTGATAATAATTTCTAATTTTAGGTACGCGCTGTAGATAATATTACCGTTATCTGTTACAAATTTCATTATTCAAATTGTAAATCTTCAACAGTGCACCTACACTTTTTGCGATATTTTTATGAAGTGAAACTAATTCCGAAACCGTTGTACAAACAATGAGTGTTTGACGAGTGTAACTAGCAATCTCTGCAAACGAGGAGTCGGAAGAATCTAACGGTTTTTTTCCTTATACCAATGACAAGATATTCTCGCAAACTGAACCGCATCTAATAACTGTTATAAAGACTCTGAGTTAAAGAATATTATTTATCGAATCTACATTTGGATTTCTTATTTTCCTTTTTTTTTGTTTCATTTTTATAACAGAAAAAATATCAATTGTAATATAAATAACATAAACTACCATCCAAAAAATCGTCAAAGGCAATATTCTCTTTTGTTGATTAATATATTATGTTTTTCTACATTTTTGGAAAGTAGTGTGTATGTTAATTGTGTATTTAAATAGTGACACTCACCTTCAACTATTTGATAAGCTGCTATAACGGCATTCCTTAACGAAATTTTATCGTTGAATGGGATCCATTCTAACGTCGTCGATGTGATGAGTTGTTCTAAATTTTCGGCAAGAATGTGTACCGAGGGTTCTGCCTTAACGAAACCGAACCAAAATGACATTAACAACAACGTCCATTTGATATGCTCCATGGTTCCACTGAAATAAAAATAAAAACAATTTAAATTGTTAGATCGTGATGGAATTGGTATTCAGATTAGTATAAGTTAGCAAAGTATGTGTTTTTCTCACGTGTCTAGAAAGATATGCTCACGTGTGCTAAACATGATTTTTCCACAATTTTGAAACATAATTTTCCCAAAAAAATAAAACGTTGTACTTTGACTATTAATGAAAAACTCTACCAAAATTAATTAATTAATAATTATATTTTCATGTTTTTCTTGGATTGTAAGTCTTGATGGTATATTAGAAATTTCTATTTCATTATCTACATAATTTGATTTAGCCCAATTGTAATAGGTAGTCCCATGAAAACATTGTGCTCAGAGTATGCACCCAATTAGGTATACGCGTGTGCTCACTTGTGAAGAAAGTTCACTTGTTATTCAATATAGTTCGAGTCAATGAAGCATTATGATAGGAAATCTTTTAGAATAGGACGTATCGGAATGCGGTTTTTTGCATTCGCTTGCAAAAATTATTTATATCATTCGTACCTACTTTGTTCATATTAAAAACCGGAAGTTGCATTGCTGCAGTCAAAAATGCATTTTTTGAGAGGCCTTTTGGCAAATTTAATAACTTCGTAAATAAGAGTCGGAATTGGCTCTAGTCGGGTACGCGGGGGTTTTCGAGGTCGCTGATCACGATTATGATGTTCAAATTGACCCCCCGAATACCTGGAACTCAGGAACGCCGACGAACCTCATATCCGGGGACTATCCCGAACTTTATGCGAGAGACGAGAGAAACTGGGCATCCGGGTTTTTTTGGGTCGCTGAATTCGAATATACCATCGGCGAATACTCCACGGACACCTGGTGGGCCCCAATCTGGACGCGGTCGTCATCTTCGAGAATTTTTCTGGAAATATCGACAATAACGAACCGAAAATCGTTATGGGGGCTTTTTGTGTGCGCTGAATCCGAATTTTATGTTGAAAACTACCCCCCAAACACCTGGTGCGCCCTAACCTGGCCCTGAACGTCATCCCCGAGGGTTTTCCAGGCATAATTGAAAAAAACCACCCGAAAATCGTTACGGGGTTTTTTTTGGCTCGCTGAAATCAAATATGGCACCGGCCAACACCCCACGGACACCTGGTGCGCCCTACCCTGGCACTGAACGACATCCCAGACACAGACACAATTGAAAAAGACCAACCAAAAATCGTCCCATAATTTCATACATTCATTCATGGGTAACTCTCCCCCGGGGCCCTCAAAAAATGTGATTCAGTCCTCTAAAAACGACAAGAATAATCTCCGGCTGGATCTCCGAACCTTGCCGAGCGGCCTTTCACTTTTCTCCTAACGCTCAAAACGCTTCAGTGAAAGTTTACAAGTATACACAGATACTTTCCCCTACTCCCTACTCGTCCTTTTTACAGGACTGAATCACATTTTTTGAGGGCTCCGGGGGAGAGTTACCCATGAATGAATGTATGACATTATGGGACGATTTTTGGTTGGTCTTTTTCAATTGTGTCTGCAAACCCCTCGGGGATGACGTTCACAGCCAGGGTAGGCCGCACCAGGTGTCCGTGGGGTGTTCGTCGGTGCCATATTTGAATTAAGCGACCCGAAAACCCCCCCCCAGTAAGGATTTTCGGGTGTTTTTTTTTCAATTGTGTCTGGAAAACCCTCGGGGATGACGTTCAGAGCCAGTTTAAGGCGCACCAGGTGTTCGGGTGGTCTTTTTCCACATAAAATTCGGATTCAGCGCACACAAAAAGCCCCCATAACGATTTTCAGTTCGTTATTGTCGATATTTCCAGAAAAATTCTCGAAGATGACGACCGCGTCAAAGTTGGGGACCACCAGGTGTCCGTGGGGTGTTCGCTGATGGTATATTCAAAATCAGCGACCCAAAAAAACCCCGGGTGCCCAGTTTCTCTCGTCTCTTGCATAAAGTTCGGGATAGTCCCCGGAGATGAGGTTCGTCGGCGTTCCTGAGCTCCAGGTGTTCGGGGGGTCAATTTGAACATCATAATCGTGACCAGCGACCTCGAAATCCTGCGGGTACCCGACTTGAGCCAATTCTGACTTTTATTTACGAAGTTATTAAATTTGCCAAAAGGCCTCTCAAAAGATGCATTTTTGGCTGCAGCAATGCAACTTCCGGTTTGTAATAAGTACAAAGTGGGTACGAATGATATAAATAATTTTTGCAAGCGAATGCAAAAAACCGCATTCCGATGCTTCCTATCCTAAAAGATTTCCTATCTTTGGCCTTTTTAGTGCTTCATTGCATCGACTAATATGCTACTTTGCTGACTATTTTTTAATAATGAACTTTGCTTGCGATTGTGGAAAAAATCGTTATTATTTATCATTTTCATACTTGAATCATAATCTAGTTTTAGTAGTATCAATTTTTCTATATTTAATAATATATTTTGGGAAATATGTAAAAAACATGTTATTTTAAAAAATCTGCAAACCGCTGTACATTTAATACATCATAATAAAATTAACTCCAATATTTTTATCATAAATAATTTTTTTCTAAAGACATCGGTAATAAAAAGTGGATATTTCATAGTGAATAACCTCATTACATATTTGAGACATAGCAATTACTCGATTCGAATTAGTTAAACCGCATTTATGAGGGTGAATAAATTTTAAATTAACATAATATCACTGTCTACTGGGTGAGTTATATTTTTATCGTTTTATCGCCAGGTGTTTTGTAGAATGTTTAACCATTAATTTAAACATTTTTCAAATCAGGCGTATAAAAATTGGATTTTTCTTTTACTTAGTTTCGTAGTTATGAACCGTTAATGATGCTTGGAAAGCATTCATTATGCGAAAATGACTCTTATTATTTGAATATAGTTTACGAAAATCATTTCAATTAATTGACATAATTTTTTAATTGGCTATTAATTCGTCGTTAATTATCGTTAAATACGATAGAGGTATATCAATAAAATCTATATATGCGTGTAACGGAATCTTTGAACTTAATTTCCACCCAATTCTATATTTATTTCAAAAAAAAAATCTAACGTTCCATCAACTGTACATTGAAAGGTTATAAATACATTTTTGCTCAACAGGCCTTGAAGACCTATTATTCTCCACTCCCTTCTATTTCTCATTTTCTCTTTCCAGTTAGTGACGTTTATTGTTGCTAAGTCTTCGAAAGTTTTGTTTTTCCATTTCTGCCTTGGTCTACCTTTACGTGTTTTTTTCAATTGGGTTTATGTATAGCATCATATTCGGCATTTCTTTCTTTCTCTAAATGTTCCACATATTCCTTCTTAATATTTAAATATGTCACAAAAAACTTGTTTCTTAATGTGGCTACCACTGTAATTACGATTTCTTATCTGATCTATGAAAATATGTACACTACCGTTCAAATGTATGGAAACATTTGGAGACGACGAAAGATTGTACACTCAAAATTAACAAAAAAATTAAGTTTCGCACCTTTTACAAATCATTTTAACAGAAACTTAGAAGATTAATTTTTTTTATTTTGAAACTTTTTTATGCAACGCTGTGATTGAAAATTTTAACTTTTTTGGACCTTATTTAGTTGCATTTGGGGGTAAAAAGCAGAGCAAAGTTAAGTTAGAGGGCTGGATCGAGAAGAAGAAAGATAAAAACACATGGAAAATATTTTAGAACTGTGAAAACGTGGAATAATGATCCATCAGATTAAATTGATCAAGGAGGTTCATTGGAAGTGGTTGTATTCGACTTCTGTTTTGACCGCATTTTTTCAATTTATTTTATTTATATAAATATTGAGATTGGCTTTATTTTGATCTATATGTTGCTTATAAACTTTCGTATGGTAGTATATGTCAATCCTGTCAACCCATAAATCAAAACAAATCATGATTGATATGTTTGTATTCAATTAGCATATAAATTATCTTCGTAATTGATCTTTAGAAAAATTTAATTTCGTCTATGGATACGCGAACAAGGTGTGCCAGTTCATATATTCATCTAATAATTTGTAGTCTATAATTATTGACAAACCAGCCTGAATTTAATTCATGATAATGGGTAATTATACAAAACTTTTTCGGCGTCAAGAAAATTTTGAACTTTGCAAACGAGAATTTCATTCAATTTGTATAATATATTTATATAGGGTGTCGCAGGAATGAGAGACCAAAACCCAGGAGTGGGTAGATGGTATGAAAATAATGCCAGCACTTTATATAACTTTTTTTCCTACCGATCTCGTTTGTTGCTGTAAAGTTATAAGTTAAAAATACATTTTTATTTATAACTTTAAAACTATGTTTCGGAAGTTTATGAAAATTTGGCAAATAAAACTGGTGAGGACTAATATTACATATTGTTACATACTATACTCCGTTTTTAAAAGACATGGAGTAATAAATCACTCATTTTGGCCGGAACCATAGGCGTACCCACATTTAGTCATTTAAAAAAAGTTAAGGCTTCTAAAATTATCTCATTTCCGAAAATAACCGTTTTGTAATATTATTTAAAATGAAATTTCAAATTATCAATAATATAATAAACTGTGGATTATATCACTGACATCAATTTTCCAGAAAATTTATTATTATGTATAAAAGGGCGTAGACGAGTCCCTCCACTAAGCTCCAGGTAGTTATAATCCTACATACAATAAATAATAAAATAAATGTTAATAACAATTTTATATAAATACATATATATATATATATATATATATATATATATATATATATATATATATATATATATATATCCAAACCAACCCCATTTGCCGATTATTTCACCCAATTAGCAGGTAATTGGAGAAACTTGACAAACAGGTAGCTCAAAAAATGGTTTTATTATTGTGAAATATAGTCTTTTCAGTTCTAAGGAAATGCCCCCATAATACAATGTACTTACTAGAACTATTCAACTATAAAAGTAGTAGTTTTTTACTAAAAAAAGAGATCTAGCACTGCCTAATCTGAAACTATGTGGCCGGAATATCCAAGTGGTGGAACAGATGCGTTACCTAGGAATGATTTTCGACAGAAAGTTAAACTGGAATGCCCATCTTAACCATCTCAGAACATCATATCAGAGCGGCATCAATCTACTGAGAATTCTGTCAAACCAAAATTGGGGTTCCGACAGACAAACGCTCTTACTTCTCTATCGAGCTCTAGTAAGATCCAAAATCGATTATGGCTCTATAATATATGCCTCAGCAAGTAAATCAGTTCTGAAAATTGTTAACACGGTACACAATACAGCAATACGGCTGGCCCTTGGAGCATACAGGACAACGCCCGCTGAGAGTCTCTACAGTGAAGCTGGGGAGCCATCATTGCAGCTTTAGTCTCTACTGATAGTCAGCATCCAGTATATCATAACACCTTTTCAAACCGTTTTCGCAATCTGTATGAAAACCGAAGAAGACTAACATACCCTTTCTATCAGAGGATCAACAAGTTCAGTTCCGAATTGAATGTGACTTTCCCAGTTACTCTTCCCAACAACAACTCAGACACGCCACCTTGGCTTATTGCCTTGCCACCATGCA
The DNA here is from genome assembly GCA_963921935.1 of Galeruca laticollis. Lineage (NCBI taxonomy): Eukaryota > Metazoa > Arthropoda > Insecta > Coleoptera > Chrysomelidae > Galeruca > Galeruca laticollis. The sequence goes on from OY998179.1 coordinate 287,985, forward strand.
ACCTATACCTCTCCAAATTCAACAAATCTGAAATTATTCCTAGTCTACTTCACAATCATTTCCTCTCATCAATAAATGAATATTGTGATTATACTCATATCTACACAGACGCGTCCAAGTCAAACCAAGGAGTAGCATCAGCTTTTTTAAGCCCGAATACATCCAGTGGATTCAAACTACCTCCACAATGCAGCATTTATAATGGTGAACTTTTTGCAATCTTTCAAGCAATCAAATACGCTGCTCATGAAGATATCCACAATACTTTAATTCTTACAGATTCGTTAAGCTCGTTACAAGGTATACAACTCATTTATTCAGATCATCCCCTGACAAGGCTCATCAAAGAGTATGTTCACACAATTAGGGAAAAATCCAGACGATTGGTCTTCATGTGGGTCCCGTCACATGTTGGGATCTCTGGCAATGAGCGGGTTGATAAAATTGCACGTGAAACAATGAATGAACCAATCTTTCAAAAGCAAGAGGGAGTACCGTATACTGATCTGAAAAAATATATGAAATATGTGGTCTCTAACTACTGGTCATCTGTCTGGGCAGAATCTGGAATGAAACTTAAAGAAATTAAAGATGATATCAAACCAAGAAGAAACATCCCTAGCCAAAGAAGACACCAAATAATAATCACCCGTTTGCGCACTGGACATACAAAGTATACCCATGAACACTTGCTGAAAGGAGAAGAAGACAAAATATGTGATATGTGTCAGGTGCCAATGTCAGTTAAACATTTCATGGTCGAGTGTCCGAGGTTCGCGGAACAACGCCGGACGTACAGTATAAGTGCAGATTTAAAATCAACTCTTGGTGTGTACTGTAATTTTGAAAACACAATCGGATTCCTCTCTGAAATAGGTTTAGTCAACAAAATGTAAATTACTAAGCTCGTTACCATGTTGCTTATTACTGATTCCTATCTTCGATATTATGCTATTCAAATATTATTGTATGTTATAGTGACGTTACCAGCCTAAATGTTATTTCATGTTACTGTTATGTTATGTTGCTATTAACCCTAGTGGTGGATGCAACTATTATTTTCTAAATATAAAAGTAGCGGAAAGGTTGAATATTTTCAATTTACAGTTCATCTGTTCTGGAGAAACTGCTGTGTTGATTGATTTCCCCATTATTACTGTTATTATTTTTTACCGTTATTGTTAACTGGTGTTTATTTTTGTTCTTCTATACAAGTTCTCTTCTCATCACACGAGACAAACGCCTAACTACACCTTCCAACTATATAGTGTTCCAACCAAATTCGACCAGATATGGAGGATTTATCACCATCTAAGCGACCTAAAGTTGGCCCATTGTCGCTGAACGAAAAAAATCTGATATTAAATTGCTATTCCTCGTTGAAGAACGAAGAAATTAGAAGAAAAATCATGAATTTGACAGGAAGTGTTGATGAAACTGTGGAGATTACTGCAACAATGATGGGTGTTTCAAAAACAACAATTTATAATTTAATGAAGGAGAAAAAAAATGGAAACATCATAGCCCCAGCAAAGTCCCCAGGCCGACCCATCTTGAAATGGATGACGACTTGAAGAATGGAATAAGGCGTAAGGTGCATGCTTTTTTCTTTAGAAAAGAGATCCCAACTCTCTCCAAAATTATGGCTTCGGTTCAAGAAGATTCAGATTTTCCGAAAATGTCTCGAAGTACATTATGGAAAATTTTGAAGGAACTTGGATTTGGATATAAAAAAAATTATCGGAACGCAATGTTGATTGATAGAGACGATATTGTCATTTGGAGGAGGAGTTATTTGCGCAATATTCGGAAAGCAAGACTAGATCAAAAACGAATTTATTATTTGGATGAGACTTGGTTAAATGAAGGTCATACTGTTTCAATGTTTTGGCAAGACACGAATGTCAAAAGTCGGAGGCAGGCATCTTGAAGGGTGGTCTCAACAGGCCTCACTCCACCAGCAGGAAAAGGACGTCGACTCATCATTACTCATAACGGAAGTGCCGAAGGTTTTGTTAAAGGTGGATTGTTGTGCTTTGAGTCGAAGCAAACCGGAGATTATCATGAAGATATGGATGCAGACGTTTTCGAAGAATATTTCTCACAAATGTTAGATCTAATTCCAACGGGCTCATTCATTGTTATGGATAACGCAAGTTATCACTCCAGGTTAGTGGAGAAATTACCTTCAACTGCATGGCGTAAACAAGATATCCACGATTGGCTAACCTCGAAAAATATTGAATGTCCAGATAACCCGCTGAAAAATGAGCTCTTGCAACTTGCCAATTCACATAAACACAAATATTGTAGATACGTTGTAGATCAAATGGCTTCAGCGCGTGGTATAACGGTGCTGAGGCTTCCTCCTTATCACTGTCAACTGAATCCCATAGAATTAATATGGGCCCAAGTGAAAGGGGAAGTTTCAAGAAAGAATACGACATTCAAAATGAGTGACGTAAAAGTTTTATTCGAAGACGCGTTAGGTAACGTAACCAGAGAAAACTGGAAGAAATGTGTTGAACACGTGATACAAGAAGAACTAAATATGTGGGAAATGGATCATATAAGTGAACACATGATTGAACCATTTATAATCAATGTTAATAATGGAAGCTCAACAGAATCGTCTGATTCTGATATATAGACTAGTTTTTGTGTTAGTTATTACTATTATTTGTTAGACTTTCTTTTATAAATATTACATTAATTCGTACTTTATTCCTGCATTTTTCTTTTTTCCTCTCCTATTGTAAACGGTATATTAGTAGTAAAGTTGATACCTACTGCAAAAAATTTGCTATTTTTTATATAATATTTTATGTTTATTGTTTATTCATATGAACACAAAAAAATGTGTTTTTATTGAATCGATATTGTGAACTCTTTTGAATAGTTTTCGTAATTATAACTTCATAGTGCCTTCATATTCATATACCAAGTTTGTTTTGTCCTGATTGCACGCCTCTGAGGATTAAATTGTTTATTTGTTCATTCAAATACAATAGAGCGACCCTTTTAATACAATAGGCGACCCAACCGAATACAGAGTTACGCTACCTGAAATTCGTAACAAATGAGAAATTTTAGTACAAAATTAGATAAACTTCGTAGATATTTTATTATACACCCTGTATCGGTTTTGCATACCTAATGAGCTTTTATTACTCTATGCCTTTTAAAAACGGAGTATAGTTTATTGAGCAATTAATATTATGATATTTAGTAAGACAGTTTTTCTTGTCATTGACACACAGATATACAGAGCAGTTTGAACATTTTGAATACAGTCGTGATTCTACTGCAACAGATGAACACTGTTGGCATCTACCTCTTTTTGCAGTAAAAAGTGCACTCAGTCTAACATCGTCAAAGACACTGTAATTATATTTTGCACCCACTAAAGAATTTTGAAGGCTGTTTCGAGGGTTCGGTGAAGATGCTGATCCAGGCTTTCTGTTTTTAACAGGATTATTGGATTGATTCAAGAGTACTAGCGCAACTCCTCTTCTAAAATCAAATAAGTTAAGGTGCTATTCGGGATTAAGTTTTTTTATAAATGATGTAACTGTTCACAAAAGCAATATCAACAATTCCACCCATATGTTTATTGTAGTCATCGACAATTTGAGCACAATTTATATAAATCTTGGTACCGCATTTTTGTTGACGTTTGACTGTAGTCAATTCTGTGCCATGAAAGTTGGATAAAAAATGTCCAATCCTATTGTCACACCATTTTAAAAATGAAAGGTTTTATCTTCTTTCAGTCGATCACGCTGAATTGTTCCACATGCTAGCGTTTTTTCAGTTTTCAATTTTTCAAGTAAAAATACTGATGTGAAGTAATTATCGAAGTATATTATCCGATTAGTGCCCCAATAATTTTCGGTCAAAGACAAAACGACTCTTTCGCCCAATCCGAAGCCCTAAATTTTTTCTCCGTTATTTCATTTTTCCCTTGGTACACGTCGAATTTCTTTATATATCCGTTTTGGTCTCCTAGGCACCATAGTTTGTACCCTCTTTTGATTTGGTTTTTTAAGATTATATTGTTTCAACGTGGAGCGGCCTTTGAATATTATCATCGATTTGTCAACTGCAAGTTTCCTAATTCCATTATTCAAAATGGCAAAGCGTTCATTCAAGGTTATCACAAAAGGTCTTATCTTATAAATTTTATCTTTGTTGTTAGGAGGTATTGTGGAATTGTCGTTTATATGAAGATATTGCGAAAACTGTTCAAAACGACTTCTAGACAATATTCTTTTTACTATTGCTATTCCAAGATCTTCAGCATATGACCAGTAATTTGTATAACTTTGTAGTGTATGGTAACTCATGAAAAAGTTTAGTCCTAGAAAAGCCAACAGTTCATGTTATTTGACGTTCATCCCCTTTCCACGTTGAGTAGCAAACAAATTTGATTGGTACACAATATATTTTACAGTATTTCGCCCCAACTCTGTAAGAAAGTAATCAGTGTAAGTTGAGCAGTGTTGAACGTGTTCACCAATCGAATTTTCATCCAAGCTGTATGACGGATAGTGGGTAGTAATCTCCCTCTTTTTCTACTTCCTCTTCTGTTCCTCTTCTCTCTTTCCTCCTATTTTGCTTTTCTTTGATTCTGAAACCTGAAGTGCTTCAGTGGGAGTGTTGTTTTCCACTTCAGTATTAGCCTCCAATTCATAAATAAGTAGCATTTTCATAATTTTCTTCGTGCAAAAGCGTACGGGGGGAATATTCATCTTCTTCATCACTTTACTCTTCGTCCGTTATCATTTCGTTGTCAACTGATATATTTGCTAATTCAACTACTGCTTCTTCAGCTGCAGCTAGAAGTTCATCATCGTTGAGTGGCTGTCTGAGCCGCTAATTATTCATTTTTCTATAAGAAATAAAAAAAGTGTTATCTACATTTACAGCAGCACCAGTAAAGTTGTTTACATTCTCCTTTTCATATTTATTATATTGCTCCAAAATACCGCAGCCGGAGCACATGCCCTGCTAGTCCTCTAAGTTACGTCCCTGCGTCCAATTTTAATTATTATTTTTTCGTTATTGCAGGTAGTTACGCTCAATTTTCAATAGATAACACATAAACAATAACATACCTGACGGGACTTGGGAGTCCAATTAATAAATTACGTTGGTAATGCCTTCTTGTACAATCTAACTCAGCAATTGTTATTTCTCTATGTTTTTGAAACTATCATTAGTTAAATTTTACAATAACTTGTCTGTTATACCAGAAAAAAAACACTAACAAAACACACAACACAATCGTTTCTGTGTCACATTAACGAATATATTCAATTGACTGACAGAACCGTTTGACAAAGCGTATTTTTGGTTGCAATTCGTAGAAAAATGTGTACTAGAGGGTCCCGTGAGGAACTTATTGTTAGTTATGAAGTATTACAGTTAACCTTGCTTTTTAGATTACCTGGGTCTAAAGTCCCTTCGGGGAACAAAGGATTAACAATGAATGTATGAGAAAAATTATATAGGATTATGTATTTTGTGTCGTAGAATCCAAAAATTATGTCAGTTTTTGATTTTGATGTATAAGTTTTCGGAAAATCCCATTTTAATGAATTTCCGGAAAATTCCATTTTAATGAATTTTCCTCCCGAAATAATATTTTTTCCGAATAACTGACAATGTTCTTAGAATACTCTTATTAAATAAACACTTCTGTGCAAAATTTGATCGAAATCGGAGATTAAACCTTTGCCTTTAGAAGAGGAATTTTTTTACAAAAAAAATTAAACCTTGATGTTTTATAACTCGGTTTGTATTATCGGTATTTTTTTATAATAGTATCAACACTCCTATTTCGATGTTTACCAATTTCAGTCTGTCCATTGCATAGACGTAGGTAGTTACTACAAAATTTTTTTAGGTAATTTGTTTTCAAAAATTGTTACTCCAACTTTAAACCTGTATATTTTGTACAAATATTAATTGGAAGAATTCAAATGTAGGCAGTAATTAATATCCACATTTCCTCTATCGAATGGCGTAAGAAAGGAATCAATATAGAACGTAGTTTCGGAATGATAGAATTTTTAATAGGAGCATTTTAAAATATTTTGCGGTCCTCACCAAAAAATTGTACAGTGAATATATGGAAAAAATTATGCAATACCGTGTATTTTACTATTAGGAATTCATTTTTTTCTTCAGTTTTACTAAATTTTTGTTATTAAAGAAATTAAAAAAAATTCTGAAATTTTTTCAATTACAGTATTACAACAAAAATAAGTTAAAACAAATACATCAACTGATTTTACATTTAAATATATTGTTCTTTTAGAAAACTAAATTAAATATACTATAGAGCATAATAATTATAATTTTTCTTCAATGTTTATCGGTCAATGTTAACAGTAAAATTTAAGAGCGTCTTTGAAATGCTCTTTAATTGGTAAGACAAAGACCCATAAATCGTTGTTTAAACCGCATATAATTTCTGATTAGACGCGCTTTTAGCTTGTCTTTATATATTCCATGTTTGTATTATGAAATTAAACGTATGTACCGTTGTTAATCATTAAATTTAACAACTATAAAACCTTAAAAAACGTTGTGGGTGTTTTTATTCAAAAGTGTAGACAAGAGACAGGCAGCATTACCGGTTTCTTTACGCCCACGGTATATCTTCATTCATTTCCTTCTGTTTTTCATTAGGTTACGTCTTCGTCTTTTATTTTATTAAAACTCTATGCACGCAACCGCATTTAAAAACAGATTTACCTCTGTGCAAGTTCAAGTTCGTAAGTTTGGTATTTTGGTCGACCCACGACTCTTGGCACACTCATTCCGTTTGTATTTTTGTTATTATATCTAAATGCATTGATTTAATTTCGAATATATTCTATATACAGAAAAAAACTGAATATATAAATAAAGAATTAGAGTTGTTGAAACAATAGATATATTTAAATAGGAACGAAATAATTTTAATTTACAAGAAAATGTAAGTTCCCAAACCTAAGTCTTAAGCACTCGTTAATATTGTTTTTAAAAGATTGATAAGTTTAGGAAACCTATTAAAACTGAACTTTGAGGATACTTGCTTTTTGGTCCCAAGAAACCATAATATATAATATTTAAAAGAAGAAGAAAAAACATTCTAAAACTAAATTGGCGTATATCCTCATGAAATTGACTGTCTCGACCCTTACTTCGTGGAATATGCTCATATTAGTGTTTTTAAATGAAACTCACGGTCTCTAGTTAATTCCACAATATAATAAAAGTTATTGAAAATTCTGAATATCATCGTCATAATATGTAGATGACATATTAGCTTGTTTTATGGGTAGTGAACGACAATTAGATGTATTTTTCAACCACATCAATAATTTACACCCGAAAATTAAATTTACATTAGAAATTGAAGAAAATAGCTCAATCAATTTTCTTGATTTAAAAATTCAAAGAGTTAATAATGTACTTGATTATTCAATTTACCGAAAACCAACACAGACTGGTGGGACAATTCCATTCAATTCTAACCACCCTGTGTCACACAGACTAGCAGCATATAATTCAATGATACATAGAGCTTTTTCAGTTCCTATGAACAAATGTAATTTTGTTAGAGAGATTAATACAATTAGAAAAATAGCAACATCTAATGGTTATCCATTAGATATAACAAATAAGCTAATTAGTAAAAAAGAAGAAAAAGTGGCATTACAAAAATATATCCTAAACAAGCTGATGAAATTAAACTTATAAAACCATCACATATGCAGGAAATATTTCTAATAATATTTCAAAGATAATATCTTCAGCAACGAATACAACAATTTCTTTTAAAACAGAAAGTAACGTTAGTACAGAATTGTTAAATGTAAAAACAAAAATACCACTATTAAAGGAGTCAGGTATATATAAACTCAAATGTCCAGAATGTAATGCTGTCTATTTGGGTCAGACCCTTAGGAATTTTGAAATACGATACAGTGAGCACTTACGAGCATACAGATTAAAACAACCAGATAAATCCCACTACGCAAAACATCTACTTTACACCAATCATTCATTGACACCTAACACAGAACTAGAAGTGCTGCATATTTGTGAAAAGAAACAAGAACTGGATTTCCTTGAAGAACTGGAAATTAGAAGACATTTAAGAAACCCACAATATGAAGTTGTCAATGAACAGTTAAATCTAGGGAATTCTCCACTAATAAACTGTCTTCTTAAGTGAACTAGAAATGCTGCATATTTGTGAAAAGAAACAAGAACTGGATTTCCTTGAAGAACTGGAAATTAGAAGACATTTAAGAAACCCACAATATGAAGTTGTCAATGAACAGTTAAATCTAGGGAATTCTCCACTAATAAACTGTCTTCTTAAGTGATAATTGTAAAGATCAGCAGATATAGTTTTCCTGGTTTTCTATATCATTGCACAGTTATACTGATTTTAATTGGAAAAATGATATCCAGGATATCACCATAGGGCTAATAATATCTTAGCTTCAATATTTGTATTATCACATCTTCTTCTTTTTTCTATAAACATATATTAAGCCAATCACAAGTTAGGTTACTTCTTGGTCTAGCCAAAAATAACAACTAAACATTAGGTAGGCATAAAATGAAATGTAACTTCTGTCATTCTGACGATGATATTGATTTATCGAAACAATTGTCAATTTTTTAGAATTTTCAATAACTTTTATTATATTGTGGAATTAACTAGAGACCGTGAGTTTCATTTAAAAACACTAGTATATCCTCATGTCAATCTGGAGTAAACCTATTAAAATACGATGTTATTTTATCATATATGTCACTTACTTGGACGCATAACACAAGAATTTTACTAGGATGTTTGAAGATCTCGTAAATATACAAATTTTTCATTGAATAATAAATCCGTACACGTACAATATCACAAGAATGGAGGAAGCAAATGTGATAATGCAAGAAGAGTTGATTACCATCAGCACAGACGAGGAGCTTAAGCAGAAGTTCAACTAAGGCTGTCAGAAGTTCTTGATTATAATGCAACATGGAAGCGCAGCATCCTGCATTGAGGAGCATTGCTGAAAATTACCTTATCGCTTTTCCATCTCATACCTAGTCGACAAAGGCTTCAATGTGGTTACAAACATTTTGACGAAACAAAGAAACCATTTGAAAATTAACGAACGCGGAAATTTAAGGCTACAAATTACCAATATTGAATCGGATTTTACTAGATTCCCAGTAGGGTTGCCAACTGTTTCGATCCAACAGGGGTATCCCGACGGTATAGCTGACGGGGCGTAAATTGTCCCGATTTTTAGACCTGTCGGTCAGGAAAATAACCTCTCTTGCCCACAGTATGAGTTTTGATAACATGATTTTCAATTTTTTCACTTGCATGTTTTAAAAAAATATATATATTAAAACGTTGATTTATTTCGAGGTGCCGTAAAATTTTTATTTATAAAAAAATTAGTTGTAAAATAAAATATGGGTGAACTTTTTTTTAGCTGAAAAAAATTTGTTTTTTGAATATATGGATGCCTCCCCAAACACAAAATCACAAAATAAATTCTGTTGAAATGCGTCATTTTCCCGACTTTAGAATAACTGAAACATGAAAACTTTTTTATACTTTATATTTCAAACACTTTCTTAAACATAACTACGCAAAAGAACTCCTGCGGAAGTATGTGATTTTCCTACCAGGTGTTATTTGTACAGTGGTTGTGCCTTGTAGATTACAAAGGGGTTGATTGGCCTATAGCTGGCCTTTCCACACTACGACCTGAAAAGATCTTTTGTGTATACCCTCCATCTATTTTTTGTCCCAGAGATCAAGGCTTCTAAGGAAGCCTATTATCAGCTTGGGAGCTATTTTCGTTACCTGGTCAGGTCTCAAGAACAACCGTTCCAGGTACCTATGGCGTTGGCGAACAAGTACACCGCAATGGCAGATTATATGTTCAGCCATTTCATCTGCACTGTCGCAGAATCTACATGTTCCTCTGTCCACTTTTCCCATTTAGCAGAGGTGATATCTGAGTGAGCAGTGTCCCGTAAGGAGTCCTGTGATTGCTCTGAGATCAGACTTCTGAAGCTCTAAGAGCGATTTAGCATAGCGAGCAGAAGGTTTTAGCAACCTTTTTGCTTGTCTTTGGCCTGGAACATTTTTCCAGTAGGCTGCACTAAGTTCCTTTTCCCATTTCCGGACTTCTTCCACAATGTGGCTTTTAGTAATGCCACAAAACGGTTCGGGTCCGATGAAAGGTGTGCTAGCTCCTTCCTTTGCAAGACCATCGGCAGTCTCATTCCCAGCAATTCCCTTGTGCCCGGGCACCCATAACAAAGATAGTAGCTTAAGAGATTGTTTGCAGCTCCAGACTGTTTTGGACTCATAAGTTATGGACCTTAGAGCTTTCAAAGCAGCCTGGCTGTCGGAGGCAATAAATATTCTGGCTGCATTGAGGCGCTTTTGAGGCACTCTTGAGCACAGAAGTCTATCGCTAGTATTTCCGCTTGGAATATTGTGGGAGTGTTACCTAGGGCTACTGATAACCTAAGATTAGGTCCGGTAGCCCCTATTCCTACTCCTTCGTTTGTTTTTGACCCATCAGTATAAAATGTGAGGGCACCCCTAGTTATTTCTGAGATTTCGTTCTGTGTTAACTCACGATCGTTAATAATAACATCTAGAGTAACTTCGAAATCTTGTTTAGCAGGCATTATATCCCTAGGCATCATCATAGATTGGGTTGATTCAACCCTTAGTATCTCGGTGGTTGTGCCTTGCAGATAAATGAAAACTTATTTTTGTTAAGAATATATAAAATATGCGAAATGAGACAACATACAAATGACATTTTTAAAAGTAAATTTTGTAAAAATTATCGGAAATAAAACTGAAATTCAAATGTAAACTTTTAAGAAAAATCTTATAAACATATATGTACCAGTATCAAATAAAGGAGCAAATTTTGCCTTGCGGAATAAATCTAAAGTCACCGTACTCCATTCTAATTGAATTTAACAGCTCAACCATTAGATCTAATTTATGTTTCTTACAATACCGCCTCCAAAGGTATTCACAAAGTTTATCAGGGCACTCATCTTCAGGAATATGCTGACCTCTCAAATACCTTTTCGATGAATGCCTTTGAGATTCTATCCTCTGAGTATGTGTCCCATCATCCGCCACAAATTACACCCTATGATTTACTGTGTGATGAATATAACCATAATTGGAAAGTCCACTGTAAGCTTTCCAATCATCCGTATGAATAATAGATCCCACTGTCACATGATTTTTAATAATTTCTATGAGTGTAGCAGCATCTCTTTTATTTTGCGGACAAACAACTAGCCTCAGATCTTCTGAGTTTTGAGCGATCATTCCCAAAACCCAATGACCCTCCATAACTCGTCCACGATTGTACTTCCTTTGTTGATGTGTTATTAAAATATAAACCTTAAAATATTAAATTGAGTTTAATCCTCTTCCCGACTTTTAACACATATCAATGAATAATATCTATTCCCATCAGCTTAATATCGCTTAAAATCTCAAGACACAAACCTGCACTATGATTCCTGACCCTCCAATTTTCGGCAGATATGCCTGCATTGAAGTAAAAGCACTGGTAACCATCTTTCGACAATACTTCTTCCGAACAGCTATTGTTGCCATTGATAAACTCTCTTCTGAACCACTTACACCAACACAAATCCGTTCATATGATTCTCCGTGAGCGAATCCAAAAAGAATCCTGCATATAAATATTTAAGAAAAAAAAATTTCAAAAAGTCTTACCTACCTAAACTAATTTATGGTGAAAGATAACACTATTTTCAAACCAGGTTTCCTTTGCAACAGAAAACGAAGGTATATTCCCAAATCTGTTTCTGAAAAATAATAATGCGAAAATATATCCATCTTACTCGTATGTCCTTTACATTTTGTCCTACAGTAAAGTGGCCGAGCTATTAAGCCTTCATTTTTCGCAAATTCATAAGCTTCCTGCCTAGTTTTAGGTAGGCTTTGCTCAGTTATAACAAAATAATACATCATTTAACCACTAGTTATCCGTATTTCTACCCCTATACCACAGTTTATGCTAACAATAATAAAGCCCATATCTTAACGACATTTAAAAACCTATTGAACGTTTGTGTACATGCCTTTTTACAGAGTCGCTGATTAAAGTTCGAATCAATATAAATCTACAATATTTTATCAATAAAAGAAAATGGTATATTTCCGCAAAAAGTTTTTTGCGTGTTTATGTTTAGAAAATTGTCTAAAATGTAAAACAGAAACGTATTTTCTTGTAACTGGTTTCAGCTAATCTAAAGTCGAAAAAATGAAAATTATTCATTTCCACAAAAAAAAATCGAGTCTTTCTGTTTGAAAAATATTCCTAATGGTAAATAAACGAATATTTCTTACATAACTGGTTTCAGCTAAACGAAAGTTGATCCTAAAATATTTAGGAAACTATTCAAAAATTAGAAAGACTATAAAAAATTAAGTAAAAACAATCAGTAACTGTTGAATTTGATATTTTTGTTAATTCGTGCTCTTCGGCCTTCAAACATTATTATTTCAGCAACTATTAGAGATAGAGAGTTCCAGTTTTCTCCGGCCTCTTCCTTTTCCCTACATATTAATTTTTATTTAACCCAATTACTTCTCAATTTTTGTTGAGATATTAATTTAACTACAATGTTTCTTATAAACAAGCATTTTGCGGCATCCCCAAATAAATCAACCTTTATATATTTATTTTCTTCTCCAATCCGACGCCTGAAAAAGGCAAAAAGATAGATATAGATATATTTTTCTGGCAACCCTATTCACCAGGTTCATCCATTACATTGAATTTTTTATTTGTTTATCATTATGTACTTTGCGATTTTAATGTTTTTTTTTAAATAATTACCTACTTAAATATTTTGACGCAATTCGTATAAATAATTATTAATTACATTTTATATTTACTGAATTTTATGTCTATTTGTTTGTTGAATTTTGATGAGAAAATGATGTCAAGTTTACTCACTTTAATCAACCGCAAAGTTTTTAAATTGGTAAGTATTTTGTATCAATAGAAAAAAAACTAGAGATAGGATTTTTTAAATAATTTGGCTATGAGGGTCTAATCAGTTCATTTTAGGTCTCCTGTCCAAAATACTTACAGAATCCTTGATCTAGACTCATCTGTAAAAAGCACACATTCCTGGATCTAATTTTCGTGTTCTCTGATAAAACGTAACCTTTCTCTGCGGTGATCTACGGTTAACATAAGACATCGGGCAGCAATCCCAGGTCTTAAATTAGATTCTCGTAATCATAATCGAACATTTTTAGCACTAACTTGTAGACTATGTACCTCCTGCAGTTGAATTTGTAGACTATGACATGTCGAAGAACCGAAATTCTTAAATACCGATCTTGAATTGGTGTTGTGATTCGACTTGTTTCCTGTCCTGCTCTACGGGCATGATCTCCTGTCTTTACAAATATTTGTAGTATATAGTATGGCTTGGGCAAAATAACCGCGAGTCAAATTGCGGCATTCCATAATAAACAAATTTAATAACAATTATTAAGAAATAATATCCAAAAAAACACAATACATGTGTTCTACTCTTAGGGTTTCCATCCGTCCGGATTTGTTCTAGTTTAGCGGGCGTCCGCGCGGGGTTTCAATTGTAGTCCGGGTTTAAAAAATTCAGTCTTGGATAGGAAAAGAAAACGCTCACTTAATATGATGACTAAATTTAATTTTAATGTCTTCGAAAATAAATAAAAAGTTGGTTTATGACATTTTGAACTGTTTTTTTTTTCTCCAACAAAACTACACTGGCAATATTTTCGAAAAAGTCTGATTCTTCATGTAATGATTCTGAATGCAGACCCAATAACACCATTTTTGTCGCAATAACAATCATTTTAAGTATATTAATACGTTCTCCCTTATAAAATGACAGCTGACAACTAAACTAAAACCGTTCCCAGTGATCGCTTAAACTTAGTTTAGTTTCGCTCGCAGTGGCCACCCGCCTTAATGCAGATTTTTTTATAATAAAAACAAAAATTGTAGATAAATAGACGTAAATTTTTAATTGATTCAAAAATGGAAATGAAAATAGGTCCAAATTTAATGCAACAATTAAACAATCAGTAATTTGTCACAAATTGTATTATGAAATTCACGTCTATTTATCTTCATTCTTGTTTTCATTGCATAAAATCTATGGTAAACTGGTAACAGAACGAAATTATTTGTATATATAAAATTATACATGACGACGTACTGGACCTAACAAGTGTGTATTCATTTTGATACAGACGACAGTCAACGTGTTAAAATATTATAGATAATGTACATATAAATTCCAGAGCACTGGAAGTAGAAGCGATTATAAAAAATGGTAGATCGAAGTAAATATAGTTGATTAACTATGAAAAGTGAAAATGAATTATATCATTGGTGTAATTATTAACAGCAAAACGATTTACATTTTAGCACGTATCAATTTGATATGCAAATAGCTTTTTAGTACTTATATCTCGTCGTTTTCCATCTCTAATTTCTTTCTTTAATGCCTAATCATTATTATTTCTCCGGAAATCGGTTCATTGACAATAATTATTCAACTAACACTATATAATTTCATTTCAACAAGTCGATCTTAATATGGTCAAGAATTACTAGTGTAGTTATCGAGCTTATAGAAAAACAATATTTTTTGTCGTGCGTTAGTGGATTGCGTACGCGGATGACATAGTATTATTAACAAGATCAAAGAGAGAACTGGAAAAGGTTTTTAGTTAATTTGTAGATGGAGCAAAAAAATTTTGCTTACAAACAAATGACACCTAAATGGACAGTAGGAGGAAAAGAATATAATTTCGAAAAAGTTAACCAGTTTGATTATTTGAGATTAACCGTAACATCTACAAATCAAGAACATGAGATAGATAAGGGAATTCTGAAAGATAATAGTGCGGTGGGGTCTCTATAAAACATATTAAGAGGGGCCTCACGTTTTAGGAACCTGAAAACAGTTGGCACCCGTGATTTGCAACAAAATTTAGGTCATTTTGTACACAACAAATCTAAAGAACGCAGGGAAGTTAAGTGTTGAAATTTTAACACAATATAACTTGGACCTTTGTCTTGGGGATCAGGTATTTTGGTTGAGTTTTATATTGTTATAAAAAAGATATAAGCCATTAAGTGATGGTGTGATTTTGACAATTTGTGGTCACCAATCTGGACACCAAAACCTGATCCCAAAAGGAAGCCTAGAGAACTCGATTCTGAAAATATGAAATCTCAAATCATTGTATTTTTTGAGATGTTGTGCGCAAATTTTTGCAAACGAACATCTTTTTACTTTAGTTCAACCGCTCCACCGTCTTGATGCATGGCGCTGTATAGAACAATATAGAACAATGACAGAAGACGACGGTCAATTCATAAACAAATAATATTATAACTTTCTCTATGGGTCAAATATGCTGTTGTCATATGTTTTGTGTTCATAAAAATATCCCAAAATTATAGTTTAGTCAAGTGTGTATTGTGTTGTAAGTGATTATAATTAAGTTATTTCCATGCTAAATAAGTAAATTTGTGCTTCGTAAATGCTAATTATATTTACTCCACAAGATTGTGTTTAGTGCTTCATGCTTCGTTGCAACAAAAATGCACTTTTTGCACCTATTACACAAATAACTACTTTTTAATGTTATTCTTATTTATTGTTGGTAAATACATCAAAGTGATTAAATATATTATGTGAGAGTTTTTGTTCTTTGGAATAAATATATCATGTTTATACCTGATAATAATAATTGTGATTCCGCTTAAATTGAATTTTATTGTTGTGTTTTTCTAGACAAATTTTGTTCTTCATGAGGTCAATTATTTCGCTTATTGTATTTGTTTGTAAATTCAGTTTTGATGCAGAGTGGAGGCATTTTATTTCAAGTAGTGCATCATCACCTACAAGCCCCAAAATATTTCATCAATAAATGTATGTCATTTAATATGCAAAAAGAATTTATAACACATGGTAATTATTTGTTATGTTAAATATATTTACCAACAGGAGAAGCAGCTAGAAAACCGTGTTGAACATCTACCCACAATCCTGAATCAACCACCACAACATTTTGTACTTGTTCAAAAATGCTCTTAGCCACTTTTTCCTTAAGAGTTCCATACTCCATTACCTCCGTCATACAATAAGTCTTTTCAAGAACAGTTTTAACAAGAGAATGACAAGGTGTATTTGTTTTTCTCTTAACAACCTGTCCAACGATTTTATAACAAATTAGGATGGTTATCCACTTTTTAGCTTGCCTTAGCCTATGCACCATAGGTAATAGTAATTGTTGAATAAAATTAATAAATGAAGTAGGTAACATTATATTTTAAAAATCTTTGAACCATAAATATTTTAAAACTTTGTCTAGCTAATAGTCAAAATTTCCTTGCAAATTGTTTGATTATATAAGCATTTCAAAAAATCAAAGAAAGTAAGAAACCAAATTATTATTAAAGGATGACTTAGTAGTAGTCTGAGTTATTGATATTAAAAAAAAATGTAAAACAAAGGACGACTAAAAAGTTAATTTTGTCTACTTGTTGCACTTCGGGGGCTGTATCGAGTTATACAGATAGGTTTTCTTTTCTAAAAACCATTTTTTTGTGTTGTTTTTGCTGAAAAACGTAAAAACAACTCAAAAAATACAAAATTCCAACTTTTTTTGGGTAAACCTATACTTTTCTCGCATATTAGATGGGTTGGATGGAAAAGTAATAATACCAATAATGTATTATACAAAAACAAAAAAAAATATTTACCATTCAGGTGATCACACATATGTGTATCTGTCATGGAAAAAAGAGAATGAACCAACTATTTTTTGGTATAATGGAGGAAAAATGTTTCAGTTCCAAACTCCACAACACATATGATCAATCTTTGTAAACAAGGTAGAAGCAAACTTGTATGTGTTGATTGTATGTTTGATTTTGTACTATATACATCAATCTTCCCACAAAATATACATTATTATTTGTCATTACAGATCTTTCGCTTTAAATTTTTTATTAGTTGTTATAGTTGCTTTGTAAGTTTTTTAAACGTTTGCTATTTTAAATTTAAATTCTTAACTGTACCTTACTTTCCTCTTTCTATTAAATGTAAAGCATTGTATTACAAGTAAATATTTCTTTGTATAATAAATTTGGAAACTCTTTGTTTATATTATTTGTTTCTAGATAAAACTGAATATATTTACACATGTAGTTGAAAAAAGAGCCTACATGGCAAATAAAATTTGAAAGCAACCAACAGGAACTCTGAAACTGATACAAATATGATTAGATTGAGGCAAAGTTGTGACATGACGTTCTGTGTTTTCAGACTAAATGGCCTATTTTAAATCATGTAAATTTGCAACTTTTCCGCAGTTTAATTTTCTTAGCATGAAACAACAAAAATTTATAATCATGAAAACATTTTATTATGTTAATATAAATGGTACAAATTTTGAAAGGTAGAATGTTTTTAAAGTATGTATATTTTTCTTCCATTCTTAATTTCTAGCAATTTCCGCAGTGCTGTCACTTGGTATCCATATTATTAAATAGCACATGTCCTTTCATGCATTATGTGATGCACCTTATTGTATCAGGTTATAATAGTTATATTTTTAAATTATCACTATTATATTTTCATCAAAATGAATTATGCAATTCTTGTCTTTTGAGAGCGGTTTTAATTTTTCTTCATTCAGATACTTCAAAGGTCACTTCAATTAAACATTTTTCGCTTTTCGCTAACAAACCCATATTATCATTAAAACAGGGTTTCAAGAGAATGTTGAAAGATGGTTTGATGATACTAGAACAAACCATCAGTATTATTTATCTCACATTAATCAAATAATCCAGTAAACATAACCTCAAACATAGCTTTTTAAAATTAAAAAATACGGATTGCAGGATAATTTACATTATCATAACTATAATTTTTGATATCGGGTCGATACGATTACTTACTTTTTAACAATTTATTCCTTTCAAAAACATTTATGAAATTCTTAAATAATCAAAAATCTACAACCAAATG
This sequence comes from Galeruca laticollis, assembly GCA_963921935.1. Lineage (NCBI taxonomy): Eukaryota > Metazoa > Arthropoda > Insecta > Coleoptera > Chrysomelidae > Galeruca > Galeruca laticollis. The sequence continues at coordinate 306,132 of OY998179.1, forward strand.
GAAATTGTGTCAACAAATATTGTTTGGATACGTGTATATAATATTCTCTTATCTATGCACAGGTGTGCTGTGGTTTGGATGCAACATAAAAAACAGAGATAAGGTTTCTGTGCTCACAACAAGTTGAATTATTTGAAATCAAAACATTCGAACAGAGATGCGTTTCTTTGAACCGTCAAGAGTGGAAAGACAGAGAGAGAAAATATGTTGAATAAGTAAAAGCCGATTCAGTACTACTATCGACATCTATCGTAAATATTTTGAACCAAATAATTACTAAATTAGTAACTAGTATTGTGTAGGTTTTTAAGAGCGAAAAACCTTTCAAGAGCAGTCAAAGTAGAGCGTATGAAACAATAAATTGTAAGTCTAGCAGTTCTATATGTATCAGAAAAATGAGGAGAATAAATTGGAAAAATGGGAAAGAACAATCCTTGGGTGGTGTCAGAATGGCAGAAGGTATATGGAGAAGACGTACAAAGAATTATTGAGCAGTGTGTATTTCCTGACCGTATTATTTAAATTTTCGTTTTAGTTTATTCCTGGTAATCGGCCAACACAATTAATAGTTAAAAATAAAGAGATTTTTTTGCATTCTTACATTCTTTTCTCATTTATTTCATTTTCTCAAACTACATTTCTAAGTGTTTCTTTTTCTCTACAATGAATAATGCGTTACTTAATTATAATACATTGAACAATAAAAGCTAAGACAAAATTAATTCAAAACAGAAATAAGTAAATATACTTCTTTGCCCTTAAACGAATTTATAGAAGCCACGTTGTTGTGTTTGAATTCGACATATTTTAAATATAACGATGAATTTTTTTAACAAATTTATGGTATAGCCATGGGATCACCAATTGCAGCAATCATAGCAAATCTAGTAAAGGAAGATTTGGAAAATACCGTTATAAATCAATTAAATTATTTCAAAATTTGTATAAAAGATACGTTGATGACTGCCTTCTATGCATACCAGCATCCAAGTTAGTTTATACACTTGTAAAATTTAACAACTTTCACCCCAGAATACAATTTACTTTTGAGAAAGATAACGAAAAACTAATAAACTTTTTGGATATAACAGTTAAGTATGATAATAACGGTAAAATTGGGACAAATTGGTTTACCAATCATGTATGGTCTGAAAGATATTTAAATTTTAATGTACCAATCACATATAAAAGAAGTGTTGTTAATAACCTTACAGACAGAGCCCTAAAACTCTCACATCCTAATAACAGACCTGATAATTTGAAGAAGATTAAAGAAGTTTTACAAAGTAATGAATATCCAGAAAGCTTTTACAATCCTATAATAAAAAAACGAATACATAAAATTTATAACAATAATAATGCAAGGGACACAAACAATAGAAGTACTAATAACTCTAGTAATAATATCTGAACCAAAACATATATTAGTTTACCATACGTACAAGGTGCATCAGAAAAAATTCAAGGGCTGTTGAGAAAAAATAATATAAATGTAGCGCACAAACTTAATAATTATACCAAGACGTTTTTCACAAAACTTAAACCGAAAAATTGAAACAAAGTAATGTAGTGTATAATGTCAAATGTAAAGATTGCCATGATGAATACGTGGGTCAAACATCTCAATACCTACATAACAGAATTTACAATCACAAATACAATATAAAAACTAACATTGAACATTCCACAGCCTTTTCAAAACACGCAATCGAAAACCACCATAGTTTTGATTTTGAAAACATCAAAATTTTAGACAAAGAAGAAAACAGAATCAAACGCGAAATCAAAGAAATGATTTATATCAAAAAGAACAAAAATTCAATTAACTATAAGACGGACCTTCAAAGTCTCCCAAAAATATACAACTATTTGATAGAGTAGCTGTAGGTGTTTTGCATCTTACCCGCCTATGACTGTTATTTGTATGTTTTGTTCATGATTTTATAAATCAGACAGTTTCGAGTACCTTTATTTTATTTTAAAAGATTTTGAACGCAATGTCCACAGTCCACAGCAGATTTATAATGTGTAAGTTTTAATAGCTCATTGTTTTGAATTAATTTTGTGTTAGCTTTTATTGTTCAATGTAACACATTATTCATTGTAGAGAAAAAGAAACACTTGAAAATGGTAGTTTGAGAAAATGAAATAAATGAGAAAATAATATAAAAAACCTCTTTATTTTTAACTATTAACTGTGTTGGTCGATTACCAGGAATAAACTTGAACGAAAATTCAGAATTATTGAACATATTCAAAAAACCGAAAATAACAAAAAGTTAGAACACAAATAGCAAGATGGTTAGGACATATTGCTGGAATGTCACAGTAGAAAAAAAATGGTGCTGGATGGAGGAAAAAGTGGGAAAAGATAAAACGGACGATCAAAGAAAAAACGGCTTCAAGAAATCAAGCGAGATATAGCTGAGGTAGGAACGATCGATTGGAAAGAAGTAGTAAAACACCGAAGGAAATGGAGAAGAATAGTAAAGAAAATTGAAGCCAAAGGTCTATAGTCTATATAGAAAGGACAAGGAGTAATAAATCATTCATTTAAGTAGATTTCATAGACGTACCAAAATATATTTTAAGAGGGTATACCGTAAGGTACATTTTGTATTGAACGAATGAGTTGCAGCTATGCTAAATAATATACGATTTAGGTCAGAGGTAACGGGATGTACTAATTTTAATAAAAAAAAGTGATAGAGGTACATAAATTTTAGTAAGTTTGATAAAGAAAGGCAACACAGTTTATTCCGGAGTATCCGAACTCTGCCACAAAATGCTGGTAGTCATTACGGGTTGTTCGAACTCTGCCAGTGTTTAAAATTTTGGAGATTAACTACCAAACCAGTAGGGGTCTAATAGCCTAATCCGATTTAACAATTTACCTTGAACTTTAGGTACTAAAATTCAATATAAGAAAATATTAATAACATACATATATTTTCAACGTATATTTGCCACTTCTAAAAAATTACATCTACATTACATCTACATTACAATAAAATATATTCAATATACATAAACATATAAAAAATTAAACGTGTGGAAGATTTTTACATGCAACCGTTTTCACAAACATAAAGCGAGAAATAACATTTTTCCTATATTGATCCAAATATCATTAATGAAATTAATTTTAACATTAATAGTTTTTTTGGTTTTTTTCTGGCTTTGGTTTGCCGAACGAATTTTCGCGTATACCTCCGTTTGTAAATCCAATAACACACTAGTAAATTGAACATTGTTTGGATGTGCTTTGCAAAAAGAAGCACCGAAATGCGAATGAAAACTCTCACAAGAATTCGTTGTTCTCTTAAAAAAGGATGCATTATTTGCCCAAATAAGTGGTGGAAATATCGAATTTTGCGTTATATATGTTTTATTGACATAATTTCGGAATTCTATAACTCTTTCGTCATTCGGAAGCAAAAAATGTAGTTCATTATAAAAAAATTCTACAACTTCCTCAGGACTAAGATACATAATACCGAAATGTACTTTTAAGTATTCGCCAATTACAGAACCTTTCTGTCTGTACTCTTGTACCAAATGAAACTCCTGAATCTTACGAAACCAAGCTTGACAGAGATGAAATTTACAACCAAAAAGAATTTGATCTCTGCCAAAACATTCATATATAGCGTTATGAATGCTTAGTTCAAAATCTACTACGACTTCTTTAGGTTGAAAATTTAAGCCTACTTCTTTACATTTTTGTCTTAAAATTAAAAACAAATTTGAATATGTTTGACTTGATTTGTCCGACAGCAAACAAAAAACAAGAGGTACGTAATAGCCGTTTTTAAGACCATGAATGGTAAACATTTGGTAAAAAAAAGTTGAACAGTATTTAAAAGTCCCATCCATCAAAATACAATCCGAATTACATAAAAAATTAAGGTTGGAAAAACAGGAGAACACAATAATTTTAAATACCTGGTCTGCTGTTAATAGAAATTCCTCTTCTCGGTTCGTTCGTAATTGTAATTCACGAACACTATTAAATACTTCTTCCTGATTTTTAGGCAATAGTGTAAGTGCATCAACATCCTTCCCCTAATCCCCTAAATATCGATCAAAACAATCAAGATTTCTTCAAAATATTTAATTCAAGAAATCTTTGAAACCTTTCAGAAATATACATAATTCTATGGGCCTCCGATTTTATCTATTATAAACCCTAATGACTCTAATAGGATTAAACTAAATGGTTGCGGCACAGTTCGAACATTTCAGTAATCCTCAAATTGATACGTCAGGTAAAATTTTATTTTGTGGCAGAGTTCGGATATGCCCGTTTATTCATAATATTTTTTATTTGTATTACTCCTATATGTAGTGTTTGGGGAATTTTTCTCAGAAATTTTAAATGGCAAGTGGCCTACTGTAATCGGCTTAATACGATTACACCTATTTACAGATTATTCGATTATTGAGAGGGATTTTCCAAACAACCCAGTTTTCTTAGAAACATTATCGGGAATATTATTTTAAAAGAAAGTAGGTACATTAAATCAGTACTTAGTATTAGTTCTTTGAGTAAAGTTGTATGAAGTTGTATGGTTGTCATAATATTGTAAACAGTTGGAATATATTTAAAACATTTGTTGAATGTTAATTGTGCAAGTACCAAACAATGTCGATAAGCCAAGGACCATCTAAACGACCAAAAACAGGTCCATTATCTTTAAATAAAAAAACTCTGATATTGAATTGTTATATATCATTGAAAAACAAGGATCCAAGTGCAAGTGTTGATGATATTGTGGAATTAACGGCTGCTATGTTGTGTGTTGCTAAATCAACAATTTATAGATTACTAAAAGAAAGCAAGAATGGAACTCTTCAACCCCCTAAAACTCCTTCAGGCCGAAAACCAATTGAGATCGATGAGTCATTAAAACAAAGACTAAGGCGTAAAGTCCATGGATTTTACTTACGAAAGGAAATTCCAACACTTGACAAAATTATGACATCAGTGCAAGAAGATACGGACTATCCAAAATTCTCCAGAATGACATTATGCAAACTTTTGAAAGATGTGGGTTTCAGATATACAAAACATAATAGAAAATCTCTCTTGATAGATAAACCGGAAATAGTTTTTTGGAGAAGAGACTATTTAAGAAGCATTCGACATGCCAGAGAACAAAATTTGAAAATCTTCTACTTAGACGAAACATGGATAAATGCTGGATATACAGTTTCCAAATCTTGGCAAGATGAAAACATTAAAAGCGGAAGGCAGGCATTCGTGGAAGGTTTGTCGTTAGGTTTGCAGCCACCATCTGGAAAAGGAAAAAGACTTATCATTGTCCATGTTGGAAGTTCTGAAGGTTTTGTTGATGGTGGATTATTAACTTTTATTTCAAAACGCACGGGGGACTATCACGAAGATATGAATGGGGATGTCTTCGAGGAATGGTTTGTTCAAATGTTGGATCTGATTCCAAAAGGGGCTGTTATTGTTATGGACAACGCAAGTTACCATTCACGGTTACGAGAAGCATTGCCCACAAGTCGTTGGCGTAAAGCAGAGCTTTTGGAGTGGCTTATTTCGAAAAATATTAAGTTTCCAAAAGATCCACTAAGGAAAGAACTTTAGAGAATTGCAAAAATGAACAAGAATAAATACAAAACCTACATTGTAGAAGAAATGGCTTCTTCTCGTGGTATATCAGTTCTTCGACTTCCCCCTTATCATTGTGAACTTAATCCCATAGAATTAATATGGGCTCAGGTAAAGGGGGAAGGTGGAAAAAAAATACTACTTTTAAAATAAACGATGTTGTGAAATTGTTTGAGAGTGCTGTAAGTCATGTGAGTAAGGAAAATTGGACAAACTGTATCGAGCATGTTATCAAAGTAGAGGCAAATATGTGGAAAATTGACAATATTTGTGATGATTTAATCGACCCTATTATTATTAATGTCAACAACGATTCTTCCTCTTCCGAGTCGGATATAGAATAAAATGTAAGTAATAAATGTATTCCAATAATTATTTCTTTTCATTTTTTATTATATTATAATTTAAAACGTATTTTTTTCCCAAAATACACACCACTGCATTGCGTTATTGCTTATCTGCTAATCCTTTAACAATGAATAAACCCTAAACTTTGCTACAACTGAAACAAATACCTGGTTTTTAGATTTACGGAAGAAATGTAATTTAAAGTAAGAGATTTATCAAAAATTTCATGGTGCTCCCTGTAAAGGTTTTGCATACTTAATTAGGGTAAATTACTCCTCGTACTTTTTGTACATACTATAGAAGATCTGTAGAGCTAAACCATACATACATTCATACCAGTCGTGCGTGGCAACAAAGTAATTTTTTTTTGGAATCTAGAGTAGACTTTTTGTTTTAAAGCAGTAAAAGCCTATAGATTGGACTTAAAACACTCTATATAAGATTTCACTAATTAAATATTTATACTGATAAATTAACTCCAATGTTATATACCTGGAAATGTTATTGTCACTTTGACATCGATAAAAAAGGTGCATCCTTTCTTATCGGATAAAAACTTCTCTTCCTCAATATCTAGTAAGCGGACGTCACTTTTACACATTGACAATGAGTCGTAAGTTTGGTTACTTATAATTTCTCAGCAATTAAGTGTTGGCAAAACTGCAAAAACTGTCGATTAGTCTGTCAGATTTTTGAATTTTAAACATATAGTGCTTTTATTTTGAATCGGTGTGGTAATTATTTAACTTTGTTGTATTAATAAAGATAATTATTGTTGTTGTTCATCCATATATTCTGTCGTTAATTTATCTTGCCAAAAAACACTCGAGCTTTTCTTTTATCAGATAAATTTCTCTTTAACTCAAAGTTTTGCCAATCACTAAATTTGCTCGAAAAAATGACATTAGATAAAATTATAGTCTATTTGAAAATCAAGAGAGAGTAAATTCCCAGAAATGTTTTGCAGTTATCAGTGTTAAAGGCAGTAAACCATAGACGTGCGTTTTCAAAATTAAATTAATATGGAAATAGAAATATTTAATTTGTTTTAGTTATTTATACCTAGATTACCAATTTTAGATAGATAAACATAATTCGTAAGTAGTAATTTAATTTGGGTAAAATGAAGAAAAAGTCAATATTATTTTAGGCATTTTGTTTTAGGCATATGTTTATTTATAAAATATGTATATAATATGTACAGATGATTACAATTATTTATAAATTAATATGAGGAGCTACAAAAACAATTAAGTAGGTATATGAGAAAAACAAAACCAACCGCAAGGATAAAATTTGACGAGCAACATGCAAAAAATACGACAATATTAAATCTTAAAAAATTAAAATCTAAAAATAAAATTAAAGTACATAAATTGATAATTTTAAAGTTATGGTTCCTCGCACTCTGTGTCAGAAGATTCACCATCTGATTCTAGAGAAATTACAATGGGCTCTATAGTAATATCAATTATGTTATCTAGCTCCCACATTTTTTTTTCTATTTCTGTAACGTGTCTAATACATTTTTGCCAATTTTCACTTGTTACTTCAGATATTGCCTTATTGAAGAGATTTTTAACATCTGATAATTTAAAAGTCGTGTTATTTCTGGCAACATAACCTTTAACTTGAGCCCATATTAATTCTATCGGATTCATCTCACAATGGTAGGGTGGTAAACGAAGGATTTCAATTTCTCGTTTTTTGGCTATCTCCTCAATATTATATTTTTTATAATTTTGCTTATGTTTTTTAGCAATAGTTAACAATTCTGCCCTCAGCATTGTATTGTCAAAGGCTAAATTTTTAGAAGATAACCATTTTGCAATTTCATCCTTTTTCCATTTAGTGGTTGGTAAAGGTTCAAGTAATCTGGAGTGGTAACTTGCATTGTCCATTATAATAACCGATCCTTTTGGTATGAATTGAATCATCTGTTCAAAATATTCCTCAAACACGTCTCCATTCATTTCTTCGTGATAATCAACGGTTTTTTTTTATTCAAATAAGAGTAAACCATTCTCAAGAAAACCGTTTGTACTGCCTATATGACAAATAATTAATCTTTTACCTTTTCCTATAGGTTCCTTAAAACCAGTAGTATATCCTTCTAGAAAAGCTTGATGGGATGATTTTATATTTTTGTCTTTCCAAACTCTTCCTACACAATGTCCTTCATTAACCCATGTTTCATCTAAATAATAAATGTTTTTATTTTGAGCTTCAACTTGTTGTATTCTTCTGAGGTACTGTCTTCTCCAACATACAATTTCTTCAGAATCAATTATCATTGAGTGTCTGCCCATTTTTTCAAATTTAAAGTTTAACTCATGTAACACTTTCCATAGTTTATCCCGGCTTATTGTGGGTAAATCAACATCATTCGTAATGGCTTGCAAAACTTTATCTAAAGTTGGTATTTGCTTGTTTATAAAAAATGAGTGAACAAGCTTACGAATAGCATTTTTAAAAAACTCGTCCACGTTGACTTTTAATAGTTTTGGTCTACCTGGTTTCGGCTTTGGTGAGTTTACTCCACCTGATTTTTCCTCCTTTAGGACTCTATATATTGTAGATTTTCCATATCCCATTGCCTTAGATGTTGTTTCAACTACACTGTCAATAGTGTTTGAGGGATTTTGATGTTTAAAATAGTGGTACACATTCACTACAGCACTCTTTTCATTGAGCGATAAATGGTCTAGTTTTAATTTTTTCACTGGCGTATACTCACAAAATGCTTCCATTTTTATTCACTACTATTTGTCACGTTTATCGAAAATCAAATAACTGCATTTCTAGAAACTTAAGCACTATTTAAGTCAAAATATCTGTCATTAGAAGCGGTTGCCATTCTTGCCATTCGGAGGTCGTTAAATAACAATTATCCCTTTCTATTCTGGTTACGCCTATGACGCACGTTAATCCTCTTAGGCCTACTGTAGTAACAATGAAAGATCATAAAATAATGTGATAGTCCAAGAAATGTAATAAATTTTGTATTGAAATTAACAAAAACCATTTAGAATGCATTACAAATATTGAAGTTTTACCGCACGTACTGTACTATAGTTTTGCATACCGAATTAGTTTTTATTCTGGGAATTTACTCTCTCTTGATTTTCAAATAGACTATAGTAACTGTTTCGTTGCAAAGAGAAATTTATCCGATAAAAAAAAGCTCTTGTGTGTTTACTGTTGAAAATACTATAGAAAAAGAAAGTGTTCAGCGAAAACCGCACATCCCTATTGTTTCTGAGTTCCGAGATTTTTGCAGTTAAAATGACTCAGAAAGATATGGCACACCCAGTATTATACTGTCGGCGCTTTCCCATTTAATACCTGAAAGATTTAAGCGGCAGTTTTGGAAATATCAAATTAGGAGGTGACAAAACGTTTGGTTTAGCGTACTATAAGGTAAGGGTCGCGAAATTTAACTACACGGACTGTGTCGAGAACGCGAAATATTTATTGTCTCCCAGTATAAAAATACTTCGAAAATGATCATTCACTTTCTAAAAACAAAACCATGTGCATCAGTGTTATTTAAAACTGAAACATTTAATTAAAATATGACCGAATTATTTGCTGTTGGAATATAAGCGTCGTCCCATTCGAAAACAATATTCGTAAATTAAAACAATTTGTTTTAATTTGTTAATAACACGCTTCGATTAAAAGCCAAAACGTTTTGGATTATACCAGTAAATAACACGAAAGAAAGTATAAATTTAGTTTATAAAGACAATGCAAAACTTTTATTTTTTGTCGGATAGTTTGTTTACAATATCGTAAATATTTTTTATGAAAAAATAAAACAGGTTTCAAAGAATCTAGAAACCCAGTTTTTTTTATTTATCTTTGAATTTATTGAAACCAGATATATACTGCGGTACAAAAGTTAAATAAAGTAACAAATATTTAGAGCTCATATTAAATTGATTTTTAACCCTTCTATAAAGTTCATTTCAATTAATTTCAATAGGAGCAAGGGCAAATAATTTAGATAGTCATTAGATTGTTAACGGGATTACATTAAGGTTTATTGTGCCCTAGATGATCATTGCACGATATTTAAAATCTGTTAATCTTTTTTATTTTTATTTTGGCACAATTTACACGAACGTCATGATAATGATCCTCTTAAAATGGGCAGATTCGAGTTGTTTCCCGAATTCGTAATATTAAAAAGTATCCAGAACTAATATGATACAGTCCACTGGAATTCCGTAAACATTATAATAACCTTCATCGTTTAATTTTCAAATTATCCCCAAATACAATGAATTAACAAACGCGGGTTAATCATTATTACGTTTTTGTGTAGAAAATAATAAAATATCGCAAAAATTAAATTTCATTGTTAATTTTTATAGCCAGTAGTAAATGGTGAGTTTTTGTACGGTAGTATACAAGCGAGTAAGATTCATCCATAATATCAAATACTGGTTTGAAACTACTACTATAACTGTTCTCTTTTTTTACTCAGAATTGTTGAAATGTTCCGTATTTTAAATGAAGTATATATCATTTATACATATAAAATTCTTACTATTTGATTGCTCTTATATAATACAAACTTGACAAGTTGTAAAAGTCGGAATTAACTACGGGGAGCGGCATTAACTCGTAAGTAATTTCAACGACATATTGTTTAAAATTAGAAATAAAAATATGTTTTTTTAAATACTCGATGCTGCTACATATTTGAACGTGATTACATTCCTTATTTATAATACGGTATTGAAATGAATCTGTTTAAAAGGCGTTCGGTTGTATAACAGTAAAATCCCACGGTATAAAAGCGAACTCGTAGACAATAAAAATTAAGACAAAATAGATTTTCCATTTACAATTACAATCACGCCGATTGATATAGTATGTGAACCACGAACCGCATTTAATACGAGATTTATTCTACAGAGTGATTTATTAAAACTAAACCATCAAGTTTTTGTTTTTTTAAATATCGAAATAAATTTTCACATTTCAGGAGATTCTATTTGCCATTAGGGTTCCTATAAGATTGCCATTTCTTCCTTACCTTTCTTTTTCTGTGACTAATTCGCAAATTTTTGTTGTTTTTCTTTTCACCTCGACTATGCGGTTCCAGGCTGATTGTTGGAGATCTACCACAAACTTTTCCACTACATGTTCCAGTTGTATTGTTTTTAATGGTACATTGAGCCCTATTCTATTTACTGCTTTTTCTCTAAAATGTTTTCAATTTCTTGTTTTGTTAATGTTGGATGTCTATTCTTCATAATTATATTTTCACTGTCATTATTATAGGGGATAATCAGACGTTAGGTCATAAGCATCTTCCATTTAATTGTTTAAATATCGTAATATTATTTAATATATAGTCAGGTTATATTTGTCTTACGTTTTATTGTCTCCCAGTATAAACTGATTGGTATGCGATATGCTAATGTATAATAATTATAGAGTATTCTGCACACAAATTTACATTTGTAATTTTTTTCGACGTGATCCTCATTGTAATATTAACAGGAAGATTTACGATCAGAAATTTCAAATTCAGACACGGTACATTATTTTCATGAATGAATAAACACCTTCAACAATGCACCATTCAAGTGATATTTTTTTGTAAATCGAGGACCATCATATATTTAATACAACCAAATACGAACAATATGCATTAATAAAATAATTAATTGATTTACATATTTATTAATAATGCTCAGAAACGACATCACTTGCTTGTCGTCCTCAGTATGTTTTTTTTACAATGTTAATAAATTTTCTTTCTTATAATTATAATAACTATAAAATTAAATGTTTAAAATATTAGAAATATCATCAAAGGATTTTTTATTAGAGATGTTATTTCATTATTAATCAACAAGTGATAATTGTAAGCAAAAAATCTAGCATATTATCGCTGGTTGACTTTCATCGGCTGTTTTGTATTTGTTGACTTTTAATTTCAAATCAGATGATATTTATGTAACAGAAAAAAAAAGCAATAAAGAGACGAAAATAATTGTTAGAATTTCTATTATTTATACGTTATGGTTCAATTGGTTCATATATAGTAAAAAAAGATTCATATTATATCAATAATTAGAAATCAAAGAAACAAGTTTTACAGTAAGCCTCAAGGTTTTTTTGTATTTTTTTTTGTATTTGGGGTCGGAAAATAGAAATTTCAAATTTTTTTCAAACTTTGGATATCTACTCCTAATCAACGCTTGTTCGATAGCTCAATAAAATATTTAAATAAAATGGACTGTAGAAATGAAAATGTAAATGATTGGTTTTAAAAACTTCACTTACCAATAAAATGTTCCTCTAAGATTGCATTACTTGCTCTTTGGGAAATGGGATAAAGGAGAAAAAGGAAAATCGAGCACATTAAGTTATTTGTCACACGTGAGAAATCACAAATATCTCAGTTGATCGGTTTTGTGCCACAACTGTATAAAATTCGCCCCGATGGCTACTGAAAATTCTCAACTGAAACGTTCGTACCACGATTGTGCTAATTACTGCTACCTTTTTAAAATCCTTTCAACAATTTTTCGGACAGAACACATGGAAGCGTTGTTGCCAAATACGGTATCCGCCAAAATAAACAGTACCGAAACAGAGAGTGCTGTGGAGTTGTTTATGTAATATGGATTTGTCATATTTGACTTAATTATCATTAGTTGATATATTAATAGTACGCTGCAGTTAAATTTGATTTAAAAATGGTTCTAACAACGGAAGAAAAAGTTTTTTTGGTATAGCATTATTTTCGTTCATACGGAAAAGGTCGTAATGATGGTCCAAGCTTAGAACAGGTGTCAATAAAATATCAACAAAAATTTAATAAAGCAGCTCCTAGTAAAAGTGTGATGTTAGCTGTTGTTGAAAAATTTCGTCGCACTGGTAGTGTATTGTGTCAACGTAAAGGTTCTTCAGGTCGTCGAAAAACAGTATGCACTAACGAAAATGAAGGACGTGTTTTTAACCAAGTTGTGCAATCACCTCAAAGAAGTCTTGTAAGAACTGCATGTAAACTCAACATTAGTGAAACGTCTTTACGTCGCATGTTCAAATCAATTGGTGGTTATCCATACCGTATTCAAGTTGGACAACGACTAAATGCTGCGGACAAACGTGCAAGAGAAATTTACTGTGGTCGCATGTTGAGTTTAATTTACGAAGATCCCGAATTTTTGAAAAACATATGGTTTTCAGACGAGAGTCACGTTCATCTTAGCGGCTATATTAATCGACAAACAACCAGATTCCTTGGATTTGAACGTCCTGATGTCATTGTAGAGAAACCACTCCACAGTCTTCGAGTTACCGTTTGGTGCGCGGTATCTGGTCATGGAATGATTGGTCCTTATTTCGTTGAAGATGATAATCAGAATCCACGTGCTGTCAACCAAGAGCGTTATAGAGAGAAAATTATTATACTTTTTGTGAGAGATCTAAATAACTTTTGCCGTGCACGAAATCTACAGTTTCGCACACAATGGTTCCAACAAGATGGTGCAACGAGCCATACAGCTGTGCGCACCTTAGACTTACTCCGTCAGCATTTCTATAATAGAATAATTTCTCGGGGAACAGACTTCGAATGTCCTTCCCATTCACCTGATCTGACGCCACCTGACGCATACATTTGGGGCATAATGAAGGACAAAATATTTCACTCGCAAAATCAGCCGGCGAATATTGCCGAACTGCGGGAAAGAATGCAAAATATTTTTCAACCACTTTTTATAAATATGTTTATTGACTTACAAAATCGATATGAAGCTTGTTTGCGTCGAAATAGTGAACATTTATTTGAACACTTACATTACAGAAATTAAAAATTAATTTTTATTTTCGGTACTGTTTATTTTGGAGGATACTGTAATAAACCATTTCAGGGAAACTAAATAGGCGTAAACAACGCTAATAATTTAATAATAGTATGTTATTACATGAGTAAGTAATGAAGGCTTTTATTCACGAAAGTGAAATTTGCTACACGTACCGAAGGCGAGTGCATGCAATCACTTTAGTGGATAAAAGCCTTTACGCGAGTTTAATACTATATTTTGTCTACGATCATGCAACCAAACAAATTAAAGAAATGTATAATCATGATTTCACTTTTTAAGGCAGGTTTTAGATTTTTACTAATGATCGCAATCGATTGCTTTTTTATGTTTGGTTATGTTGTTATTGAAAACGGTTGCCAACCTAACAATGGTGAAGAAAAAAAATCCCGATATGTTTTATTTTGATTGGTTCAACTCGCGATGGATAAAACATCTGTCAATTTTATCCATATCCGATAACAAATAAGAAACTTTCTTATGTTTATCAATGGATAAAATTATAATTTACAGTAGAGCTTGCACATCAATAATAATTGACAGAATGTAGAATGAGTACTATGGAATCAAAGCGATGTACGATGTTAGAGGAATACCTGATATTTTTCAAGTACGCAGGGTTCTACACCACATTCTTCGTTTTATTATGACAATTGGGATGGGAAATCGCCCGGAGTGGACCAAATATCTCCGGAAATCTTGAAAGCAAACCCTAACCTTACAGCAGACATTTTTTATGAATTACTGAAAGAAACGAGGGAAAAAGAATTAATCCCAAATGGTTAGAAGAAAATGTTACTGATCAAAACACCAGAGGCGAGTAAAGTGCTTACCAGGAGAATTTTGAACAGAATGAAAGGCAAAATAGACTTGAAACTTGGAAGAAAACAAGCAGGCTTCAGAAAGAACCGCTCATACGTAGACATGATCAACACTCTTACCAATTTAGTAGAATAGTCCTCTGAATACCAGGCAGCTGTGCATATGTCCTTTATAGATTTCGACCTTTGACAGAGTTTGGGGTGCCAATGAAAATCATCAACCTCATAAAGGAACTTTATAAGAGTTACATGTAATTCAATCCAATTAATTCGGGATTGGAACATGAGTCAGATAATGTTGTTTGCTTTCATCAACACTGTTTCTCATCGTGCTAGGGGCTTGCAATGGAGACTGATGGATCGACTGGAAGATATCAATTTTGCAGATGATTTGTGTCTGATGTCGCAAACACTGACTGATATGAAGGGAAAGATGTAAGACGCAAACGTTGGCCTCAAAATAAATTTTGAAAAAATGAAAGAAGTAAGGATCAGCGTTAGGAACAACCGGCAGCTGATAGTGAACAATAAGATCATCGAACAAGTAGATCAATTTCAATACCTGGGAAGCATTGTGTCTAAAACAGGCGGAACTGATGAGGACGTCACCAGCAGGATTGGGACGGCCAAAGGAGGATTTGCACAATTTTCGCCTGTTTGGCGCTCAGAGGAAATACGAAGGAATACTAAACTAAGAATATTTGACACAAATGTAGAGTCAATCCTTTTGTATGGCTGCCTGGAAAGTTACAAGAACAGTTACAAACAATTTTGTAAATAAGAAGAATTTTCAACATATGCTGGCTAAAGAGAATAACCAACAAAGAATTAATGCAAAGAACAAATTAAAACCCTATTGGAGATATCTTAAAGAAAAGGAAATACTCTGAAAAGGCCGGTCAACAACATCAGTCAAGCTTTGGATTCGAATCCCCAAGGAAGTAAGAGGATAGAGAGACCGAAGATAACCCGTCGAGAAAGAAATTTAAGAAGAAGGTAAGACTTGGAGAGATCTAGCAGTTTGCGCAAAAACGTGTACAGTGGAAGGCATTCGTTGCAACCCTACGTTCCCCAAGGGAATTAAGTCAAGTAAATCAAGATATCAACATGTCTATTTTTAGAAAATAATCAAAGAAAAACGGAGTAGAGTCTCTGAGGAAAAAATAGAAAGTTATCCAAAATTATTCGGTATTTTAAGAAAGATGACTTTATTCATGAAAATATTGAATCCTACTATATAGGCAGGACATTATGATGCTTTTGCTTTAAAACTTCGGTTTGTTAAAGTTGAAAAAGCGCTAACAAAAACAATTCAGTTAAATTGCAAATCAGATGAAAGAATTGGAGTTCTTTCATTCTAGAAAAAGATCGCCAACTACAATTTTATTAAGTTATTGGTTGCCCATTGAAAAATTCTATAGCATATAAAGCCACAGATCTTTTAAATGCCCCAGAATGTGTGAAAATTTATCTGGGGAGACCCATCCAATAAATTTACCACGGGCCTCAGATGGTATATGCAACTAGTTATTAAAGTTTCTCGATCAAATTATGAATGAAACTTGTTTAAGAAATCGTACAAAAAGTAGATTCCGCTGAGGAATATGATAATGTTTTTTATGATTCACAGTTTGCGTAAGGATTGAATAATTATTTATTCGAAATTAGATTTTTAACGACCAATTTTAAATTTATGGTCGAATATAATTAACCAAATTTTATTACCTCGTTATACTACAATTCGGTGACATTTCTGTTTAGTTCTATTTATAAACATTGCATTTTATTATTATACGAAATGGCAATATATAGAATAAATTTGAATATATCCTTATTGAACTATTTAGCATTAATTTTTTTTCTCAAAAATTCGGTTAGAAAAAATCGTGTGATGAGTAGAAGACATCCAACATGAGTATTTACTCTTCAGCTGATTGTTATAGGTATATAAAGAAAAAATCGGTGGTTCGAAAAAGGTCCCCTCATAAGGAATAAAGTCCTCGACTACCTGAATTTCATGAATCGATACGAAACACACACACGTCACAATCAGTACCAATTCTACTATATAAATACATTCTTTTCGTTTCCCTACCCTATAAAGTTCAGACGTTTCACATTATTTTCAACAACAGCCGATTTTGTAGCGTGCAGACCATGGCATTTCTCTTACGTTAATCTTTCTCCCTATTTTCTAACATTTAACGACGATATAAGCGACAAAATATTACGATTCGTCTTAAAATACTAAAATTTCATAAGAAATGTTACATGTATATAGAGTGAAACAAGGAATAAGTCACCTAAATAGATAAAGACCATCATCCAACCTACCTGTAACAATGTATATCTTAGTGCCTAACTGTAACATAGCAACCTTATAAAAATGATTTAACAACAATCTCCATTATAAACTCTTCTCTTTAATACATACATAAAATACAATCTACAACTTGTGCTATCATCCAGAAAACCGCTTTGTTAATATATAAAGGGAATAATTTATATTTGTCGCTAATAACCAGTTTTGTTTGATGGGAATTTTGTAATTAAAAAAAGGAATAAGCCTACGTAAATACGGTTACAAAAGTAGGTTATGCAGACATAATTTATTTGTTAGATACTATACGTTTATCGACGAGCTTTGGATATCGATGGTTAAAATGCAAAACATCCTAAGTCGAAATTTTTACATTACGCGTTTTTGGTTGAAAAAATTTGTAAATATCGGAATCTTTTAAACTGCAAAAGCTCATAAGTTAATTTTCAGTTTTTAATACTGCCTTCTGGCTAGTAAAACTAAACATGGAAAATAGATAAAGCAGGAAACCTCATTAGATGACTTACGAGGTTTTGACATTAAAGTTTATTTTTTTGACCCCATATGAAATAATAACTTAAGAGATTTCGACCAGTTTTGAGGTGTTAAACAAGTTGGGTTTCGACAAGATTTTAGAGCCTTAAAATGAATTAATTTTGTCAGGCACTCGTGGTAAACCTACCGACATTACTATTAAAAGAATCCTTAGATATCCATAAAACAGAGCAATGCAACATTAACATTACTGAATCAGAAAATAAAGATAGTGATGGCGAGAGCAGGGAGCCCGAGAGTGAGCCCCTTTCCATGACAGCGGTTCTGAGTATGTTAATTAAGAACTTCTTTCTGAATCCGAAAAATCCATCATGGCTCCGAAATTTCCCCAGAGAATGATCAAGAAGAAACTGTTGAAAAAAGTAAAAATATCCAAAGGAAAAACGTAAATACCTCTAATAAAATAATAAAAATAAACTTAAAAGAACGAAAGGAGAAAATTATAATACAGCGAAAAAAATACGTCAGAATTGTAAAACGAAATCAAAGACATGAGAAAAAACACAGTTTCAATCATCTTGCGATTCCGATGAACTGGCGACTTTTCAATTTTTTTCATGTATTTCCAACTTTCCTAAACGTGTTTCTAAAATTTCAAGTCAATATCTCCATTTGTTTCGGCGTGAGAATGTTTTAAGGGAGCCTATGTTTTGAAGCATCACTTTAAAATATCGCACGAGCCTACCCTGGCAACATGGTGAGTTTTCTATATTTTTTTCATGCATATCCAACATTTCTAAACACGTTTCTAAAATTTCCAGTCAATATCTCCATTTGTTTCGGCGTGAGAATGTTTTAAGGGAGCCTATGTTTTGAAGCATCACTTTAAAATACCGCCTAAGCCTACCCTGGCAGCCTGGCGAGTTTATTTTTTTTCATGCATTTCCAACATTTCTACACACATTTGTAAAATTTCAAGTCAATTTGTTTCGGCGTGAGAATGTTTTAAGGGAGCCTATGTTTTGAACTATCACTTTAAAATATTGCCTAAGCCTACCCTGGCCGTCTGGCGAGTTTTCTATTTTTTTTCATGCATTTCCACATTTCTAAACACGCTTGTAAAATTTCAAGTCAATATCCCCATTTGTTTCGGCGTGAGAATGTTTTAGGGGAGCCTATGTTTTGAAGCATCACTTTAAAATACCGCCTAAGCCTACCCTGGCAGCCTGGCGAGTTTATTTTTTTTCATGCATTTCCAACATTTCTAAACACGCTTGTAAAATTTCAAGTCAATATCCCCATTTGTTTCGGCGTGAGAATGTTTTAAGGGAGCCTATGTTTTGAAGTATCATTTTAAAATATCGCCTAAGCTTACCCTGGCAACCTGGCGAGTTTTCTATTTTTTTTCATGCATTTCCAACATTTCTAAACACGTTTCTAAAATATCAAGCCAATATCTCCATTTGCTTAAGCGTGAGAATGTTTTAAGGGAACCTATGTTTTGAACTATCATTTTAAAATATTGCCTAAGCCTACCCTGGCCGTCTGGCGAGTTTTCTATTTTTTTTCATGCATTTCCACATTTCTAAACACGCTTGTAAAATTTCAAGTCAATATCCCCATTTGTTTCGGCATGAGAATGTTTTAGGGGAGCCTATGTTTTGAAGCATCACTTTAAAATATCGTCTAAGCCTACCCTGGCAGCCTGGCGAGTTTATTTTTTTCATGCATTTCCAACATTTCTAAACACGTTTTTAAAATTTCAAGTCAATATCCCCATCTGTTTCGGCGTGAGAATGTTTTAGGGGAGCCTATGTTTTGAAGTACCACTTTAAAATATCGCCTAAGCCTACCCTGACGCCCTGGCGAGTTTTCTATTTTTTTTCATGTATTTCCAATCTTTCTAAACGCGTTTCTAGAATTTCAAATCGATATCTCCCTTTTTTCGGCGTGAGAATTTTTTTAGTGACCTTATATTTTCAAGCATCAGCATGCTATAATACCTACCACGACGAACTGGTGACTGTTCAATTTATTTTCATGTATTTTCAACCTGTCTAAACGCGTTTCTACAATTTGAAATCGATATCTCAATTTGTTTCGGCGTGATTATTTTTAAAGGGAGCCTATGTTTTCAAGCATTGGCATCAGCATATACAATCAATTTAAAATATTACCTAAGCCCACCCTGACAAGTTTGCGACTTTTCATGCATTTCCCAGCTTTCTAAACGCGTTTCTAGAATTTCAAGTCGATACCTCTATTTGTGTCGGTGTGAGAATTTTTGAAGCGACCCTATGTTATGGGTATACGATTTTATGGTCCTAAGGGGGAGTTACGACCACGTAGTGGTCATTTTCCTATGTTATCTTTGTGGTCCATCTATAGTCTGTCCTTCTAGCGAAATGCCCCGCCCATTGCCACTTTAGGGATCTGATTCTATTTATGACATCTATCACTTGGGTCTTTTGTCTGATCCAATCAAGCCTTTTTCTATCTCTCCTTGTTATTCCAAGCATGCATCGTTCCATAGACCTCTGCGTTACCTGGAGTTTTCTAATGATATCAGTTTTCAGGGTCCAGGTTTCACAGCCGTATGTTAATACTGGTAGTACGCACTGATCAAACGCTTTCTTTTTCAAACGGAGTGATATTCTAGACTTGAAGATGATAGAGTTCTGTCCAAATGTTCTCCATGCTAATTTGATTCTTCTGTTTATTTCTGGAAGTAGAGAGATGTGTATTAGTTGACCCAGGTATATGTATTCCTCTACTATTTCCAGGGCAGTGTCATTAATTGTTATTTCTTGTGCGTTTATCAGTTCGTTATACATTATCTTGGTCTTACTCAGATTTATTTTAAGGCCTACTTCGTTGCTTGCTGCATTCAATTCATTTATTTGTTGTTGCATTTCGCCAGGGTTACTCGCTATCAGGATTATGTCATCAGCGAATCTTAGATGGTTCAAGTATTCTCCATCTATATTCAGACCTGTGTTGTTCCAGCCCAGTTTTCTGAAGATGCTTTCTAGTGTTGCTGTAGCTGTAGCCCAGCATATATATATATATATATATATATATATATATATATATATATATATATATATATGGCCATTTTAAGTTCGATCGTGAGACAAATGTAGATTTCGGAATACAGACAAAAGTCCTTCTTAGAATCCTAATTTGGTTCTCATTTTTTTTTACTATCTTTAACTGTCTCATATCTTAGTTATATATAGGAATGTTTCACTTATAAAATGACATAACTGTCAACTTTATATACCTATAAATGAACAGTGTTAATATTCAAATGACTTTGATAAAACATCTTATCTAGTTTCCCCCGTATCGATAATATTTATTATTTTTAACAAGTCCTAATTAATTTTGTCATTCGTCTAAAAAGATAAATATTTGAACAATTTTTTTTCTCACTTAAGCAAACATATGACAGCTTTTAATATTCTTTCCGATGGGTTACGATAGATACAAAAGGGGTCTTAGCCGGTCTTTAATTATTATGTAACAACTAGTGTTAAGACATATCTTTTCTCACCGGATAAGAATCATTCGACACATCCTTTACGAGAATTCTCAATAATAAGATAAAGAACTGGAGTTGTTAGAAACGATTTTTTAATATTTGCTATGTAAAGATCACAATCAGATATAAATAAAATTTAAAGAGTGGAACATAAATATATCAATTAGGTTGTTTAGTCATCATCAAATTAATAATGTCCTTTTAAATTTATTTATAGTATAAACATAGTTCTTATACATGTCGGTCACTAATAAAAGTGACATTGAGAGTCGGTGAAATCACCATAAATATAAATCCTTGACGTAAATTTACTTTTTATTAGGTAGTCCCCGGTGTCAATTTTTTTTAAATTAATAATGTAGTGATGTAACTATGTAAATAGGTGTATTATGCACACAATTGGAACAAATTAATTGCGAAAAATTTATGAATAGACTCAACGTTTTTATTACGATTTCGAAAATATGCATATTATTTGTTGTTATTAGAATTTTTTAATTCGACAGAATAAGTAGTGCTTTCGTGAATCTGAACCAGCAGTATGTTTATCTTCAAAACAACCGTTGCTTATTTTCGACTCTTAGATTTCACATTTAATTTAATACACCAGCGTATGTCTGTTTCATTGATTTGACCAAGGCATTTGATAGGGTTCGTCTCTCCGACATCATAAACATACTGATAGCGAAAGAAACGCCAGACACCATCGTAAGAGCAGTCCGCAGTCTCAATACAAACAACATGACCAAAGTAAAGGCAGGAGACACTTATACGGAAGAGATACCAACACCAGGAGGCATCAGACAAGGCGATAGCCTTAGCCCATTTCTGTTCAATCTCTTAATGGACAGAATTATAGAGGAAATATCATCACTAAATATGGGATACCGAATGGGACAGAATAAAAGAATCAGCATGGTATGCTACGCCGACGATGCAGCTATTATTGCGGAAACGCAGGACGATCTACAGAGACAACTGCACAAATTCTACCAGGTCAGCCAAGCGATGAACATGACCATATCCATAGAAAAATCGAAAAGCATAACCTTTGCTAAAGAACCTGTAAGATGTAAGCTGGAAGTCCAGGGAAAAATCATCGAGCAAGTCTCACAATTCAAATATCTGGGTATGGATCTGTCGAGTTATCACGACCCAGTGAAGGACCTAGGAAGACAGATTAACAAAGCGACTGCCATATCGGGCTGCTTAAAGCAAACAATATGGGCAAACGAATACATGCGAAAGGATAGCAAGGTTAGGATCTATAAGACTTGTATCAGGCCAATCATGACATACGGAATAGAAACCAGAGAAGAAACCAACAAAACGAAAAGCATGCTTAGAGTAGCCGAAATGAAAACGCTCAGGACTATAGTGGGAAAAACAAGAAGGGACCGAGTTAGAAACAATGACATCAGGGAACAATGTGGAGTACAAGACATCGTAAGATGGGGGAGACAAAGAAGAAGACATTGGTACGCTCATGTGAGAAGAATGGAGGAGAGCAGACTGCCACGCATCGCACTTGAAGGGAAACCAACAGGGAAAAGATCACCCGGTAGACCACCTAAGAGATGGAAGGACAGTTGGCAGTCCACCTCCCAGGAAACGATAAAGAGGAACCTTCAAAACTAACAGATCGCAAGATCTTAAATACGAATAAGAAGAAGAAAAAGATTTCACATGTTGATCTACCGTTTTTTTAAAAAGATTCTAGAGAAAGTTTCAATATATTTCATCCAATGCACAAACCTGTTATAATAATAATATTGTTATAGTATTTTTAAAGTCAATTGAACAACTACAATTTATAAAAAATGTACAAGATACATGTAGGAAGTAAATAGAACATTTTACCTGCGGGATCCTAATAGACCTTTAGATGTCGGGATTGTTATCGTTTTTGGAAGGAGAGACAGTTTTATTACAGAAGGCTTTATAATTTATTTCGTAAAACACGAAATTCGATAAAAAAATGTTGCAGTCTTTTAACGAAGAAAATGTACTAAATAAATTGTAAGGAATAAATAAAAGTCTTACTAGATATATGAGCTATTAAAGTAGAATAAATCACGAACTAATCTTATACATATGAATCATGTATATTATGAGTATACAGCAATACGATGAAAAGGAAAAAACATCAATAACTTAATAAAAATAAAAACATTAGCAGACCTCAATTCAGACCATGACCCCGTCTTCATCCACCTCAAACTATCCCACAACATACATAACCCCGACAATTCAAGAATATACGATTATATATACAAATTGGACTAAATTTAGAAGACATATAAACGAGAACATTACAATTATAGATAAAATAGAAAACACAAAGCTAATTGAAATAATAAAAGAACACAATTATCAATACTAGAAATCATTCAACCACACTAAAACTAAAAACACAAATACGTAACATTCTCCCAGATCATATCATTCAAATACACGAAAAAAATAAATTAAGAAAAAGATGGCAGTTCATAATAACATAAAAACAATGACCGGTCTAGATGTTCGGACACATTAAAACCGTTCTGGAAAAACACCAGGCGTCTCAGAAACCAACAAAAATTGTCAGTAATGGACAAACTTTCATCAACACTACCGAAATCACAGAAAAATTAGGAGAGTACTTCCAAAGCAATTTTATAAATCATTCACAACGCACCCAACACCACCAAAATATAACACACATTGTCCAACAACACCTAAACTCACTAAACACAAAAAATTTAACAACATTCACAGAAATATATAACACAATACAACAATTAAAAAATAAAACTGCCCCCGGATGTGATAACATATTATTTAAAAATATACTATTGTGCAATTAACTTATATAACTAATTATATTATCAAAACTGGCCAATATTCCGATATGCTCAAGATAGCCAACGTCATACCCATCATAAACTGACAAACAACCTTGTTATGTGGATCTACAGACCAATATCCATACTGAACAACATAGCATAGGTGATAGAGAAAATAATTTTAGAAAGATTACAAAACTTTGTTAATAAACGGGTAGCAGTTGATTTTCAGCGATTATAATAGTAAAATTGGAAGTAATTGCAACAAATTGTGTTTTAAAATACATAATATATTATAGTTGTCTTCAAAAATCATCTACCGCTCCCTGTATCCACTTAGAAGCAGGGTTGGAATAAGTCATGACTTTTATAAAAAAGTCAAAAAAGTCAGACTTTTTGAAATAATTCGGACTTTTTTGAATTAATTCACTTTGAAAAATTCAACTTTTATTTACTCAAACAAAAAAATCTCAATCTCTGCAAAACAATCTGAAACTATTGATTGAATAACGAATGATAAATACGAATGCAACTTATTACTTATTCAGAATCTTCATTAGAAAGGTCAGTTTTCCGGCTTTTTCTACTCCTAGTCGGTTGCGTAGATCCGAATGTACCAATCCGAAGGATGAAAATATTCTTTCCACTCCTGCGGATGAAGCTACTGCTGTCATAAGTTGTTTGATACTACTTTTCGCTGCAGGATCTAAATTTGTTAGTGAAAATGTTGACATCCACCACTCAATATCTGCCATACTTGAAATAACAGAGTCTTGCATCAGGACCTCATTATAAGGGGATAACTTTCCATGGAATCTTAACAATACTGGTAACATGTTTGGAAACTCTGCAGCTGCACATTCCAAGGCCATTTGCTTTTCTTCTTCGGTTAAACTTATATTTTCCTTCATATTCGTTGGACTTAGCATGTGCGCAATGAAGTGGTACTTATGAACAGCTTGTGTGTACCTAACTTTTTTTTTCGCAGTGCTGTCGTGTTGTCCCTCATTTAAATCGTTTATTAATTTTTTCCAAATAACAACAGACCTGGCGATTGTGCAATTCTCTTTTTGAATTAATTCCAGTGCGCACGATATAGGTTTTAGTCGAGCCATCAGATCTTCAGCATTACGTTTAATAGATATGTTAGAAACCAATTTATTTATCTCATTATCAATATTATTGCGATGTTCTTCGCAAATTTTAACCAGTGTATGCCAGTTTTTCAAATATGCCTCAAGTGAATCACATGAGCTGTTTCAACGTACCTCAATTGGCAATGGAAGTGATGATCCACCTTCAGAAGATAATAATGCTTTTGCCAAATGGTTATTTCGGAAATACTTTATGATTCTCACTATATTGTTCATAACTCCTTCAACATTTAAATCTTTGGCCAGTAGATTCAATAAATGGGCTGAACAGCCATATGTAATAACATTTACATAATCACTTTTTTTTTGTTGTTGTACTTGCAGTCTCATTCTTGACATATTGGAAGCATTATCTGTTACTACACTTCTCACAAAACATTTGAATTTTTTCTCAGTATCTTGAATAATTTTTAAAGTTAAACTTGTCAAATACTCACTGGTATGAGGACTACCAGAAGTATCTGTTGTGTTAACCAAAAATACACTACCATCCTCATT
Source organism: Galeruca laticollis (assembly GCA_963921935.1). Lineage (NCBI taxonomy): Eukaryota > Metazoa > Arthropoda > Insecta > Coleoptera > Chrysomelidae > Galeruca > Galeruca laticollis. Next base: position 331,628 of record OY998179.1, read on the forward strand.
TACAACACATGCACATATTATAGGTTCGTTTCTTATGTTGGACCATCCGTCAATACTCAAACAAACTGTCTTATTTTCTAAGTAAATTTGACACTTTTCTATTTCCTCCTGGTAAATTTGATCCAACAAAGTATCCGCAATTAATTTTCTATTTGGAGGCTTGTATCCTGGATGTAGCATTTGCGAATACTTCATAAATTCGGGATGTTCCACAAATCTGAAAGCTGAATTTGTAGCGAAAATAAATCTGGCACACTGCTTATCAAATCTATCTTTGTCATTTGCTGCAGTTTTTATTATAAAGGAGTTCAATGTTTTTTGTTGTGATTTTTGGATTGTACTGGTTGTAGCTTCATTAAATGTTTTGCAAATTTTTAAAGTCGGCGGTTCTGCAAAAAAGTGTAAATCAATACATTGGTATCAATAGGAAATTTGAAACTATCTTCAAACACTTTAAATTTCTAATTAATTAAATATATCTGTTTTTAAAAGCTCACCTTCTCTAGTAGATCCATCTTGTGAAGAATTTATAATTTTTCTTTTTATTACAGCTAACGGCATTTCCTCTTCCTCCTCTTCTTCAGTTCCACTGATATCCTGTATAATTGTATTTGTCTCTTCAGGATCATTTTTACAACTAATTTTGTGTTTTTGCATGCGGCTAACCATAGCTTGCAATATTTTACCGCATGATTTGCACACTGCTTTTTTGTTGGTTGGATTTTGTTCATTGCACTCCTCAAAATATTTCCAAATAGGATCCCTTTTTCGTCCACTCATTTTTCACACGTTAATAAACAAACTTTAACAGAATGTAACTTATTAAAATAATAAAAAATTTGAAGTTTAAAGCACAATCGGTCCTAAAAATAGCCAAATTTCACGATAACACTATCTATTCAACACTCTACATCTTAATAGTAATGCCGCAATTCCGGTATTTTCGGGATCCCTCTTTGATTTCGGTATTTCGGTGATTCCCCGAACCCGACGCGCGGGCGCTTTGTATTGTGTTGTGGGCACTCCGCGGTTGTCGGATGTTCATGGTGGTCAGGTTTCGATAATATCATCGGATTTTTCAAATTAAACGTTTGAATAGTTTGAAATGTTTGAATTAAATGCGATTTTTCCCCATTGGAAAAAGTTTGAATTAATTCATGACTCTTTTAAAAAAAGTCATTTGAATTAATTCACGAATTAAATCACTGACTTAATTCATATGAATTAATTCGTGCCAACCCTGCTTAGAAGCCGTCGGGGTGGATGAAACGATAAAAATATTAATAAATAATTCAGAACCTCGACTTTTCGTTGGAGTTCCAAGATGATATTCACAGGATACATTGAAAATGCCCCTAGAAATCTTTTACCGCCCTCCGTACGCACTTAGAAGCCGTCAGAGTGGATGAAACTCCCCTTACACGATAAAAATATAAATAAATAATTCAGAACTTCGACTTCTCATTTGAGTTCCAGGATGATATTCACAGGATACATTGCAAATGCCCCTAGAAATCATTTACCACTGCCCGTATCCACTTAAAAGCCGTCGGGGTGGATGAAACTACCCCTAAGCGATAAAAATATAAATATTGGGAGTGTTGACAAATTATTTTTATTAATAAATTTACAAGAATTAACATGTTTACAACTTTAACATGCATTAACAAAAAATAATGATTAACCTCGTTCCGACGGTTAATCGAAATTAAATGACCCTATATTATAAAAGACAAAAATCCGAATAAATGTACCCTACGGGGGGCGGTAAATGATTTCTAGGGGCATTTGCAATGTATTCTGTGAATATCATCCTGGAACTCGAACGAGAAGTTGAGTTTCTGAATAATTTATTTATATTTTTATCGTTTAGGGGTGGTTTAAAACACCTCGACGGCTTCTAAGTGGGTACGGAGGGCGGTAAATGATTTCTAGTGGCATTTGCAATGTATCCTGTGAATATCATCCTGGAAGTCTAGGTTCTGAATTATTTATTTATATTTTTATCGTTTAGGGGTAGTTTCATCCACCCCGACGGCTTCTAAGTGGGTACGGGGGGCGGTAAATGATTTCTAGGGGTATTTGCAATGTATCCTGTGAATATCATCCTGGAACTCGAACGAGAAGTCTAGGCTCTGAATAATTTATTTATATTTTTATCGTTTAGGGGTGGTTGATTTTTAAAGACAACTATAAGATATTATGTGTGTTAAATTTTAAAACGTAATTTGTTGCAACTACTTTCAATTTTACTATTTTAACTGCTGGAAATATAATACCCCAGAGCAATACGGATGCAGAAGTGGCCATAGCACTGTAGCGCAAATTATTAGAGACATTAATCACATCAGTGAAGGTTTCCAAAACAAAAATAAAGCGATTATGTTTACAAAAGGCCTTTTACTCCGTATAGCTCGATGTACCAGTGTAGAAACTCAATAATTTAAGATATCTCAGACTACTTAATAAAATTATTAAATTCATATCTAACAAATAGAAAAGTCTACTACATAGCCGGACCATACTTCATCCAAGCTAAAGTACCCCAAACCCAAGGCTTTGTATTTTCACCTTTGTTATACTCCCTATTCCTCCATGAATAATACCTTATTTATGTGAACATAAACTAACTATTAATGAATCCAAATAGAGTATTTATTTCTCAGGAGAATAGCTACAAAAAACACCTTCTTGCAATCTCAGCTTTTTATAGATGGACATCTCGCCGTTCCCAGCAAACTTTGGAATTACCTTAACAATTTACGTTTTTACGATTAAAATTTAAGAAATAGTTTGTACGTGTATTCTTTTAAGAATATTAAATATTAGATTTCTTACGTATGACCGTTCGGTAAAAATTATTGGTATGAAAGTGGCCAAGAGAAATTGCAGGAAATGATTTTGAAGTTAAGCGGTTTCCAAGATACAGCTGCTTACTTCGTTTATTGAGCCACCCGGTACAAAATAGAGTTCGAAAAGATACTTTTGTTCCACTTGGAATATCTTGGAGATCATTGATGTAACTGCATATAACTGTGTATAGTAATAAGCAAAAATAAAGTACAGCAGAACGAATTAATTAAAAAGGCACAAGTGCATGAAATAAGAAAACTCAGTGAAGGTAAAACAAAAAAATGTAGTCGAGTTCCTTTAGTTTATACATCATCTAGTCCAAATTGCTTTTTTCTCTCTCGGATTAACCGATCGTCTAATGTTTTTCTAACTAAAGCCAATCCATTCGGGCGATTACATGAGAATTAGCGAAACCACAATAATTAAACGATTTACAATTTGAAAGCGAAGAAAATGTAATTAAAAGTGTATCGTAACGGTAGATTTAACTTTTATAAAAGATTCTTTAAATTTTTATCGTAAATCGATTCTAAACATTATGTCATGATTGGAATAAAAACACTTTTGAAAAAGTTGTAATGGATGTAGATTAAAACTCAAATTGCCGTACTTACTGTTTATTTTATAAGAATTCGATCTCGCATTTCTGAGGGTTTACTTTACTGAATACACACTGGAATCTAAAAAAGTTCCCTTTATGCATTTACAATAGACAAAGGATCGCGGAAAGTTCGAAGGTTGTGTTTATTGTTTACGTTAAGTAAGTTAGAATTTTGAGTGCTGTTTATTATTGAATTGATTGATGATAGTTGAGGACTTTCGTCTGAGGTAAATTAGATACAATTACTTACTAATTTATATAAAAGCAATGATTATAATAATATAGGAAAACAATAATTAAATTAAGTTAGGGGATTAGGTACATTAAAAAGTAAAAACTAATTCTGTTACAAACCAAACGTTGAGTAAGTATTTTTATGATTAGATTTTTAAAGTCTATAAAAGAATGAGACCAATTTGACGTATAGTATTTGTAAAGGTGCTATAATAATAATTCCAGAATCAGATCTGATCTTCACGCTCTGTTGATAAATAACATTACATTGATTGTGAAGAATTCCTATAATATACTTTGTTACAGTTATTAACATTAGTTCAGTAGTTACGATCGGTATTATTTGTTAATGATATAAAATAATTGGTTATTTGTATCTATATTTATAGCAACCGGATGATCTATCTTAGATAAAATTAACTGAGGTATAGAAGTTTAACGAGATATTTACTAATTGGTGTTTGATAAGGAAATGTTGAACAAATATTTTCTTCTTGTACATATGAAGAGTACAAGGGGAGAAAGGTAATTATTTCTTTTTTGAAAAATCTTATTTTTAATGATGGAAACCATATTATGAATAAGATAATGAAATATTTATGAAACTAATATTTGAAATAGTAAAAAATAAATAATACAGGACGCGAAAAAAAATTCCAAAGCCTTCTTTTTGATTTGACTTGGTCAGAGAATTATTTTTCTTAGCGGTAATTGTGTGAGGCAACTTCTCATAACAAGTTATCGCCTTCTCATAACTTATCTTGCCCTTAACAATTTCAAGCTATAACCACAAAATCAAGGTTATGGCCTAATGAGAACCCACCCTTCAACCGGATTTAATTAATATGACCAAGGGGGTGAGGGGGGGGGGGAGGCAAAGCAGGACGAATCAGTTTATATCAAATCTAATGAAGGTAACCAACAAGAATCCTAACCAACAATTGTAATAAAGACAGTATAATGGGAACCTGCCTCAAAAGTTCAAGTTGAGATACTGAAAGAGGAATCTATTAAGAATGGGAGCAAGACTCAACCTCCGACAAAACCAGGGGAATGATAAAGTTGAACAATGATCCTGAAATGAAAAACACATAGAGTTAAAAGGAAACAAAAATTAATTAAAACGAAGCCTCAAAAGCTTCCCATGTCTAGAAAATGTGGAAACCGTATCAAAATGCAATAGCTGAGTTCCAATGTGATTTTCCTGAATCTTTGGAGTACGATAAATCTGAGTTATGACGGGAATCTGTATTTGATATGCAAACTAGTACCTATGATAAATTTTGATAATAGGTGCGTTCTTTTTGACTGAGATCTCAGATCACTTCAGTTAAGGTGATCTGAGTAAGCACCAAAAAGAACGACATCTCAATTGAAGCGCGCGATCTGTCGGCGCATACATAAATAAGAAACAAAACATATTAACATAACCTATATCGATATCTCTGACAACCACGCTTCATTTTGTTATTTTTAGTTTCAAATAGTTCTTTGAGTTAAGATTTGTATTATGGCTAATATTCCAACATTATTAATTGTTACTTCCTTCGCCATCTGTGCATCTTCAAGGGATAGATTTAAACTATACGACAGATTCGTATCAGCATCTAATAATGTTATTGTATCCATAATTTGTTACAAAATAAAAATAAATTATGTGTGTTTATTGTTTATATATCAATGGTTAAAACCACAGATAACCTTGGTTAAAACTACAAATAAACCATGCAAATCAAATATTTCTTCATCCCCTCCACTTTATTTCCGACTCAATTCCAACTGATACCCGCTTACAACACATTCAGCATCGGTAAAGGGGGAGGAAAAATCTCAGCTCACTTAGAAGTGAGTAAAACAAAAAGAACGCTCACATCACATATGTGAACTGAGATTATCTGAGATCTCAGTCAAAAAGAACGCACCTATAATAATATGTTTGACAATGAAAAAAACATTATTGAAGTGGAAATAATGTATTTTTTAAAACATCATAAGAAATGATAAATCTGACAATCTCGCGATTTCAAATCTACGTTTCCAGTTAGGCTCAAATTTACAGCGCACATGTTGAAATAATGGAATTTCTGGTCCTTGTAAATAAAGAACCAATTTATCGCTGTGAAGTAATTAAGACGTGGTATCATTATAATAACATTGTTTGCACGCCCTTATGCGAAGTGCTTGGACTTTTAAACGCCTTAATTGGTACAAGACCGACTGACAAGATGTTCATTAATTTTATTCATCCGAGCCAACTTTGTTGTCGCCGTTTTATCAGGACCAGACATAATTTTTAAATGCAAGCAAAAGAGAATGTAGTTTAAATATTAATATTATTGATATTGTACAATGTATTTACAAAATAAAAATGTCGTAAGTGTGCCAAAGAATTTTAATAAAACTACCTATTTTAGAGTTACTGCGCGTATTTCAACAAATGGAATCTGTCCTAGTTATAATGACATTAAGTAACAAATTGCGAGTCTCGTTTCGAGAAATATTCATTTTACGATGTTTGCATGTCATTCAGAATGAAATGTGAGAATATACATAAATGAATAAGGGCAATATTGTATTCTATTTAAATTACAATCGATAATTCTTAATGCAGGCTTTCTGTCGTCGATATCCTAGACACAGATTAATTTTTTATGAAAGCGCAACAGTGAGTCAGATTTTATTTATTATTAGCTCGCGCTATACAAAATAACACCATAGTAGATTCTTGTATATAACTAGAGAAATAGCTGTTTTTTAATAAAATTAACTGTCTCGACCCTTACTTCGTGGAATCTGGTCATATTAGTGTTTTAAATGAAACTCACGGTGTCTAGTTAATTCCACAATATAATAAAAGTTATTGAAAATTCTAAAACATTGACAATTGTTTCGAAACAATTGTCAATTTTTTAGAATTTTCAATAACTTTTATTATATTGTGGAATTAACTAGAAACCGTGAGTTTCATTTAAAACGCTAATATTTTTTAATATATTATATTCGCAATAACCGAAATGGGCCGCTGTCCGAATGTTTTGCCCACAAAGCGTTTTGTGTATTGCAGTTTACCCACGAAGCGATTAAGAAGATTTCTATCGAGCAGTGAGCAAAACGAATTACCCAGAACGCGTTGTGGGTAAACTACGTTACTCAGGAAGCGAAATTATATTTCGGGCGGTTTTGTTTCGCATTGTGGATCTTTTCGTTTACCCTCGTCGCGTTCGGGCTTTTACGTTTTACCGAAAATGCATTGTCAGTATCACTGTTGCCAGTCTAGTACAATCATACTATATCTAGTACTTTTTTGACTTTTTCTGTACGCTAGTACGTTTAACCTTCATAGGACGGACATCAAAATTTTACGAAAAGGACTAACTGGGGTCCGAGAAGACTCCATGCGTAAAATTGCAGAAATGCTGTATTTTTCTTTAAATTAAATATATAGAAAAGAAGTTTTATTAAAGTTTTACTATTAACCATTTATTAGTCAAAAATCATCACGAAAAAATACAAAATACCCTAATCACTAATACTACTAGCTACATATCATTTTAACATTTTTTACAAACTATCTCCGATTTTGAATGTTCTAGGCACACAAAGTTATTACAACTAATACATATTTTTCTGGATTGTCTGTCTTTTCCTCTTTGACACATATGGCAGCGCCCCCTGGTAATGTTTTGTTGTTCAACTCTATGTTCTGTTGCATCCAGTAGTTCGGGAAAAACATCTGTCATATGCCGTTATCTATTCGTCTGAATGTATTTATTATTATATCGCCGGAAAACGTTTTTCTTTATGAGTTCTTTTCCTAGTCCCAAAATATACATTTTACGTTTATCCAAACTGTTTTTTCGACAAACCGGGTTTTTCAGTAACCACAATTTATAAGCATTTATTCCTGCGATATCTATAAGATGCGAAAATATTGCCATTGGCCAGCGGTTTGACTTTCTGTGCACTGTATATTCTTTGGCCAACTTATCTGAAGTGTCGACAGCACCTTTTGTTTTGTTGTAATGAAGAATAATTTCTGGTTTATAGTGCTGTTCTTCTCCAGCTACTTTACTATCAGTATGCTCACTTGAAAGTAAGATGACAGCATGTTTTTGTTTTGGAACATAGGATACTAGCGTTCTTTGATTTCTAAAAGCAAACATACTTGAAAACTCTTTCTTATACGATGCCGGTAGAAGTTCCCTGGGAATAAATGTTTTATTTCCGGAGGGTTCCACATAAAGTAATATTTTTTTACCACAACTTGTCAACAAGTTCTAAACTTGTAAAAAAGTTATCGGTCGTTATTCCAAATCCGCCTTCCAAATGGTCTGTCAAATCTAGGACAACCCTTTGACCTTGACCCTTTTCCGCTTTGTTACCTTGTTTTCCTAAGAAATAATAGATACATAGGAATATAAAGTTTGCCTATATTGCTTTTCAAATAACTTACCCAAACAAATAAACTTGCATGTTTGCAATATAAGAAGTGGTGCAGTCCACAAGAGCCCATATTTTGATTCCATACTTATCAGGTTTACTCTTCATATAGACTCGGAATGGTGCCTTACCCTTAAATGGTACAAGCTGCTCATCTACACAAAGATGGTCGCCAGGATTAAGTGATTTTTTACAATTAGAAGTGAAAATATCGAATATATCTCTTATCGGAGCTAGCTTATCTACTAATTTTCGTTCTTGTCTTGTTTGAAAATTATCAAAGCGTAAAAATGAAGTAATTTGTTTGAATCTGTCTCTTGACGTTGCAGTAGGAATTATAGAAATATCTTGACACCAGAGCATATCGATAGCCTCTTTCGATCCGTAAAGTGCGCCAAGAATAAGCAACAGTCCAATATAAGCTTCAATCTCTGTAGAATCAACAGGTACAAAAACTTTAATTTTATTCGGATTTTCTATATTCCATTTATCATAATATGTTTGTGCCTTTCTGTTTGTTTCGGTTACTATTATGTTCAGAATATCCGGAGATAGGAAAAGAAGAAAAACGTCTTTTATACTTGAGATATCAGAACTGTAATTTGTAAGGCCTAGAGCATGTCTCCGAATATTAGCTTTTGAACGTCTAACTTTTGTGTTTCCTGGAATTTTTGACCACTCAGTTCCATCTTTAGATTTATATACTGGAATGCCCTGGCTGTTACTAACTGTTGGTTCCTCTGGGTTCGTTTTCTCTATACTTTGATCAACAACTATTACATCATTTTCTTCCTCTACTTCTCTGACAATGTCTTCATCTTCTAAGTCACTCGATGTTTCCTCATTGATAACACTATCAAACTCTGGATCATCACTTTCAAGTATACGTAACATCTCATCGTCAGTAAGCCCCTTGCGATTGTTTGTAAATAAAAACTGACTCATTTTCAAAACGATGTACCCTACTCGCAATATCACAACTAACCCGAATATTCAAGTCTAAAAATTATATCGCAGTGCGGGGAATCCCCCATTTGAACTGGTAATTTACATTTTACAATTATATGGGTGAGTAAACAAACGTTAAATGTATGGGATTCCCCGATTTTACTAACAGTTACCGGGATTATTTTATCGGACGTAAAAGGCTGACCGGGGTCTGAAGAGACCCCTGGAATATAAAACTATTTTTTGTTTATACCAGCCAATAAAAACTACTAAATACATCATATTTTATCAAAATAATTCATAAACTGCAGCTAGATGAAAGATCAATGTTTAAAAATTTACGTTTGCAAAGATACAGCAAAAACATACGTCATGGGGTACAAACGGACCCCGGCCAGTCCTATGAAGGTTAAGCAAAAATCTAGTACTTTTTATATCCACTGTCCACAATACATGAAAAAACAAATTTTTAATTTATATACTGATTCTTGTTAAACAACATACCTACGAACTTGATTTACTCTACTTCTTCCAATGTGATAAAATAAACTTAGTTTTTCGTTGAAAAAATGTTTACAAATTTATCTATTTTGGACCAAAAAGGTTAAAAACTGGAGTGTATTAGCAATAAAATTAGCTTGTTACAAAAACTTTAGTAAAGACTTATTATTTCTAAGCAGCTTATCGTTTAAAAAAGGTTGGTATATTGTTTAACAAGAAAGTTATGAAGTTGTTTACATGATCACAGGGAAAATATGGAGCGATTCCATATAAATTTGGTTGTGTGTATTAGAAAAAAACATTTTGAATATGTTTAGATTATTATTTTGGATTTTATTAACAAGAAAAACGTTTCGTTTCTTATAATTTATTTAAACACATGTTTATGAAAATGTAGTACTTTTTTCAAGCCTAATCTAGTACGCAAAACACAAAAGTTTTGGCAACACTGGTCAGTATCTTGACGAACGAATATTAATCCATAACAAGCACGTTCTTGTATAGTGAAACACGTGCGTAAATATTGGTTAGGTTTTTATTTGTTGTGTGTTTTGTGTACCGGCAATTGTTTTAAACATGATGAAAGCTGAATTTGAAGAAAGATTGCGGATCCTAATGTTGGAAAAGAAAAACAGGTCGTTTCTATTATCGGATGAACGTTACTTAGAAATAGTTCAAGAAACCAAAATTGCTCGACAAAAGAAACGGGATGGTCTTGAATTATCATCAAAAGATTATCGTAGATTAAAACTATATGATTTATTGACAATTGAATATATTTAAGTCTGTGTCAATCATGTGCCTTGAAAAAGAAAGCAAAGAGTAAGGGATTAGTTGGTAAACCTTTAATTATGAGTGAAATGAATTCTCGATGCCAGGTAATATTTTTTTTCTAATATTTTTTACTCTGTTTTATAGAAGTATACTTTTATAGGTTAACCTCATCGATATGCAGAGTGAACCTGATGGAGAATATAAATTTATTCTGAATTATCAAGATCATCTAACGAAATATGTTATATTGTGACCACTTAAAACAAAAACGGTGGATGAAGTAGCAGAAGTTATTCTTGATATCTTCTGTTTGTTTGGTGCTCCAACATATTACATAGTGATAACGGAAGAGAATTTTGTAATCAAGTAAGTGATAATGGCTTCCCGCAAGGGCTTTCCGTCATCTAAGTGTCAACTTTTTAGGTAATTGAAAAGTTAGCAGTTAGTTGGTCCGCTCTCAAATTGGTCCATGGCAAACCTCGATACTCCCAAAGTCAGGGTTCCGTTGAACGAGCAAATCAAGATGTTCGTGATAGTCTTGTAGCCTGGATGTCGGGCAATCAATGCCAGAACTGGGCAAAAGGTCTTCGCATTATTCAAAGCACAAAAAATCGCAGTTTCCATACGGGTATAAAGCGGACACCTTATGAGGCTATGTTTGGAAGTCCACAAAAAAATGGGCTATCGGATACATGTTTAGATACCTCTGTCATTAACACAATTAAGACGGAAGAACAACTAGAAGAATATTTAAAATTAATAAAAGAGTCTTTGGAAACAAATACCATAAATGAGGAACCTAATGAAACAATAACTGAGTCGGAATTAGAAACTGATACTGACAGTATGACCAAATGTTTTATTTTTGATATTATGTATGTCCCTTGTATCCAAAATGTATGTATTGAATGAAATGAGTCACTTCGTATCGAATGTGCTGCTAATTTGGATTTACCAATGTGTAAATTATTCAGCAATAGAAGAGCAGCTGATACGGAGAGAAAATGTTGCAAACGGGGGCTAGAAAAACAGGCTGATAAAATCCTTGCTCAATCACAACACAAATTCCCACCTGCCAATATATGTGACAATGTTTTAGTAAATATGCCAGAGGTAGATCGGGGACGTCTAGCTCCTAGGAATGTATTAGCAATCATTATAGAACAAGACTGACCAATTATATAGCCGAAATGAGTTTCAATTATCACCTTTAGTATTTTTATCATTATCTGAAGTGCCATCAGATTCTTCTGTCAACGTGCGAGAAGAAGCTACATTATCTTCTGCGTCTAAGCAAGGTTTTGTTCGGTGTAATTGTTGTAAAGGGTGCCACACAAAAGCATGTAAGTGCCTAAAATGAAATATTAAATGCAATTCAAAATGCCATCAAAGCACGTCTTGTAAAAATAAGTAACATATTTTTTTTGCTTTTTTATATCTGGTTTTTATATTTCCATATTATTTTTTCCGTTTTTTTTATTTTAATGTGTTTTTTTATGTTTATTAACATAATTATGTTATATATTTTAATGTTCTGCTAAAATACATATTTATGTTTAATTATTTGTTATTTTATTTACAACGCGTTCTGGGTAAAGCTCTATGCCCAGAACGCAATGTGGGTAAACGGAAAGATCCACAATGCGAAACAAAGCCGCCCGAAATATATGAGTAACGTAGTTTACCCACAACGCGTTCTGGGTAATTCGTTTTGCTCACTGCTCGATAGAAATCTTCTTAAGATAGAAAAAGAATACAAAAGCTGAAAAACAGGAAAGCCGCGGGTACAGACAACATCCCGAATTAATTGCTAAAATATGGGGGAAAGAAACTCATCGAGAAGTTGCTAACTCTTTTCAATAAAATTTTAAATACATCACAGATTCCCGAAGATTGGCGCAGCAACATCACTATTCCCATCTTCAAAAAGGGGCAAAAGACAGCACCTGAAAACTACAGGGGCATAACCCTGCTAAGTACGTCCATGAAACTGCTCACTAGCATCCTAAAAGACAAATTGGAATCACGTATCAAGAATAGAGAGGAACAGCTTGGTTTTCGAACAAACAGGTCAACAACGGACGCTCTCTTCATAATGAAACAACTAAAGGAGCAATCAATAGAGTTTAACAAGCCTGCTTACATCTGCTTCATAGACTTAACAAAGGCATTCGACAAAGTGCGCTTGACAGACGTCCTACAAATTCTAACAAAAAGACAGTCCCCGTCCCAAATCACCAAACTAATTAAAAACTTAAACACTGGAAATGTGACAAAGATCAAGTCAGGAGAACAAACTACATCCAACATAAAAACACCAGGCGGAATTAGGCAGGGTGACAGCCTGAGCCCTTTCCTTTTCAACCTCCTGATGGATGAAATAATACAACAAGTCACATCCTTAGATTTTGGGTACAGAATGGGCCACTCAAAAATATCTATGGTTTGCTATGCAGACGACGCAGCTATTATAGCAGAAACGGAGAACGATCTTCAGAGACAGCTGTTTAAATTCTATCAAGTCAGCCAACAACTCAACATGGCAATTTCAACATCAAAAACCAAAGCTATGACATTCTCCAGAGAACCTGTCAGGTGTAAAGCGGTTGTAGAGGATAAGCCAATCGAGCAACTCAATGTCTTTAAATATCTAGGCATGGACATCTGCAGCTACCACGATCCGGCGAAAGAAGTAAGAAGTCTTATAACTAAAGCAGCAGCTCTGTCAGGATGTCTTAGAGATGTGATATGGTCAAACCAGCACATGGGAACAGATAGCAAGATGAAGATCTATAAGACTTGCATCAGACCTATTATGACTTACGGAATAGAAGTACGCGAAGACACAAATAAAACAAAAAGTATGCTGCGCTCGGCCGAAATGAAAATCCTACGAACTATCCTAGGGAAGACCAGACGGGACAGGATAAGAAACACTGACATACGAGCTCAATGCAGCATAGTAGACATAGTCAGATGGGGCAGACAGAGACGAAGAGAATGGTACGCGCACGTACGAAGAATGGACGAAAACAGATTACCGAGAATAATGATGGAAAGCAAGCCACACGGAAATCGCCCACCAGGAAGACCCCCAAAAAGGTGGCAGGAAAGCTGGCAGTCCACCTCGCAAGAAACCATCCAGAGACGGCTTCAGCAAGCAACAGACCAATAGGTCTATTTAAAAGAAGAAGAAGAAGAAGTTCTAAGATGAGCTTTGCAAATTTTGTGGACTTCCCGAAAGAATTTTCTTTCTTCTAAAAGTGTGAAAGATTTATTGTTCTTCAGTAGATGTTGGCAAAATTTGTTGTTATTCAGTAGATATTGACAAGATTTGTTGGTTTAAATTTTGCAGAAATTTGGGTTTTTTTGCAGAAATTTGCAATTCTTTTTTAGAAATTTACAAGATAATGGGATTTCTAGTCAAAATTTGTGAGATTTACAAGATTTTGCGATTTTTTTTATAAAAGTTTGCAAGATTTGTTTTTCCGTAGAAATTGGCAAGGTTTGTTGTTTGCTTCCGAAATTTGCAGAAATTCGGATTGTATTGTACAAATTTGCATGATTTGTTATTTTCCAGTAGAAACTGACAAGATTTGTTGTTTTTCTTTTGGATGTTGTAGAAATTAGGGATTTATTATACACATTAGGAAGATCATGGGTTTTATAGTTGAAATTCGCAAAATTTGTTTTTGCTTTTTTGTAAAAATTTGCAAGATTTGTTGTTTTTCAGTAGAAATTGGCAATGTTACGAGTACATGCTAAGCGCCGTCATAATAAAATAGAAAGTTTTTGTTATTGTTAAAGCCATATATATCCAAAATTATCCCGAAAGTAAAGAAATCATACCGAAAATTTAAATAACAGTGCACATATCTCAAATGCTAAATTGATATATTTTCTTAACAAATTTGCACCCAACCTGATTTATGCCTTCAGGGTAATATAATATAATACTTGTAAAACTATATTTGTATGCTTAACTATGACATCATCGACACGATCAAACGAATAAGATATAGTGACTCCATTTGCATAATATTAAAAGGACTAAATCAACAAGTGGATAACGTATAGTCTGTCACACCTAAAAGCTGCAGAAAGCTATAAATAGATTTATTTTTTTTCAAATACAGGCGATGGATATATATACTCGTATAAGGGAAATATTTTTCAATGTAGTCTTTGTACAAAGATAGTCATAATTCTGCCATGGTTAGATTTTTAAGTGAGATTTCAAGTGAACGAACACACAAGGATTTTCGAAGACAAAGAAAGTATTGTTTGTAATTTTGAAAACCGTCCCTGATCAAACATAAATAAATGGTGAGAGGAGGCATACACAATAATACACATACCTGAATAAAAGAAGGAAAAAGTCGTTTTGGGTTGATTGAAAAAGCTCTGTACCCCAAAATGAAAGATAGTTTAAACAGACCTTAAGGTGGGAAAGATTTAAGGGGGTTGGCATAGCAACGATTCAATTGAAAATAGATTCAGAGGCGGAGATGACGTAATTTCGATAATTTCACAGCATCATTTTTAAAATAGATATATTTTTCATTTCAAAACAAGAAAACGAGAATTATTATTTAGATCAGTAAGTGAAATTTTACAAATAAAAATGTATCGACAGAAATAAGTAGGGGATTATTTATAAGACGCCAGATTTACAGAGACATAAATTATACTAGTTAATGACACAATTTTGACATTTGAATACTACACATCTTATGATGTAGTAATTCCATATTTGTCTTCTTTTCACTAAAAGGACGCCTCTGAGACTCCGTCTGCATCAAGGATTAACTTTTTCCTCCCCAAATCATGGGGAGAGCAATACCTTTACTGGGGATTACCTTTTCCACTTGAATATAGCAATAAAATCAAAATGCATGCAAGCGGAGTTGGGTAAAAAGGGCAGGACCGGATCGAAATCCGTTTCTACGCCGATGCACGTGTCATCGAAAGGGATCCCCAGGGCGAAATTAGGGCGACGGGAACATGTACCGTTATTTGGAAATGGTAATGGGTAGATGTCTGTGTGGATCGGCGAGAGGGGAATCGACAAGATTGTCGAGAATATGAGTAAACGTACGGAGTGGAAAACAAATTCTGTCCGAAAATTACAGCCAAATGACCATTCACAATGAAAATAATTCGTTGAATAGTTTGTTTCATCTTTCGATGATAGGAATTAGCCTTTTAGAATGTTTTAGAAAGACAAATGTCTATGCCGACAATTATACAACCAATTATTTATTAGAGAAGGTTGCATTTAAAAAAAATAGTCATCTATATGCAAAATGGTTATAGAAAGTTTCTATAAAATAGTGCTATTTTGGCCCACGTGTTATCCCATACATAACCGCATCAGCTGTATGAAACTACAACCAGACTTAATAAAAAAAATCTTATATTAACCTTGTAGGTACTTACTAGAAACGCTGTAGGTAATTGTAGTATACTTGCGAATTTGAAATACCGTGTTTATGACAGGGAGCATTGTGTAAATGTTAAATACAACAAGAATGCATAAAGACCACAGATACTGCCTCCTCATAAATTAGAAATTATCCTTTATACCTGCGTCCTAACAGGTAAAGCAAGGGTGCAGTCTATCATCGTTGTGCATTGTGCAAATAAAAATGGCAGTGTTTCGTCTATGGAAAAACATTATGTCGAATGGAATAGTGTTTGAAATTAGTGGCAACAGTGATACTGAAGATGAGGGTGTTCCACTTCTTTCACCGTGACAAGTGAATTAACAAAAGTCCCTGTAAGGTAAGGGGCATTATAAACAAGGGAGAGACAGAAAGGCAGAAACAAGAAATGAAAATTTTTTCTAGAATCGATGAAGCGGTGGGAACTGAAATAAAACAACAAATTTACTCTTTTTACAAAAAAAATAAGGTGCCAACAACGTCTATGATTTTGGAAAGATTGAAAGTTTCGGGAATTGAAGTAACCTATTCGGAAATAGTTGAAAACCTTAGGTTTTGAGTGTAAAATCCTCAACGGAAGGATGAGCATCATGGAAAGTGGACGATTAAAAAGATTGCGTTGGGAGTACGTTACAGAAATAAGAAGATTTCGCCAAAAAGGTCGATACATAGTTTGGTTGGATGAAACATGGTACGATAGCCATGACATTATAAAGAAAGAATGGACTGATGGCACAAACAGTTGTTGTATAGAAGCAACTGTTTTCTACTTTGCTCGGACTGTGGACGTAGGATCGGACTGTGTACTTGGTCTTGATGTACAACTATGCTATTTACGGTCCATAAATTGTTCCCTACTGGGTAATGTTAACAACGGTCGAAGATAATAAACACGGTATTTCAAATTCGCAACTATAGCATTTTTGTTTTTGTAGTAAAAATTGTAATATCTCAAAAATAAGACAATCCAATGACTGTCATTAACTGACAGTGATTTCCGAGTCATACTTTCTAGATTTAATACTACTAACAATTATTACTATACATATACGTATCTAACCGGTAATGGAAAAAAATATGGCGTCAGAAAATTTTACTGTACTATAAAATAACTTCGCTGTACAATGAAACGTTTGGAATATCTGGAGTTTCATAATTGCAAAAAAAGCGTGTCAAAAGTTTAAACATGTTAAAGATACTGGTTAAAGTAATGTGAGTTAAAAGGTTCGTGATGGCAAACTTTTTAAGAAATAACATCGTCAGGAACGCTAGGTAAATTAGCTTTTTAAGCGTAGAAAATACGCGTGCAAAAGAAATCAATTTTGACATACAGAAAGCATTTTTAATTTATTTATTTTTTATTCTTTTTATTTTTATTACTAAGGCAATGTTAGGCTTCTTCTTTATAGCATGCGCTAAAATTGTGTAAAGAGTTATTTTTGTATCTTTCTATACTTAAGTAAAAAACTTTTCTCTAGACTTAGGGCGCCACTGCTAGGAATATGCTCCAAAAGCTTCAAAATTCTATTTAAGACCGTTTATAAAATCAATAATTTGAAAATTTATTATAAAAATCATAATAAACATGCTACTTTCTCATTTGCTGGATTAACTCTCGAATAACTAAGATATCATTACTTTTAAAAAAGAAGAAAGTCGGGGTTATATTTTAAGTTTGCTTTGGGTTTATTTATGGTAAAAAAAACTCCCAAGTGTATGAAACATTTAAAGCATCTAAAAATGTAGGTTTTATTGTCCTTTAATGATTTTTTGCCATCACTCGTTTGAAACTTTTGTGTCTTTCCCAGGACTTTTGGGCGACCCTATATATTAAATTTAAGAACGAAACCATTATACGTCATTTTGTGTTATTATTATTATGAAGAGTATCATTATCTCCTGTAAAACAACTTGTTTCTAAACAGCGGTGTGTGTAGAAACATCACAACGACCTTTAAAACAAAAAATAAATAGTTCAAGTTTCGATATCGTATATCGTTACACGTTTCGTAATCATTTGAATTCTCTCGAGAAACTTGTTCTTATTTTTTTTATTTATTATCAAATAACATTTGCATTTACTATATTAATTATATTAAGTCATAAAATCTTTTTTGATCCGCTTATGTTGGTCGTTTTCAATGGTAGGCTTTTGTTGCTTATAATCATTCCGATGAAGGTCAAATCGGATTTCACTCTTCAGTATTTCTTTTTTGTTTTCTTGTAGGAGTTCCGAAATACTTTTATAACTACTCCAAATCATAATTGATAGATATTTTGTTACATAGGATACATTGAAGATCAGCATAAACTTAGTTACATTCTTAATTACTATCATCCTCTTTCTTATCATTGTTATAAAGTTTTAAACAAAAGTTGTCACATGTAAATCGGCATGATACATTTTTCGTCAAATATCTTTTTTATTTCGTTTATTTATTGCGACTTTATTCCCCTTCCCTTTAAGTTTTTTTTTGGTATCGAAAGTTGATTTTAAGATTATTGTTGTGAGATGACAAGCTGTATATATATCACGATGACAAATCAATCGTAAGAAATTTCACTTTACTGTGAATTCTAAGATAAGTTTGAATGTTTATTGTAACGTCAAACCCTTATTATTCACTTTAATGGTCTTAAACGCCCATTAGTAAAATAATGTTTAGCTTTAAGTACCTGTTTAACAAAAGTTTTTTTTATAAAACAGAGATTATGGAACTTTCTAAAACTATTAAAATGTTACTACAAATAACTTCAATTAGCACCGTGAACAATATTTCAAACCCTTCCACAAATGAATCGGGAATCAAGTATTCGAAATGAATGTTTTATTATGGATTGACATAAATTAACTAACAGGACACTATTTGTCGCTTCACGGTACAAGATTTTTAAAAGTAAAGTAAAAAGATTCATTCACGAAACACCAAGAGCTTGGTGGGATGGGATTGTTCGACTGGATATGTCCATCTGATTAATTTCATACATTTTACATCTACTTACATCATTATGCACTGGTTTTATTTCTTTTATCATTTTTATGTATACAGTGTGATGCTTGTAACAGCATGTCTGTGAAACAAACGTGCTTTGATAATTTTTACATTTCAAAATGGTTGCAAGTGCTCTCTAAATGTTTTTATAATAATTAATTGTTGTTATGGTCATAACTATTTTTATTTGTATAATGTGTTGTTTGTGGCAGTTCTTTTGAAATAGAGACATACTTTGATGGCTTATGTGTTTCAAATTGATTGTACTTTTGAAGTTTTTTTTGTTATTGTATTGTTTTGTAATACACAATTAATGTTATTTATCTTTTTTAAGTGTGCTACATATTTCGTTATTCTGATATTGTGTTGAATATTTTTTAAACTTAAGTAATACTGTATTTATATTTATATCTTGAAACAAGTGTTCACTCACTTATCGAGTATGTATCAGTTATACACTTTTCATTATTGTATACGTTTCATATTTTTATATTCGTCAATAAATCATATTATTATTTAATTAATCAATTAATTATTAATTAATCAATTAATTAATCAATTAATTATTAATTAAGCTAAATTTTCACTAATATATTGTGGGATGTATTTGGATACATTGCATTATCTTGTATGAATAAGAAAATTTTTCAATTGTATTGGACATATTAGACGTTGTACTGCCAATTTTTTTCTACTAATTGTCGAAATTATTTTTTATTTAAAATTATAATTTTTTTATAAAGATCCCGATGCGAGTAACTTTGTCACATTATAAATAAAATATACAATATTTCTTTTTGCAAGATCCTTTTGTTGCTTTAATTTCGATTCATTTAGATTTTTAACAACGTCAGATTTGTTCAATTAAAAAATTTAAAAAATGCAGTCCTCGTATAACGTCAACCAGTACCGAATTAGCCGCAAACTAATTTTGTTACATAGTAATAAACAATCGACAAAAGGGAATATTATTGTTATAACCTTGACATCATCAAAAATATTATTGTATGTAGATTAACTAATATGGAGTTTTAACAAATATTTTTAACAAAACTAATTGCATCAGCGGAATTATTATTAGTGCACAATAATTGTTAATAATTGAAAGAAGTATACGTTAATAATAATGTATTTTGTATTCCATTAAGACCTATTTGCGAGCCACTGTATAAATCAACCTTGACCGTGAACAGTTTGCGAATTGCAATATTGTGGGAAATACATACTCACACATTTTATACTACTTCATCGTCTTATTCGACTAATTACGTTCCGATTACGGTCAAAATTCATTATAGTCGCAATTCAAATAAGGAAATTGATACGTCTAAACGTTGCATTAGAACGTGTTCAAGTTCTACATATATATATGATAAATTGGTCAGACGGACCTTATTTGTAATTAGATGTATTATTATGATTGTTTCCTGTTTTCATTTAACCACGAGTGTGTTGACGTTAAAAACGCAGAACTAGGAATATGATTTTTCCTTATTTTTTTACTTAAATGCAGATTTACTCTGTTTTGGGGCGTAATGAAAAATCTGAAGTCGCATTGGTAATTTTTAAGAAAATAATTGGGAATATTCAAAAAAGAAAAGATGTAATTGAAATTTTAATACTGGCCGAATCGTATTAGGGCGGCCACTCGCGATCCGAATGTCTGACAGACCTAGGTCTGTCAGACAGTCGGAACGTGTGTGGCGGAAAAAGTTTCTGACTTCTATGTCTCTCTGACAAAATCAATTACAGACCGTAGTCGGAACGTGTGTGGCGGTTACAGTTCTCAGTTGGCAGACTTCTCAGTTTTTAAAAATTATTTGACGTGCATTATTTATTTCATTTTTTCAAATAGTTTTTTGGGAAAACCAGTTTTTTTACTTAAAAAAAGTATAATAAACATTTAATCATTTTTCAACAATTAAAATTTAAAAAATCAACTATGTCACGAAAACTGCGATTTTTGTTTTTTATGTACTATTGCTACGAAAAATAACGCGAGAAACATTAAATCATCTACTGGAGTTATGGTAAACTGTCGACCGAGACAGATTTAGGTCTGGGCGGATTTGTGCTCCGTAGGTCTCAGACCTAGGTCTGTCCGGCAGAGTCGGACCTACCTAAGTGTGTCAGACAGTGGGAACGTGAGTGGTCGCCTTTAATTACAATGAAAATTTTAAAATAATAAATAGTTCAGTAAATGAAGGAACTAACCTGACATAACTGTCTGAGAGTTATTTGTTGTTGTGGAATTTGTAGGTTTTGAGGGGTGATTTGAAAGGGAAAAAAATTATCCAAGATTAGATTCTAGTTTAAGGGCGAAAATTGCCCTAAAGTTCTAAAAATCCATTTTTCGGTCATATAATTTTCAACTGCCGTTTTTGCAAAAAATATTTATGATGCGAAAAAAACCAATAGGACCATTTTTGTAGATAATGAATAGATCTTCATTTTTTGTTTTAACAAAAAATTCTCCAAGTGTCATATTTTGAGAGATATGGCCGAAAAACGATTTTTTGGAACTCCCAAGTGACCCTTCAAGATTTACTAATTCCACCTCAACAAGGGCCAGAAAATAATGTTGGGTTGAGGTATTTTCAGGCATTCATGTACTCGACTAGAAAAAATTTATGAAATCTTCTCTGTTATTCTGTAAAGCTTTGTTTAAGAGATTTTCTTCAGAAAAAAAATCTAGTAGAACCACCGTACTCCAAAAAAAGGATTTCGTATAATTTTAGAGATTCCTACATTAGTCCCGATGCACATTCAAAGTAATCGCACCGCCACGAAAGTTTAAAATCCCGTTTCCTAGATAATAGTTCAGTAAATTAAGACCAGAAAAGTGAGAGGGGGCGGGGAACGCTGTAAATTGTTCTAAAACCTCTTGAAACGGGTGATCTGAGTTTGTATCACTCTGGGGGAAATTTTCGGACTTTCTTCAGTTTTTCTCTTATAACTCCTAAACAACGCATCCCGGCGAAAACCATACCAAAAGACAAATTAAAGAGCATTAAATTCTGCATCGATTGACCATCCCAACTTTATCCTGGACCATTTTATAAGGTAGTCATCGACGACTGAAATAGTTATTTATATGCTTAGGCCGCGAAATACCTTTTTAACGTACCGAAAGAATAGTTATCGCCAAGGCCGCTTGCGGCCGAGGCAAGATAATCTTGAGGTCGTTAAAAAGTTTCGCGGCCATGGCATACACACTATTTTTCGTGCAATCGTTAAAAATATTAAACTAGATAATTGTAAATAAATATATTATTAGTGTTTTTAAATGAAACTCACGGTCTCTAGTTAATTCCACAATATAATAAAAGTTATTGAAAATTCTAAAAAATTGACAATTGTTTCGATAAATCAATATCATCGTCAGAATGACAGAAGTTACATTTCATTTTATGCCTACCTGATGTTTAGTAGTTATTTTTGGCTAGACCAAGAAGTGACGTAACTTTTAATTGACTATATATATATGTTAATAGAAAAAAGAAGCAGATGTGATATTACAAATATTGAAGCTTAGATATTATTAGCCCTATGGTGATATCCTGGATATAATTTTTCCAATTAAGATCAGTATAACTGTGCAATGATATAGAAAACCAGGAAAACTATATCTGCTGATCTTTACAATTATCACTTAAGAAGACAGTTTATTAGTGGAGAATTCCCTAGATTTAACTGTTCATTGACAACTTCATATTGTGGGTTTCTTAAATGTCTTCTAATTTCCAGTTCTTGTTTCTTTTCACAAATATGCAGCACTTCTAGTTCTGTGTTAGGTGTCAATGAATGATTGGTGTCAAGTAGATGTTTTGCGTAGTGGGATTTATCTGGTTGTTTTAATCTGTATGCTCGTAAGTGTTCACTGTATCGTATTTCAAAATTCCTAAGGGTCTGACCCAAATAGACAGCATTACATTGTGGACATTTGAGTTTATATATACCTGACTTCTTTAATAGTGGTATTTTTGTTTTTACATTTAACAATTTTGTACTAACGTTACTTTCTGTTTTAAAAGAAATTGTTGTATTCGTTGCTGAAGATATTATCTTTGAAATATTATTAGAAATATTTCCTGCTTATGTGATGGTTTTATAAGTTTTAATTTCATCAGCTTGTTTAGGATATATTAGTTGTAATATGAGCATATTCCACGAAGTAAGGGTCGAGACAGTCAAATATATTATTGCTCTAAAATCAACAGCAGTTCAATTTATTTAACAATGTTAACGTGTGCTATGGAAATGATATGTTTCAATATATACAAAATATTTTGACAGTTTTTGACAAAACGCAAAATGTCTGATACTAATAGCGATATTTCAGTACGTACCTTCCACTCCTCCCTGAACTCAAAAGCGTTGTAAATTCGGCGCTTTCCGTTTTAATACCCGAAAAATAAATCGAAACGGCAGTACGAAAAATGTTACGGCGAGTTTAAAGATTGGTGTGACAAACAGAATTAAAACGATGTCTGAAAACATTTTATTGGCTTATTTGATACAGAAATCAAATGTTGTAAAAAGTATTCATCCTAAATAATATAAGTACTTGTGTATTTGTTGGTATTCAATAAAAAATAATCCTTGTCTTTGTAGTATTTTCGAAATGTCAAATTTGGAAGTGATATTCAAATTTGGAAGTGACGTTTGGTTTCGCGGCCGTTGCTATGGGTAACGGCTGCGAAATTAAATTTCGCGGACTGTGCTGAGAACGCGAAATACTGACTTCGCGTGCAATTGCACGAAAAACAATTTTTCACATATTAGCTATAATATACCACTCTTTGTCGTCTGTAGCATCCAAAGTAGTGGTCCTATCAAAACACTCTTGTAATTAAAGTTGTAGAGAATTTATTGGCGAGGTCAAGGAACACCTACATTTTAAAATAAGAACAATTTTAGATAGGTAGATAGACAATTTTCTGTTCTTTTGTCTAAAATACATGAATCTATATATTAAAATTTGATTAATTTTAAGCGTACGTATATGCCAAATTCCAAAAACACTCATTTTGGAATATCCTACATCTTGCTTCCTGACCATTATTTCTTGTATTAGACTTGTTCAGGTCAACCTATCCAATTGAGTTGTATCATTTTTCAAGTGTTATACGATATACAGGGTGATTCATAACTATTGGGACATAGGCTAAGGGTAGATTGTTTGTACCAAAATATGGCGATAAGACCAAATATACCTCAATAAAATATTGCTGACGGAAAAGATAAAGGGCGTTAAAGTTGAATTTTTTTTTCGTTTTTTGCGAATAATTTCACTGTATATTTATCGATTGTTAACAAAATCGGCTCAGAGGCATAATTTTATACAGGCAATATTATTTTATGTATTATTTGACATTTTGTTACAGGGGGATTTCTGATGATGAAATTGACTGGTAACTTTTTTTGACGAAACTTTTTAGTGATTTTCATTAGAAAATATGACATTAACATAATTTCTACGTAATATTTGTACTCTTGTTCAAATACGATATTCTCATTCGTTTTCGAGACAGACGCAAATGAACAGTTCAGAGTATCGGAAAGGGATTTCAAATATTATTTCATTTATGAAAAGTGTGTGTTTGGACTGTCAGATAATTGTTGCTGATAAATGACATTTCTTGTCAATGAATATTTTTTGCTGCGTTTTTATAGACAATTGTTAAATTTTTTAAAGCTATTATATACTTTTTCGGTTGAAATGCCTCGGCACAATCATTTTACGAATGAAGAAACGCGTTATATGATTTGTGTATACGCACAAAAACATTTTTGCGGGCGCTCTGCAGCTAGAAGGTATGAATTGTTATATCCAGACAGAAGGCAATCAAATCACAAAACTTTTTCAAATATACTCCATCGTTTGGTGAAACCGGGTCATTTCACAATAAAAATCAAGGTGGTCGTCCGAAGCAAATTTCATCTAATCAAGAAGATGAATAGATGAAAATCCTACAGTAAGTTCACGTCATTTGTCATCAGCAACATGAGTAAAATTCTAAAAAAAGAAAAGTTCCACCTTTATCACTTCACTCCTGTTCAAAATTTGCTTCCAAGAAATCCCCCACGGCGGTTACAGTTCTACCAACGTATTCTCAAGCATAATGATGACCGAAATATTATTAAGATTCTTATTTTTTTTTTGCAAAATACTTTTAGTGATATTTTGGATAATCTGTCACTAGCTGTAAGTAATAAAATGTGGTTTATACAGGATGGAGCTCCACCTTCCCTTTAGTTGTTAGAAATCATCTAAATGACATATTTCCTCAACGATGGATTGGCAGGGGAAGTGATTTTGAATGGGTACCAAGAAGTCCTGAGTATAACCCGCTTGATTTTTATGTTTGGGAACATATGAAGTCCTTAGTTTATGCCAATGAAAATAACTCGAGAGACGAACTCTGGAGAAAAATACAAAATGCGGCTAACTTTAAGGGGATAGAATAATATGTTCTTTGAAGTTCGAAAGTCCTTTATTAATTAAGAGTATTAGAAAAAGGTTAGAAGTCGGAGGAGGCCACGTAGGACATTTAATTTGAGTTTGCTCTTTTTATGTTACATTGTCTTTAATTATGCTTTAACGTCGAAATAGAAGCCTTAAGATACAAGTTTTTTATTGCCCGTTACTTGAAATCCCCTTCCGATACTCTGAACTGTTCAATTGCGTTTT
Organism: Galeruca laticollis; assembly: GCA_963921935.1. Classification (NCBI taxonomy): domain Eukaryota; kingdom Metazoa; phylum Arthropoda; class Insecta; order Coleoptera; family Chrysomelidae; genus Galeruca; species Galeruca laticollis. The sequence continues at coordinate 357,110 of OY998179.1, forward strand.
TCTTGAATACGAATGAGAATATCGTATTTGAACAAGAGTACCAATATTACGTAGAAATGACGTTTATGTCATATTTTCTAATATAAATCACTCAAAAGTTTCGTCAAAAAAAGTTACCAGTGACAGTGAAATTATTAGCAAAAAACGAAAAAAAAATCAACTTTAACGCCCTTTATCTTTTTCCACGGCAATATTTTATTAACGTATATTTGGTTCTATCGCCATATTTTGAGCTAAACAATCTACCCTTAGCCTATGACCCAATAGTTATGAATCACCCCGTATAAATATAAACATTAATTTTCACAATAATTTAAAATAGTATTTTGAAGAAAGATTGTGGTATGGAGAAAAATAATTATCGACTTTTTCCATAAAGTGTAATAATTCTTCAGGTATCTTTGTCAATACAATATATTAAAAGATTTGGTTACATTTATTGAGATACAAAGTTTCATTCAAATAAAAGAGAAATTATTCTACAAATAAACAAAACAAATATACAAACAGAAATGCAAGCAAATTCATTATAATTTTCTTTAAATGTTCAAGGTAGGATGGAGGGATGAGAGGCTAAATGTTCCCTTTGCTCAACCCCTGGAGGGATACAAACTTAGATTATTCATTTTCAAGACTACATTAAGTTTTTAGAACGATATCCAGCATTCCCCAGGTCATTTTGGCGTTTTGTCCTTATTTTACTGGTCCATAACTATTGGTAGTTAGCTTCGCACCTATATTAAGTTTAGCACCCCCACTATAAAAATTGAAACTACATATATGCAGAAATTAAGTGCTCTTTATGTGCTCTATTAACGATTTTTGTGCTCGAGCGGTTCACCAGGAAATCGCAATTGAAAGTGGGGGTGCTGACTTAACGTAAGGTAACACCTCCACCCAATAAAATTATGTACAATCTAAAAGTGGGAATGCTAGAATTACGTAGTTTTTATGTGCTTTTAGAATCATTTAATAAAATCAGCCTATCGATAATGGTTTTGAAGATATACGTCAAAAAAGATCCATATATACACCGTTGATACTAGAACATATTGTGAACATATTTTCACAAAGAAAACTCAGTTATTTGCTTTAGAAACAGTAAAAACTATTCACACGTTCAGCAAACAAATGCAAATAATGGATTTATTTGCCCCCCAAACAAGATGGTCGATCTGTCAAAGTCACATGATCTGAAATGGTCTATAGGTAGAAAATTAAATCAGTTAAAATTGCTTTTGTTAAGGTGTTGATTACATTGTTTAGGAAGACTTCAAAATGTTATTAACTTTTGGTTTGTATAAAATTGTAGCAACACATTGGGATAATTATTAGTATCAAATATTAAACAGGAGTACATATTTTAACTAGGACTTTATTCTAGTATCAACGGTGTATATGTATCGATCTTTTTTGGCGTATATATTCTAAATTATTATAGGTAGGCTAATTTTTTTAAATGCTTATAAAAGCACATGATTATAATATTCTAACTTTTTAAATTTATTTAATTTTAATGAGTGGAGGTGCTAACTTACGTTAAGCCAGCACCTCCACTTTCAATTGCGCTTTCCCGATAAACTGCTCGAGCACAAAAATCGTTAATAGAGTACATAAAGATCACTCAATTCCTGCATATATGTAATTTCAATTTTCTATAGTGGGGGTGCTAACTTGACATAGGTTAAGTTCACATGTAGCGTCATTTCAATTTTCCATGTTGGGTACTGTCTTCATTGTAGTGAAGAACAAACGAAGCGTCATATGTACACTGTTTAAGATAAGACGTAAAATAGGGGAAGAAAGCTGCGCCAGGTCCGGTACCAAGCCCGCCTTGAAGTTATGCTAGGGTTGTGATTCAGAGGCGGGAGTAACCGCGAGACAGAGGTGGGTTTGGTTGGTAGAAACACTGTTTGGGTCCTGGGAAACTGGCGAAAAACGCTCAAATGACAGCAATCTTGACTCTCCACAGTGTATATCACCTTCTATTACTCCTCTCGCAAATCCTAACCCAATGCCTTCTCCAAAATTCGCAATATCCAATTAAAAAAAAAATTGCTCCCATTCGAACATGACTTTCCCATCATATCCCGGTACCAAGAGTAACCGATAGCTATCGGCGTCCTATCTTATATCCCATTACTCCCAACATATTTCTGCCTATCCATTTGAAAACAATATTTGTGTCCCGATAACTTTGCATATCATGTTCACCAAGTCTTAGTGTCGATTATTGCCGATGACTAGCATTATATGTATAATAATGACCTCGAACTTGAATCGGTCGATTTGCTACATCATTTTTATAGAAATCTCACAGATCTTGTATTAAAACCGTTCGATTATAGTGGGTACAATGAACTGCTCGAGTACAAAAATATGATTATAAGATTTACCGTAATATATTTCTTTTGTCTTTATAGTTAATTATCGTCAATACATGTGAGCCACGAATATTTCCAGGCGAATAATTCGAATTCTCACGAATATTCGCGAAAATTCGATTGAATATTTGCGGAAAAGTTTCCAAACAAAATTTGTTATAAGTTCAGGTTATGGGATTATGGTCAATAAAACAATGAAAATCTATTATTTTTTCAGCCTACGTTTCGACCTTTATTGGGTCATCTTCAGGGCGTCTACAAGAATATACAAAATATATAAAAATTTGTTAAAATCAAATAAAATTTGTACAATAGTATATGTAAAAAACGACAAAAAATTATAGTTAAAAAATATTAAAAGTTAATTTTTTAAAAGGTTAATTTAAAAAAAAAAAAGTACAGTTATGAAAACCACAGGAAAACAGGTGAGATCCTTTAATGTCATTAATTGTGACAAGCAGTTAGAGTTTACTAATGAATTATATGATGTTTATTATCCTTCAACGCTCAATACCCGCTAGTTTAAGGTTGTATATTGTTGCTATTATTTGTGTAAGTGCAATCCCCAGTATAGTTCTAAAGGAAGAAGAAGACCAGAGAAAAAAAAATTATAATAAAATCAAATGAAGAAAAGAACTCTTTTCTTCTCCCCACCCCTCAATTCATTGAGAGAACCAAAACCCTTACAGGAAAATTAATATTACGGTACAATTTCTGATCATGAATATGTTTAAAAAGATATACTTTGATTGAATGTGAATCTATTGTTACTAATATTAAGAACAACTTTTTGTGATACTTAAATACCTCATAAAATGACGGAAACAAGATGAAAAAACCTAATCAAAACTATGTTAAACAAAAAAGACTTACCTTTAGAACTATACTGGGGATTGCACTTACACAAATAATAGCAACAATATACAACCTTAAACTAGCGGATATTGAGCGTTGAAGGATAATAAACATCATATAATTCATTAGTAAACTCTAACTGCTTGTCACAATTAATGACATTAAAGGATCTCACCTGTTTTCCTGTGGTTTTCATAACTGTCTTTTTTTTTTTAAATTAACCTTTTAAAAAATTAACTTTTAATATTTTTTAACTATAATTTTTTGTCGTTTTTTACATATACTATTGTACAAATTTTATTTGATTTTAACAAATTTTTATATATTTTGTATATTCTTGTAGACGCCCTGAAGATGACCCAATAAAGGTCGAAACGTAGGCTGAAAAAATAATAGATTTTCATTGTTTTATTGACCATAATCCCATAACCTGAACTTACACACATTGATTTGGTCAAAGAAACTATTTCACAAAATTTGTTATGCAGCTACTTTATTAGACCCACAATATTTAACTCAAAAAGTTGAGAAAAATCAACTTTTCGAAACAAACAAAAATCATATAGTTGAGGAACTTATTAATTATACAATAAAGTGTGAAGTATGGACCAAATCTTTTATCTGTATTTCTGAAAAAAAAAACGTTCAATTGCATGGTTAGGTTGCAAAAAACGTTATTAAAGGATCTTGCAGTGGCAATTTTGAGTCTGCCAGCATCTTCAGCGGCGACAAACAAATATTTTAAAGCCAATTCCTTAATGCCCACCGCCAAAAGCAACCAGGAACAGGAAAACTGACATTCATTATCTACAATTTTAAATTGAAAACAAATACCAAAACTTCAACGAAAAATTACGAGAGGTGATACAGAAGATTCAGAAGCATCAACATCAAAGAGAATGAAAATTGATGATTCCATAGAATTGTGCGGAACGAGCTCAAGTAGTAGTTCAGATAATGAACACTGAGGATTCATATCAATGTAATGATACCAGTTCAGAGTAGTACAAACAAATATTACAACTACTTCTTTATCACTGATGCGATTTGTCCAGCAGTATATATTACGAAGACAAAGTAACAAAAACTTTCTCCCTCAATCTGTGAATTATCGGACAAATGCATGGAATCAAAACAGAAATCCTCTCTACGGGAACCAGGCACTTAAAAATTCAACTAATTCTAAAAATCTATTTATAAGAAAAAATTATGGACCCTTCTAAAACATTTAAAATCACATAACAATCACCTCAAATGATTGACGCGGTTTCACAATGGTTGACGTAAATAATTTACCTTACACCAAGACTGTTTATGGCTTGGGATAAAGAATAAAATCCTTTAATCATGGGTAAGGTTGCATCCTTTATTCTGTTACAATGACACAACTTATCTCTATTGTCAATGGGCGATTTACCCGACGTCGAGATTTAAAAAGATGAAAGTTATCTTTTACGACATCCAGATCAAAATTACAAATAGTTTTTTTTAGTTAATCACTGTTGCAATATGAATATCTTAAAGTCTTTTTGCCCTGTAATAAAAAGACGAATTCTCGAGCAAATATCAGTAGTGAAATATCTTTCGTCCGAAAAAGCAGTGGGGAAAAATATGTTGTCCGAAACGGATGCATTTCACTGTTGGAACAAGTCTCTTCGAACATCTCTTGAAAGTCAATATCTCCGGTCAGAATAAAACTCTAAACTAAACCGAGAAAATTATGATTTTACCTAAAAGTATAAGAACATCTATCTATCTTGTTACGACCCGAAATACAACAGTGTTAACTACAAGTGTTTTAGTTCAATAATAATCGAAGAGAAATACATTTTTAACTCCTTTTTCTTACGAGCCTGTTCTTTCTCCAGTTTTGCAGTTATTCCTCCTTCGAATATATTTAAAGTAAAAGGTTTTTACACACCTCTCTTTTATATAATCAAGATATTTTTGACTACATATAATCCCAAAATATGGTTAAAATTACATTTAAAAGCCCAAAGATAAAAACAAAATACGACAACACCCCTTTATTGATCGATTCGTATAGAGGACAAACTGTATATGGATTTAACAAATGTATGTCATTAAGTATATTATGTAATCGAATATTTTTAATTAGTACTAAAAATACTACAAACGTATTAGTAATAATATAATTACGGATACTTTTGTTGCTATGTGCAACAACAAACTAAACCTCCTTTAATGGTACACACATACACATATTCACACATCGTTTTTATCATAATGGCGATCGTGAATATGTCACGAAACAGAGAAGTTAAACATAAATAACGACCATTTCTGTTAATATCATTAACCACGTTTTCTGGTTAAATAAGGAAATGTTTAACCTAGTTGAAAGATTTACACTGCATAATTCGTTAGTAGGACGGCCTATAAAATGCATCGTATTTAATAGATCTTTATCACAATAACAAAACGTAGTTTATTATTAAGAGTGGTCCAAAACGAATTTTAAACGCTAAAAATAAGGAAAAAAAAATGTTATCACGAAAATATTCAAAATTGTGGGGATGCAGTTTCGGGGTTGAAAACAGTTTTTTGCGATTTGCGCCCAAACGTGATATCCTAGCGGAAAATGTTCAATACAAAAGTTGTAGATAATCAAAAAATCTAAAACTTTTGTATTCAACACTTTTTGATATAACCTCAAATTAACCGACAAAATGGCGAAACCCCGTTTTTTAAATTTTTTATTTTTTCCTTACATGTAAATGATTTAATTTACCTGAAAATTTGTGAAAGTATATCTTTTTTGATGTCGAAAAAGCATGATTCAGAAGGCGACTTTCGAGTTATGAACATTTTTCGAAAAAAATACCCCTATCTTCCAGGAACAATTGTGTTAGATTTGCTCATATAAATTTAAGAGAAATAATGGACTATAGTTGGGGGGATTAATGACAATAGTCGAGCTTAAAACAATCTCACCTACCTTAGGATATTGGAGATGGGATGGAAGTTGATCTGCACACTCACTTAATGCACTTAACAATTTATAATTCCGGTTTCCAAAAATGTGAGTCAAGAAGTATCTAAGTATGTCACGACGAATAAGCCATAATGATTCATATCAAATAGACGAATAAGCCATAATGATTCATATCAAATATCGAAAGTTATTGTCTTTTTTGCTAGGTAAAAAATAGGACATAGGCGTAGGGAACTTTTTATTTTTGAGGAAAGGAATTATTACGGTAGTATTGCCATGAGCTCGACAAAATGAATTAAAAAAACAAAAATAAATTCTAATTATCGAACAAATTGTCTTAATATTTTTTTTTCGAAGGTCTATAAGTGATCATTTTAGTCGTTAAAATGTCTACTTTAAAATTATCTTCCAATTTAAAATTAGTTTTAGGAAGTTTTAACATGAGAAATATAATTGTACACTCTTATTATAGGGGTAATTTTAACATATTTTAATTAATTACAAATGTTGTAACATCAAGTATTTTATCCGATTATGCGTAGCAAGTGCGGGGATTGATGTTTTTTATACACCAGTTGTATGTTTTTTTTTGATGACAGCTTTGAGAATGGCCTAGCGGCTGAAAGCGCTTAGCCGAAATTTTATAAACTATACATTCGGTTATCATCTTTTCATTCACTCAATTTATATCTAGTGTGTACACCATACTTAGACAAACTTACATTTTTTTAAATGAAACGTACTATATTTTGTTCAAGAATCGAAAAGATCTCACCGAGAGCGTTACAAAAAATACCTCATCTTTAACACGCTGCAAAACAGTAAATCAAAATAAATAAACAGGTCTTTGTATTCAATTATCATTCACATATCATTGTCTCTGCTCAGTATTAATTACTTTTTTATCTGTGGCTTCTTTAATACAGGGTGACACAAAACGCAAATCAAGCAAAATCTCAAAATTTTTAAATGAATCACCCTATAAGTCTTTTTACAATTTGTTAGTACAATTAATAATCTTTCAAACGATGTAGTACATTTAGGGTATAAGTTAATGAAAAACCGTAAATATTTTATGATAATGGTCAAAAACAAGTATTTTACGTACACAAATTAAATGGTATTAAATTTTTACATGCAACGTCTTGTAAATTTTAACCATTTTACTTTTACTCTTACCATTAGAGGAAGGAAAGACTTAATCGGAATTATGTTGGAAGCAATATTGTTGTTTACTGTAAGTAGGTTAATGTCATAGTACTAATAAATATAAAAGCAGTTTGCAGTCTTTAAAAAATAATTAAATCATCACAAACAGTATATCTTTGTTATGTAAAATGCAAGCTTGTATTTTATTTTCCAACTTTTTCTATTTTTAAAAAACTAACAATTATGGAAACCAACATTATAAAAACACTTACATTTACATAAATAAACATTGACATTTTATTAAAAGTATAGTTTATGGTAAGTGTTCAAAATGGCGACCATTTACTTCCATACACTTCTCAACTCTTTTCAAAAACGAGGATCTTACTCTTTCTAACATAGCTGGAGTTATTGTGGAAAATGCGTTACGAATCCTTTCTTTCATGTCTTCTCTGGTAGTAGGTTCTGTTTGATACACAAGTTGCTTGATGTATCGCCATTAAAAGAAATCCATCGGTGTGAGATCTAGAGATCGAGGAGGCCAAGAAATTGATCCACCACGTCCTATCCACCTGTCGGTAAAATGTCTGTTTAACCACCGACGTACAAAACGAACATAATGTACAGATGCTCCTTCTTGTTGGAACCATAAGTTAACTCTTGTGTTTAAATCAACTTCCTCCAATAATTCTCCCAAATGGTTTTTTAGTAAATTGTAATACCTTCTTCCAGTGAGGCTACCTTCAAAAAAATATGGTCCTATAACTGTATCTCCTACGATTCCTCCCCATGCATTTATGTACCATTTAGTTTGGGTCGTTGTACGAAACAAATGTGGATTACTATCCGAATAAAAATGAAAATTATGGCGGTTGACGAAACCATTTCTGTGAAACGTGACCTCGTCACTAAACATTTTTTACAAAATCTGGATATCCATTAATTAATCCACTGAACCACTCCACTGGAAAATCTCTCTCTAAAAGCTCTTGGTGCATCTGTATCTTGAACGGGTGAAATTTATTCTTTTTTATTATTCTTCCTATTGTTCGTCTACTAATGTCTAATTCAGTACTAAGTTTTCTAGTACTCGTATTAGGCTTCTCAACCAAATTAGTCATTACTAAAAATTCGTTGTACTCATTGAAAACACGTTTAGGAAGAGCATAAGGTTGATAGGAAACATTACCTGATGTGTCGAATCTTTCTTCAAGTCTTTAGTTTGGATGTCTTTGATTGGGATATCTTTCACGATATACTCTTGAAGCGAGTAAACAATTTTTTGAACATTCTCCCAACACGTAAATCATATTGATCATTGTCTTCCTGCGGAAAATTCATTATAGTTACTATAGTTATTATTTAAACCTAACAACACAAACGAAGAATATAGCAATATTTTGACAGTAGCCCACTTGATATAATCCAAAATATGGCTTGATTATGTTTCACCCTTTCTCAGACAAGCCTATAATAACAATTCTTGAAAGTGAAACATGCATAAACATAAAATTTTTGGTAATTCCAGGTACCTACGGCAATAACAAACATTTTCTATCATTGATTAGATATTGTAGATGCATTAAAATTTATGCCTTAGATATGTTAAAATTTACAAGACATTGCATGTAAAAATTTAATACCGTTTAATTTGTGTATGTAAAATACTTGCTTTTGACAATCATAAAATAAGGAAAACATTTTAGAATGTTGTGGTATACAACTACCTCAATATAAAACTATTTGTTTAGTTATCTACAGACCCTCTGGAGGAAATTTTAATGATTTTATGTTAGTTTTCAACGAAATTTTAACCCATGTATGCCCAGAAAACAACAGGAATATAATTATTGGAGGAGATTTCAATGTAAATTTTATGAAACCTACTACTCAACTTTCTTTGTTGGAAGTCTTATTGTATAGTTTTAATTTTGAAATATGCGTGAGAACTCCAACTAGAGTTACAAAAGACTCTGCAACTTGCATTGATAATGTATTTATTAGAACAGCAAATCAGTATAGTGTAAAAGTAGTTGACCTTTGTTTATCTGATCACTATGCTCAATTTATTGATTTCCACACTGGTAATTCAGCTCAAAAAAGCTGTAAATTACCTGTTAAATTTTTCAGACGGTCATATTCTGAAGACAACATGGAACAGTTTCATGATTTGCTGGGAGCTGAAGATTGGATTACTGTTGTTGGTCAGATCTGTCCCAATTTAGCTTATGATCAATTTGCGGAGATTGTCTTATCTTGTTTTGAAACTGCCTTTCCAAAAAGCTAGTTACACGAGGACCGAAGACTAAATACAAGAAGTCTAATGGCTTTATGTTGAGTGCTGATTTGTTGGAATTAAGAAATAATGTGGCATTATATACTACTCTTGCTAAGCATGATAGACGATATATTGAAATTAGTAAAGTGTTAAATAATACATATAGGCTTAGGTTGGAACAGGCCTCTAAACAATTCTATGATAATCGAATTTTAAACTCGGAAAATAAGACTAAAGAAACCTGGGAAATAATTAGGGAATTGCAAAAAACTAACAAATCAAGTAGCCAACTCAAATTATATGATCAGGGTAACCAAATAAGTGATTCTGTTTTAGCAAATAAATTCAATATAAATTTTACTAAACCCCCTATTGATAGTTTAGTTTGTGATGCAGAATTTTTCAATGAAAATATCTCTTCTAATATTAAAACCTTCTATATGGCTCCTGTTTCAGAGGAGGAAATTAATACTATCTTTAAAAAATACTATTGCAGTTGGTACTGATGGATTAAATAATAAATTAATTAAAAAGTGTGCCGTTCTATTGACAAAGCCACTGAATTTCTTATTGAATTTGTCAACTGAGAGGGGAATCTTCCCTGAATCTTTAAAAATGGCTAGAGTAGTTCCCATTTACAAAAAAGGAGATCCTAATGATATTAATAACTATAGACCAATTAGTATCTTGTCTACTATCTCCAAAGTGTATGAATTGTATATTAAAAATCAGTTATGCAATTTTTTTGCTAAATTTAAGCTATTATCGCCCTCACAGCATGGTTATACTTCAAAAAAAGGTACAGAGACTGCATTGATAGAGTTCCATAATAGAATTGTTAGATCTCTTGATATTAAAAAGCATGTAATGGGTTTATTGATTCTTCAAGCGCTTTTGACTGTGTGGACCACAAACTTTTACTGCTTAAACTGTCTAAATATGGGATAAGAGGTATACCACTCAATTTGTTGGAGTCATACTTATCAAAAAGAAAACAAATTGTTCAAGTGAATAATACTCTTGGTTTGGAACTAGAAGTCTCACGAGGTGTTCCCCAGGGATCGATTTTGGGTCCATTTTTATTTTTGGTTTTTGTTAATGACTTACTCACTACATTAAATGCTGTCCCTGGAATATATCCAACTTGTTATGCTGACGACATTAATATTTTAATTATTGAAGACAATGAGGATGCTCTGAAAATATCAACAGAGAGAACATATGATCAAATTGTGATGTGGTCAGAGAGGAATAACATAAAATTAAACAAAACTAAAACAAATACGGTGCTGTTTAATAATCATGGACAATTTAGACAGAGCCAATTGTTTGAAAACACTGGATTTCCTATTACATCTAAGGAAAATATTAAATTATTGGGTGTCACTATCGACTATGGCATTACCTGGCATTTGCATATTGACAACTTGTGTAACAAATTAAGGAAAAGCTGCTATAGCCTTAGATTTCTTGCCAGTCATTGTAGTAAAAATACACTCTTAACAGTGTATCATGCTAATTTTCACTCCCATCTAAAATATGGCATACAAATTTGGGGGACCTGTTCTACCAGGCAAAGGGTATTTGTTCTTCAAAAGTATGCTATAAGAATTATTGCAAAACTCCAAATAAGAGATTCTTGTAGGGAGTTTTTTAAAAAATACAAAATATTGACCCTGGCTGGTGTATATATATTGGAAGCATGTACTTTCATTCATAGGAATAGATCGATTTATGTGGCCGAGGGTGCTTCTCATCACTATAAAACAAGAAACAAAAGTCAATTATTGGTGCCTAGACACCATACTGCACTTTTTGAAAAGAATCTAGAGTATCTAGGATGTAAATTTTATAATATCCTCCCAGAGGATATAAAAAACAGTAATTTCTACAATTTTAAAAATAAACTAAAGCAGTTTTTACTAGGAAAAAACTACTACACCATAGAGGAGTTTTTTAATTGATAAATTGTCTTTCTGTTGTTACCTGCTATGAATCTGCCAAAAATTGTTTTGTTTTTGTGGAACTGTTTTCATTATTTTTAAGGGTTGTCTGTGGTCTTTGATGTAAACAATTATATATGTGTATGTGTATATATATATGAATATATATATGTGTGTGTGTGTTTTGTGTTCTTTAGTTAAGTCATTTTATTATACTTTGTGACATGTTTCACTATAACTGTTGTATAATTTTTTTGTACAATATTTTTTTTATGTGAAATAAATTACTTTCTTTCTTTCTATTTACAGTTTTCCATTAACTTATACCCTAAATGTACCACATCGTTTTAAAGATTATTAATTGTACTAACAAATTGTAAAAACTCTTATAGGGTGATTCATTTAAAAAATTTGAGATATTGCTTGATTTGCGTTTTGTGTCACTCTGTATTAAAGAAGCCACAGATAAAAAAGTAATTAATACTGAGCACAGCCAATGATATGTGATTGATAATTGAATACAAAGACCTGTTAATTTATTTTGTTTTACTGTTTTGCAGTGTTAAAGAGGAGGTCTTTTTTGCCAATAATTGGCCATATCTTTTTAAAACACCCATATAAATATTAGAATGCTATATTTTTGTAACGTTCTCGGTGAGATCTTTTTCGAATCTTGAACAAAATATAGTACGTTTCATTTAAAAAAATGTAAGTTTGTGCTGCTATGTGGTTTTGGAATACCCTGTAGAATCGAAAGTATTTTCAAAATGTACCCTCAGTAACTGTATTAGCTCATACAAAACATTGAAGTTTTATCTCTTACCACAACGATGTAATCCTCCGATGTCAGAAGTTCGCCCCACCCTGTATATTAAGTGACTTCTATTCCGGATACTTCTCGATTGCGGCTTCTAGCAACAATCGACCTTCCTGGAATCTCTAGATAAAAATAGTCTCGAGATGTAAAATTTTCGGTAATAATCTTTTGGAGAATGCTTGAACATAATTTACAATGAACTGTCTTCCCATGGTCATTTTTTGTATTAAAATATTTCCAAACGTTACTTTTCGGTTTAGTGGTGTTCTTCAATTTATTTTGCTCCATGTTTTTATACTTAGATATGGTCTAAACTGAGCCAAACGGAACGCCAAAATAAAACTAGTCTTACCACATCATGTATACGTTCGCGCTTCTAGGGGATTTCCCTGAATCACAGTTGCCAGAGTTATAGAAAAGGTTAGAGAAACTCAAAATTTTTCAGTGTAAATTATGTTGAAAAACTTCTAGAGAATATTCTCGGGAGAATTTTCTTACAGATTATTCTCGAGAATATTCTCCTCTCACATCTCTAAAATAGTCATATAAAATAATTCGCCAACATTTTAACTTTCCATAGTATAAGACTGAATCATATTTAGGCACACAGTGTGCTTTTTCGTAACAATATTTCAATTCTTAGATTTAATACAGGGCGTTTTCTCAATTATGTTAACTAATAATACAAAGTGAGTTCTAAGTATGGAACACCTCAATTATTTCAGAAACGGCTTGCATGATTTTTATAAATTTTGCTTTCTAAGAGTTTTGTAATATTGCCGATATGTGAAACATTAAATATTTGTTTCCGTCGGACAGCAAACTCGAGGCGGGTGACGCAAAAAATTGTTTTTCACGTAGAATTTGAGCAATAAATTCTCCAATGTATTGGATGTCGGAATTATCAGTTTAAAAGATTTTGAGGTTTTTAAGGGGATGCTAGTGTCACCAGGGGTTGGTTTTGCGACACCTTACAACACTTAATTAGCAATAAAATATGCCCGAGTACTCCCCATGTAACCCTCTTTCTTTCAGAGTTGTGGCTATGGATATGCTAGCTTGATGTTCAAGCTGACATAGCCATTGTTTCTCGAAAGGAATTGGAACAATAAAAAAATTTGGCGTAATAAAATACCAATTAATTACACATACTTTAATTAAAAAAAGTTAACCTATATCGATTGTTATATACAAAAAAAAAATAACATTCAAACTTTGAATGATTGAAAAGAAAAGTTGGGAAAACAAAGATAGATATAAAAATATTTTTCAGCTAAATTATTTTGTTTGAACTATTATGTGTAAAATACCACTTATTATTTTCATGAAATTTAATTATTTTTTTGTAAACTAATATGAATCTTGTAAATACTTTAAAGCACTACAATTGTTTTTTGAATTTTTTTTATGTATCGTATTTTTAATAACCTAGAAATCGACAATAAACGCTACAAATTGTAATGCTTAAAAAGAAGCTTAGGAAAACACTATATATATCCATAACAATTGCAGTTATAAAAATTTATATAGAAATTTATGTGCAACAACTTTTGCTGGAAATATTTTTTCCTAAAATTGTTATTTAAATAATTATTGCAAAAAAACTACAACAAAATCCGGAAAATCTCATCGCTTCCGCATTTAAAAGTATATACTTTTAACTACCTGATACTAATTTTTCAAGTTTTTTGGGTTTTTTGTTTCATTTTAACAAATTTTTGTGTTCAATGGCTATGCTAAAATGATCATTGTTAAATGTATCTAAAACCTTTCGGAAAATCCACAACCATGTGAAGTTCAAGTTTTTCGCAATTTTAAATTGTTTAGTCAATAAAATATAAAGTTACATCTACCGTTTTAAAGTTGGCATTTCAACAATTAAATAGATTACTTTATTGATTTTCGAAATACAAAAAAATATCAGGACAATTTATTGTTGTGTATTTTTTTCGAAAAAATTACATAGCTTCTGAATTGCGAAAAAATCGTGCTAATTCGACAACAAAAAAGACATACTTTTACAAATTGCCAAGTAAATTAAATCATTTATAAGTGATATAAAAATTAAATACTCAAAACTCGATTTTTCCCTATTTTGACGGTTAATTTGAGGTTATGACAAAAAGTGTTAAATATAAAAGTTTGAGATCTTTTTATTATCTACAACTTTGTATTGAACATTTTCCACGAGGAGGTAACGTTTCGCCGCAAATCAACCCCTAAACTGAATCCCCATTTACAATTTTCGCGATTAAATATTTTTGGAACCTAAACAATATTTTCCTCCTGGTCCTTGCCTGTTTTTTTTCTTTTTCACAAAAATTATAAGCACTAGCCTATATTGTATTTACGAGGACTGTTCAATTCGAAACAAGAATAAGAAAATTATCAAAGAAAAATCACTTAGTACATATACTGTTTGTAGCCCCCCAAGTTTACAAAATTATACCTACGACTCTTTTTATATTCTGATATAACAACTGAACTCACTATACATAAGGCACTTTATTATCGACAAAGAAATAAAAAATCGAAATATAGATTGTAGTTCATTACACACATATATTTATATAAATAAATACCAAGTTTTACGACTGTGATAACTCGTATTTATTTCTATATTGTTAGAGCCCCATTTACGATTTACATAAAATTTATAAATAATATCAAGGTGACTGGGGCATTAGGTACGATCTGATCTGAATCCCCGTTATTGTCAGATGTTTACCCTAACGTACACAACCTTCCTTAACATTCATATACATTATATCCATGTTTACAATTATCTTATAATTCAGACTAATTGCGAGGTACAATTTGATGACCTTCTGACACTGTTATATTGAATCAGTAGTCATTTTTAAAAATATCTTTGTACGTTAATTCCGCTTAATTTATTGAATAATTATTTTTCTGTAACATAACCTACCTTTTCGTTCTTCTAATATGTTTTAGTATCCTTTGATAGACAAAAACTTATCACTAATAAGATATCAGAAATACCACTAGTAACACACACAAAAATGAATTTATATATATATTTTTTTTATAAATGATTATAGTACGAAGACTTTTTCTTCTTATTTTATGTAAAGTATAGGGGGGTTGAAATGTACTATCGATTCAAATATCCAACAGTGCGGATAAAGAACAACTGCTGAACTAATGGCGGGACGACTTCAATGCGTTTCGCCGGTTGTGAATTAAAGCGGTGCTGCCAAGTTTACCGTCGAAAAACTGTTAGGCATAATGAAGGTGAGAAATACGAGAGATATACCGGATGTCATTAAAGGTGATATCAGACAGTTCACTCGAATAAATGATCACTTTTTGTCCATTCCATGTTCACACGATACACGGAAAATGAACTGATGAATGTTTTTAGCTCATTTTGTCGAATAGGTCGTCAATCGAAATTGTGCGCCGAGGAATTCGTTTAAAGTGCGATCAAAGAATTGGAAAAAAGAAGCAACGACGTTGGTAGGTGCTATTGCTAGAAGAAATGAATTCGGAACTTCAGATTCATTATTAAAAGAGGTAGTGGATTAAAATCCTGATTCATTCTGCAACCATTTTCGAATGAATAAAAGAAAATTTTTAGAAAAAACTTTTACAACTTATCATGCTCTTCATGACGAATGAGGATACTTTAATAACATAACAAGCATACAACTTCAAATAATACTGTGATACTTTGCTTCGGGTGATTATTTTAGAATATTGGAATATTTATACAGAGTAAACGTTCTCTTTGTGTTAATACGTTTCATTTTTCGTTTTCTTTCAGAATGCAAGTCTCAAATATACTAAATAGCTATGTCAAATAAACGTAAATATGTTTTGTTCTTATGGCTTTTTGGTAATTTATCGAAAGAATTTTGTTATTAATAAATTAACTTATAGAACTGTATTGATTTGAATAATTTCAATTAATAAATATGGCTACCCAAACCTTTTGGACTGCACAGTCAAATATATTTCAAAAACAGACGTTCAGGTGATTGTTACTTTAAAGTTAGTAAAATCAAAGAATACACCAACAACAAGAAGCGAAAGCCGGCATAAATCGTTTGATGTTCTGGGGGCAAAATTTCGTGACCTTGTAAAACTGAAGTTGACAGAAAGCTAATAATTTACACTGAGAAAAAGGTTACAAAATTGTGAAGGTTTACATTTTACAGGCAGAAAAAAATGTACATCAAACATTCCAAAAAATAATTGTTTACTAATGTATTGTCAAAACATTATTCCGAGAAAGTATTAATTGTCAATGAAAAATGTAAGCATACAAAACCTGTAACATGGTCTTGTTAGCCCGATACAGCCTTTGGAGTTCCACAAGTTACCAATTTTGTAATTGAATATTGTTCAGGACATCTCACAGAAGAACCCTATTGATTTGTATATCTGGATTTATAGGACCCGCTGTACTCCCTCTAGTCAACTGAAAATCAATAAGGTACATCTGTGAGACACCTTGAATAATATTGAATCATAAAATTGATCAATCGTATACTCTCTGGAGGCTGTATCGTGCTAACAAACTGAAAATTCTCCAACAAACTGAAAATTCTCCAAAAATATCAAAAATTTGGAACTTCAAGTACGATAGCACCCGTTGTACTGGCTTTAGTGAGCTGAATATCAATAGGGTTCATCTTTGAGATGCTCTGATTAATATACAATCATAAAATTGGTCACTTGTTGAACTCCGGAAGCTGTATCGTGCTAACAAATGGAAATTTCTCAAGAAATGACAAAATGTCGTACTTCAAGTACCATAGCACTCGTTGTACTGGCTCTGGTGAGCTGAAAATCAATAGGGTTCATCTGTGATATGTCCTTAACAATATTCAATCATAAAATTGTTGACTTATTGCACTCTGGTGGCAGTATCGTGCCAACAAGACACACAAGATTTTTTTTCTAAAAACCATTTTTTCATGTCGTTGTTGATCGAAAACGTGAAAATTTTTTTTCAAAATTCCAACTTTTTTTGGGGTAAACCAATACTTTTCTCGCATATAGAAAGGTTGGGTGGAAAAGTAAAATAAATAGTATTATGTATTTCGTGTTGTAGAATCCCAAAAATATGTCAGTATTCGATTTTGATGTATAGTTTTCCGGAAAATTCCATTTTCAATAATTTTCCTGGGCTTTCCACTCGAAATATTTTTTTTTCGAACAAATGACAAATTTTTGGGATTCCCCGTATCAAAAACCCTCCAATGCAAAATTTCATGAAAATCAGGAACTAACATTTTTTTTAGATTTTAAATCCACAGGGGGATAAATAATAGTATCAACTCCCCTCCTTCGGTTTTTATCATTTTTAGTCTTTCCAGTTCATATGCGTAGCTGCTACGAATTTTTTTAGGGTAAATTTAAATAAAAAAATTTAGTTCAACTTCAGCCCTGTATAATTTCTACAAATATGAAATGGAAAAAAACGAAATGTGGTCAGTATTTAAGATTCATCTTTCCTCTATCAAATGGTGTAGGAACAAAATCGGCATCTTCTATAATTTCGGAATACTAGAATTTTATATGGAGGCATGTCAAAAAGTTTTAAAAAAATTCGAGGTCCTGGATAAAAATTTAAAAATTTTGATATATAATAAGCGTATGGGAAAAATGATCGAATATGTGTGTGCGTGTATTCCATTTTTGTTATCCGTTTCATGAAATTCTCCTTATTAAAGAAATTTGAAAATATTTTACGAATTTTTTTCAAATATGCTATTTGAAAAAAATAATGGTTGAAAACTTATTCGATTCGTCATGATCGAAACCCTGTAATTACAAATTCTTATGAAAATCGTATCATAACTACTATTTTTAAAATTCGCAAATATGACAATTTTTGACGTTTTTTTTAAACATGTCATGTAGGTCTTACGGAGAAACTGATTTGCTCATTTTATTTCTCGTCCCCGAAAACCCTTTTCCCTAGATTTTCATCCAAATAGCAACATAAAAGTTATCGGCACCCCTTTAATAGGTCCTGGCGAAAATTTCAAGTTGTGTTTTGATAGCTAAAAATTCGTTTTGGATCGTCTTCCTGTGCCAATTTTACTCCTCCGTATCAAATTTCGTATCAATCGAAGCATTTTGACACTACAAGAGCAGGGTTTTTGAAAAGAAAGGAAAAATTGTATAAAAAAATAAAAAAAATGTCGTGTAGAGAATAAAAAATTATGAACATTGGCGTAGAAATTGAGCCCTTCAAATAATCTGAGGGGTGTAAAAAAATTTTGGCCGTGTACCTGATAGTGAGGTATGATAGTCCATAATAAGTACCTAACCAGAAAAATATGCCCCCCGATGGACAAAGCTTGCCCCCCTACATCGAAATTAATGGACAAATCGTTAAACGCGTAGACATGTACATAGAATTTATTTAGCCCTTATAAAAGAAGTATAATTTGCCCAAAAATTCCGAGAATTCGATATTTACAAATTTCGAAATAATTTTTTCACAATCCTGTATATACTCTATCGATTGGTACATATAGTCATTGTATCGAAAAAGAGGGCGCCACAAGACGCGCTAAATTTTGAGATTAAAATTTTTTTTCACCACCGTACCTATATGGATGGGTATATACCTAAAAACATCATCTCGAATTTCCACGTTCAATTCCGCTCCACTGCTAGAGGGCTCATTCGTTTATTTGAATTTTTTTCTCCAAATGAAATTCTCTACACGCTCATATAAATTATTCCATCTACGGAATTAGAGGAAATTTCGTGACTAAATGAACTTATAATATCTCCAACTTTCTATTGAACCACGGGTTATTTTGAATCTAATACGTTGCAATCAGTTTACTGGAACTCTGCGTATTTCCTACGAAGTGTGACAACAACGCGTTACATAAAACATGAACCGAGAACATAGTGACCGGGCAAGTAAGGAAGTGGGGTATATTTCGCTGATCCGGATTGGAGCCCGGAAAAAGCGACGACGTCATCGCGTCACGACGAAGAACTATCGCTCCGGTCGATTCACCGACGCTGATAGTTGAGACGCTCAAGGACGGAACTAGGGGAGGAAAATTCAAAATCCGAAACTTGCCAAGAAAATATTAACACTAAAAGAGATCCAATCAAAGTAATTATATGTAAATATTAAATAATCGTCAAGTACAATAAAAAAATTTGATGGTGACTGCATCATCAATTTCTAAGATTCGTCGTTAATGTTTCGTTGAAGCGAAAACTTGTTTTGATTCTTTGTGACTTTAAATACCAACTTACGTAATAGGATTGATTGTCTAATGAATAAAACATTCTTTCGGTTTAATTAACATAACATTGTTAATCGTTGTAAACTTTTACGAGTCAGGTGCGTTAGTTCTGGTTCATTACAATCTTTTATTGTTTAACTATTGCTCAAGGTAACGGTACACATGATATGGGATATCACGAAAAATTACCATGGACAATGTGGGTCTTCGCATATTCAAAATTTCGTTTATTTTTAATAATTTATGATATAGATATATATTATAAGTTTTACGTGACCTTAATTATGATTAATTTTACTTGATATTTTGTATATTGTACACAGGGTGCCGCATTAAGAAGGAAAAAAATAATTATCCGAGTTTTAACCTTACCCCGATCGGAGACTCCTATTAAGTAGTATTCGGCTTCAGTTAAAGTAATCAATTAGTTTACATTGGGATAAGGTGAACAATCGATATTAACTTGGACGCTACTAGATTTTAAAGCGATAATAAATTTATTTAAACCAAAATTAAAAAAAGGAAAAAAACTGGAAAACCTTATAATATATTTACCTTAACTAACAAAAAAATAAGTGAAAAATAACCCCAACGCGTTGGTCTATTCAGCGGTTCTCAAACTGGGGGGTCACGGGCCATTCGGAAAGGGGTCGCGAGATGTACAGTGGAACCTTGATATAACGAACTTCGATACAACAAATTTCTTGATGTCACTAATTTCTTTAGATCCCTTTAAATCTACTGTATACAAATAATGGTGAACTATGTACTTAAACTTAGACGGCCGTTATGAGTTTTAAATTAAATAACTTTGGTTTATTTACAAAATATCAATATACTTTACAGATTTTGTCAAAACAAAACAGAATCATTTAATCTAATTTTTATATCTAAAGTCCGTTTTTAAAAGGCATGGAGTAATAAAAGCTCATTAGGTATGCAAAAACCGATACAGGGTGTATAATAAAATATCTCCGAAGTTTATCTAATTTTGTACTAAAATATCTCATTAGTTACGAATTTCAGGTAGACACCCCGTAACTCTGTATTCGGTTGGGTCGCCTATTGTATTGAAAGGGTCGCTCTATTGTATTTTAATGAACAAATAAACAATTTAATCCTCAGAGGCGTGCAATCAGGACAAAACAAACTTGGTATATGAATATGAAGGCACTATGAAATTATAATTACGAAAACTATTCAAAAGAGTTCACAATATCGATTCAATGAAAACACATTTTTTTGTGTTCCTATGAATAAACAATAAGCATAAAATATTATATAAAAAATAGCAAATTTTTTTGCAGTAGTTATCAACTTTACTACTAATATACCGTTTACAATAGGAGAGGAAAAAAGAAAAATGCAGGAATAAAGTACGAATTAATGTAATATTTATAAAAAAAGTCTAACAAATAATAGTAATAACTAACACAAAAACTAGTCTATATATCAGAATCAGACGATTCTGTTGAGCTTCCATTATTAACATTGATTATAAATGGTTCAATCATGTGTTCACTTATATGATCCATTTCCCACATATTTAGTTCTTCTTGTATCACGTGTTCAACACATTTCTTCCAGTTTTCTTTGGTTACGTTTCCCAACGCGTCTTCGAATAAAACTTTTAAGTCACTCATTTTGAATGTCGTATTCTTTCTTGAAACTTCCCCTTTCACTTGGGCCCATATTAATTCTATGGGATTGAGTTGACAGTGATAAGGAGGAAGCCTCAGCACCGTTATACCACGCGCTGATGCCATTTGATCTACAACGTATCTACTATATTTGTGTTTATGTGAATTGGCCAGTTGCAAGAGCTCATTTTTCAGCGGGTTATCTGGGCATTCAATATTTTTCGAGGTTAGACAATCGTGGATATCTTGTTTACGCCATGCAGTTGAAGGTAATTTCTCCACTAACCTGGAGTGATAACTTGCGTTATCCATAACAATGACTGAGCCCGTTGGAATTAGATCTAACATTTGTGAGAAATATTCTTCGAAAACGTCTGCATCCATATCTTCATAATAATCTCCGGTTTGCTTCGACTCAAAGCACAACAATCCACCTTTAACAAAACCTTCGGCACTTCTGATATGAGTAATGATGAGTCGATGTCCTTTTCCTGCTGGTGGATTGAGGCCTGTTGACCACCCTTCAAGAGCTGCCTGCCTCCGACTTTTGACATTCGTGTCTTGCCAAAACATTGAAACAGTATGACCTTCATTTAACCAAGTCTCATCTAAATAATAAATTCGTTTTTGATCTAGTCTTGCTTTCCGAATATTACGGAAATAACTCCTCCTCCAAATGACAATGTCGTCTCTATCAATCAACATTGCGTTCCGATAATTTTTTTTATATTCAAATCCAAGTTCCTTCAAAATTTTCCATAATGTACTTCGAGACATTTTCGGAAAATCTGAATCTTCTTGAACCGAAGCCATAATTTTGGAGAGAGTTGGGATCTCTTTTCTAAAGAAAAAAGCATGCACCTTACGCCTTATTCCATTCTTCAAGTCGTCATCCATTTCAAGTTTGGGTCGGCCTGGGGACTTTGCTGGGGCTGTGATGTTTCCATTTTTTTTCTCCTTCATTAAATTATAAATTGTTGTTTTTGAAACACCCATCATTGTTGCAGTAATCTCCAGTTTCATCAACACTTCCTGTCAAATTCATGATTTTTCTTCTAATTTCTTCGTTCTTCAACGAGGAATAGCAATTTAATATCAGATTTTTTTCGTTCAGCGACAATGGGCCAACTTTAGGTCGCTTAGATGGTGATAAATCCTCCATATCTGTTCGAATTTGGTTGGAACACTATATAGTTGGAAGGTGTAGTTAGGTGTTTGTCTCGTGTGATGAGAAGACAACTTGTATAGATGAACAAACATAAACACCAGTTAACAATAACGGTAAAAAATAATAACAAATAACAGTAATAATGGGGAAATCAATCAAAACAGCAGTTTCTCCAGAACAGATGAACTGTAAATTGAAAATATTCAACCTTTCCGCTACTTTTGTAGTTGAAAAGTTCTAGTAAGTACATTGTATTATGGGGGCATTTTCTTAGAACTGAAAAGACTATATTTCACAATAATAAAACCATTTTTGAGCTACCTGTTTGTCAAGTTTCTTCAATTACCTGCTGATTGGGTGAAATAATCGGTAAATGGGGTTGGTTTGTATATATATATATATATATATGTATTTGTATAAAATTGTTATTAACATTTATTTTATTATTTATTGTTAGTAGGATTATAACTACTTGGAGCTTAGTGGAGGGACTCGTCTACGCCCTTTTATACGTAATAATGAATTTTCTGGAAAATTGATGTCAGTGATATAATCCACAGTTTATTATATTATTGATAATTTGAAATTTCATTTTAAATAATATTACAAAACGGTTATTTTCGTAAATGACATAATTTTAGAAGCCTTAACTTTTTTTAAATGACTAAATGTGGTACGCCTATGGTTCTGGCCAAAATGAGTGATTTATTACTCCATGCCTTTTAAAAACGGAGTATAATGGTTAATACATTTTTAAGGATAAAAAGACTTTTTTAGTGAGAAACATGAGCCTGTTTTTTGTCAACAAGTTTCATAAAATTTGGCTTAGTTTCAGAAACACATACAATAAGATCGTCTTCTACGTCCAGTCGATTTCTTGCCTTCGTTTTAATGTTGACCAATGTAGAAAATCCGAGTTCATAGATGTAGGATGTTGCAAAGGGCAGGATGATTCTCAGAGCCGCTGATGTTAAGCTTGGATACTCAGCTCTTCTTCGTAGCCAGAATTTGTCAATGTCTTGGGTGCTGAAGGACAGTTGCAAAGTCTTGTCACAGGATAGCTCGATGCGTTTGTCATGAAGCAGTGGGTTTAAGTCCGCCTCGTTCACAGCCTACTCGTTGAAGGGGCTAAGTACCCAGTTCCAACCGGTGTGTTGATCCTCGGGAATGTAGCTAAGGATCTGCTCTCGTAGACCTTGCAAGTGAGTAGTAACCAGTTTGGACAGGTTGTCAATGTCGGGATAATCTTCATCGCTTTGATCAAGGGATTTGATAAATTCATTTGTCAGTTCAAAGTTTTCAAATATATTCTTATCAACCCTGGTTGACCGAGTGGATAATTTCCTTAAAATCGAATTGACTTTTTCTTTTGCAAAAAGTATGGTTTTGTCTCTTCCCTGCAAGGAAACGTTGAGATCGTTCTGCTGATGAAATATGTCCGCTAAATAAGCAAGTTTTGACAGCCATTCATTGTCACTAAAAAACCGGCGAGGTCTTTGTTTGCAACTTGAAAAAATGTCTTAAGCTCAAAGCGAACACTCGAGGAAACACGTTCCCTCGTGACAGCCACCTTGCCTCTGTGTGAAGCAAGAGACATTTGTATTGTGCCTCCATTTCTTCGCATAACTGTGATAACAGTCGACACTGTAATGGCCGGCTTTTTACAAAATTAACCAACTTAACAGTTTCGTCCAACACTGTTTTTAGCTCAGTGGGCATGATCTTGGTAGCTAATGCCTGGCAATGCAGAAAACAATGAATCCAAGTGGCATTAGGCATGACATTTTTCATCCGTCTCACGAAACCGCTGTCTTTCCCAGTCATTGCTTTGACACCATCACTGCAGATTGAAATACACTTTTGAAAGTCAATTTGAAGCGAGTCGGTTGCAGACATGACCATTTTAAACATTGCCTCACCTGTTGGGTGGTCAGGCAAAGGTTTGCAAAATAAATGTCTTCTTCCACACTACCGTCACTCTCAAAGCGAACAAAGCACCTAAACTGCGCCAAACTCGATCCGTCCGTAGACTCGTCACCTTGAATGGAAAAGTACTCAATTTTCTGCAACTTTGTTTTCAACTGATCCTTTATGTCTTGAGCCATCTCGGTAATGCGCCTCCCCACCGAATTGTTCGACAGAGGAATGGTGGAAAGCTTCTTAGCTGCATCCGGGCTGATCATAGTTGAAACCATATCGTGAGCAGCAGGTAGAATGAGCTCTTCAGCAATCGTGTGTGGTTTACCTTTCTTTGCTATTCGTAAAGCCACTTGATAGTTCATACGATGCTAGCAAAGCACTTTTGCCCATATTATTTCCACTTAACTGAACTACTGAATTTTTCTGGTAATCTAAAGCAGTTAACTTGGCTTATTTTTAATATTGGGATGTTTACTTTCTAAATGGCGAATCATCTTGGAAGATTTCATACTCTCGGCCGATAACAACTCACTGAAAATAACACACTTCGGCCGATTTCCGAGCACCGTAAATCCATACTTAATATAACTGTCAATATACTTTCTCACCTTTACCCTCTTCTGTTCATGATCATCATGAGAAGTCGAAGGTCCTGCACGCTTAACGAACTTATCCATAGTTAGAAAGAACAAAATGAAACAATACGCGAGCGAACAAAACACAAGACACGTACGTGGCCACTGCTCAACTCGAACTGGATGCTCCCCACTCCTCCGCCTACTGCTTCTGCCACTTCCATAGCTAGCCCTTCCAACTCTGTTCGCCTTTGTTTTGGACGAATTTCTCCCCCTCCCACCCGCCCTCTCAGCCAGCTGCGCTCTCTCAGTCCCTCGTTGTTCATGACGCTTCAAGTTATTTTTAGGGGGTCGCGGCTAAAACGTATGAGCTAAAATGGGTCGCGGAAAGAAGTTTGGGAACCGCTGGTCTATATAATATAAATTGTTGAAAATAAATCAATCTGTAAATTATTTAAAGCAATCAAATATTAAGGTTTATTCATTAACTATAAGAGGACTGATTTTTCGGCCTTTACGCGGCCCAAATTTTCCATTATCACACTAGAATTCACAATCGGCTGCACATTGCAAATAAACGACTTTTAGGGAACTGTTAAGAATACACAACTTGGACCTCCTTACTAAATGGAAAAACCTAGGTATTTATATACTTATAATTCGATTACTGTAAGAGATTCTTGGAATTACAATAAAACAAAATTTCAAACCTTTATTGGCAAATAGGTCCTTATTGAAAATAATCCTATGATAGGGCTGTGTAATATTTAATACACAGGGCTTTGTTAAACCTTTTTCTATTGTTCTGTACAGCTTATGGTTATAAAAGACCAATAAAAGACCGAAAACTTGTATTTTGAAAATTCTAGGAAATATTTAGATTATTTTGAAATTTAAAATGACCGTACTAAGTTTTACATTAGAAATTAGGTTTAATTACTCTCTCGTACATAAAAATAGAGTATACATAACTCGAAAGAATTTATATTTTTTTATCTTTCGTTTCTGGTTGCAGATTATTTTAATAAAAATGCAAAGGAAAAGAATGACTCCTGTGTAAGTGTAGCATATATTTTAGATGCATATCGCAGTACACGTTTACTTTAACGTTTATTTAGTCTGAACGCGGGTTGCCGACCCTGATTATATAAACAAGAGATTCACTGCAAATGGCAAACGCAAACCTTTCACCAAAGGTCAAAATATTTGTTGATAATATTTTATGAATAGACACCTTTTACTTTTACAACAAAATTATAAATTGTGGCTACGTCGGATTGATAATTTTGTATTATCCTTCATGGACAAAAAAAAGTAAAAAGTTTTGGCGACATAGGCGCCGACAAGGGGGGCAATAGGGAGCAATTTGCCCCCCCCCCTGGAAAATCAATACTTGAAAATTATTATACTCCGTTTTTAGGCATGGAGTAATAAATCACTCATTTTGGTCGGAACCATAGGCGTACCACATTTAGTCATTAAAAAAAAGTTAAGGCTTCTAAAATTATCTCATTTCCGAAAATAACCGTTTTGTAATATTATTTAAAATGAAATGTCAAATTATCAATAATATAATAAACTGTGTATTATATCACTGACATCAATTTTCCAGAAAATTTATTATTATGTATAAAAGGGCGTAGACGAGTCCCTCCACTAGGCTCCAGGTAGTTATAATCCTACATACAATAAATAATAAAATAAATGTTAATAACAATTTTATACAAATACATATATATTGAACCAGATATCATAGATATTAAGAGAATTAGTTCTATAAAAATATGTTGCTAGTATGAAAATGTATGAAAATCATATAATTTAAGAAAACACAATTAAAAAGGAAACACTTTTCTTAATTCAAAAGCATATCAAGTAAATATATATTAAATAATAACCTATAACAATATAATAAATAAAGAAATTACCTCAATAATAATATAAAATATAGAGATTGCCTAACCAATGTAATGATGTAAATAAAGTTGCCTAAGACGAAGAATATCTTCTGTAACGTGATCAGCTGTTCACCTAAAAAGAAACAATTATATAATCAAGTCAAGAGAATTTTAGATATAAGTAGTTACATTAGAATACAAATATAAATGTTTATTAGAATAAGGAGTATAGTTTTTCATAGATAAACAATTAAACATAAAGAAAATGATATATGTCTGTAAAATGAACATAGGATTAAATAATAATTTATTAATTGCGTTAGTAGAAATAAGTTAATACAAGAATTAGATGGAGAATACATAAAAGGATTTATGATTTAAGTTATATAATTGTAACAGTAATAGATTGTTTATGACAATATTAGAAAGAACTATTTAAACAACATCTATGTATATAACCAACTCTAATTTATTTGTATGATTAAATTTCAAAAGACTCTCTACAAGTGTATTAGAAATGTGAAATAGAATATTTATGAACTTTTCTATTAAGTAAACCCAAATCAAATAATTCAATTGCATAGGACAATATCTGATTGGTTAGAAACAAAATGACAGATAAAATTTGCAATTAACAAGTATTGAAACAAACTTTGGGAGATAGTGACCTGAAAACAAACAAAAGACTTTGTTTGTTGAAAAAAAGTGAAAATCGAGAGGAAGCGTGGATTATTAGAAGTGGCGTCGAAAGATGTGGACTGTGTGTTAGAGTGTTCCCGAAATTTTTATGAAATTCCCTAAATAACTTAATAAATTGTAACATAACTATGAAAAACAATCTTGTGTAGTACTCACCGATAATCAGACACAGTTGTTCTGCAAAAAACGAGCAGAATTTCTCCAGAAATTGGTATTGGAACTGCAGAGAAGTATTCCTGGGGTCCAGAAGAGTTATTCCAATTCCAGAGCATCAGGTCAGTGTTCTTTTAAACAATTATTGGCCAATAATAATAAAAAAAAACTCAAATAAGTGCTTAGTTTCGTATTTTGATAAACATTCACAGCAATGATCGATCTAAAATATAAAGAAAACGGACTTTATTTAATTAGTTAATAAATTAAATCTTTAATAATAACAAAAAGGCCTAATTTCAATAAATAAATAATTCAAAAGTACGTACGCCATTTTATCATAAGATGATGCTTAACTTGTTTCCATGTAATCTGTCTATCTGTTTATAAATTGTATAATAATTCCATGTCTATATAAATCTTTTAATACTTTTCTTCCACAGCATATTGATAACATTTTCATGTATATTCTTCACATAAATTCTGGTATGTTTTAAACCATCTAAATGTTTCTTGATTGTTATTTCTATGTCATACTAATGAGCCACAGAAGCTCCATCTCACGTTATTAAAATTATGTTCATTTTACGCATGACTGGATTTTGAGCATGCGCACCGTTAAAAATATAAAATAAATAATTTCTTTAGAGGTGACCATAGGCGTCTCAAATTATTATTATCACATATAAAATATTGAATTTAAAATTAAATGTTGTTATAAGTAAAGTGTTTCTTTTATTTAAATGAAGGTAATACGTTTTGAATGCCAGGACTCGAAGAGTAGAAAGTGTTTCATGCTCCCGAATAATTAAAATAAAATAAATTACAAAACAAAATAATAATAACCAACTGAGCTAGCCAAATCTAAATAAAAATTCTAAATATAAAATTATAATCATCTAAATTCCACAATAAAAAAGTAAGTATACAAGGCAAATATTGTTAATAATATATATATATATATATATATATATATATATATATATATATATTGAACCAGATATCATAAATAATAAGAGAATTAGTATTATAAAAATATGTTGCTAGTATTAAAATATATGAAAATAATATAATTTAAGAAAACAAGTAAAAAGGAAACACTTTTCTTAATTTAAACAACATATCAAATAAAGATATATTAAATAATAGCCTAAAACAATATAATAAAAAAGGAATTACCTCAATAATAATACAAAATATAGAGATTGCCTAACCAATGTAATGATGTAAATAAAGTTGCCTAAGACGAAGATTATTTTCCATAACATAATCAGCTGTTCATCTGAAATGAAAACAAATATTATTATAGTTAATTCATTATAATCATTAATTTAAGAATAAGAACAAACACAAATATTGAATAGAATATAATTCAATAGATTTCATAGATAAACAAATAATGACATATAGACAAATGATATATGGTAAATAAAATAAACATAGAATCAATAAATAGTAATTTGTTAAAGTTTATTATAAATAATATAATGCAAAGAGTTTAGACAAATAACATAAGAGAATTTATATTTATAATTAATATGAGTGTAACAGTGATATATTATCAATAATAATATTGAATGTTGTACCATGTAAATGTATCTATGTATAACCAATTTTAATTTATTTGTATGATGAAAAAACTCATAGGAACTCTATAAATGAACTAATAATGTAAAAGAGTGTATGTATGAAATTTTTAATAAGTGATAGAAGTTTCAATTAATCTGATTGCAAAAGACAATATCTTATTGGTTATAAAATATGACAGAACAAATTGTGAATCAATAAATAAACTTTGGAATAGTGACCTGAAAAAGAACAAAAGACTGTTTGTTGAAAAAAGTAGAGAATCGAGGGGACGCTGAAAGAAAGGGAAGGGAAGCTGGTCTCAAGAAGCGAGGAGTGTGTGTGATAGTGTTCCTGAAATTTCAAGATATTCCCGGTTTAAGACATTTAAACTTCTAAAGTACTATTAAATACAATATTAGTAATACTCACAGTCAATTGTAACAAGTTTTTCGGCAAGAATTTATGAAATTTTCATCAATTTTGGTTTTTTGGAACTTCAGCGGAGTGTTCCTGGGATCCAGAGACTTTCATCCCAATTCAAGAGCAACAGGTCAGTGTTTTTAAATCATTTATTGGCCAATAATCAGTGTAAAAAACTCAAAATACTCAATTAAGTACTTAATTTCATAAATTGATAAACTTTTGCAAATATGATCGATCTGAAAAAGAAAGAAACAGACTTTGTATAGTGAATTCATTGCATAAATCGTTAAATTTAATAAAAGGCCGAATTTTCAATAAATTAAAATATGTACTTACGCCACTTACGCCATCTTGTAATCGCATAAATCTGGTGATTGAAATTTCATAATGTAATAACTATGTCCATCTGTATATAATTCCTATTTTTCTATCCATGTATATAACTAATTTCTTTCCACAGCAATTTGTATCATATATAACTATGATTTATATATAAATTCTTTTATGTGTTTGAACCATTCATTTGTTTGCATCGTCAACAAACTGTGTTTAATATGAATAGATGCTTCTTACGTATCAGAATTGTTCGTTTTATGTTAAAGCGCATGACTAGTTTTTCACGCATGCGCATTGATGAAATAATTAAAATAAATAAGTAGGTACTATATAACCATTGGCGTCGCATATTATTTTTATCAAATATAAATATTGCATTGAAAATTAAATCTATTTCAAATAATGTGTTTTCTTTTTATTTAAACGATTACAACAATATAAAATGCCAGGACTCAAAGAGAAAAAGGATTTCATGCTCCCGAATTAATAAATATATTGTAACGCTCTTGCGTCGTTACTTGACGGGTTGGCGCCTTAACTACAGGTGACGGGTTGCCTCGGGCGCCAGTTTATTAAAGTGGTATGCTCCACTCGCACCGGGCAGCGTCAGTGAAGAATAAAAATACTCCAGGGGTCACTTTATGGTGGTGACGAAAGTGTTGCGGCCGGTCGGGCAGATTTTACTTGCCTCCCCGGCTTCGTAACCTGGGTTATTTAGCTGCTTAACGTTCTTACCTATTTACGGAGGTTTACTGGTAATTGGAGTTGGAGAGAAGAGAAACCAAAAGTTACTTATTTACAAAGAGTCTTTATTAAACGGAAAACTAAATTAAATGTCCTTTAATTCGGGTAGGCGGGGCAAAAGCACTAGTACTAACTACTATCCTACAGGTTCGAAACGGTCTCTACTACGGTGAGTAAAACAAAGCTATCAAAGCGGAAGCAACAAAAATGGGCGGGGGTGCGGTGGACGGTTAGCGGAAGCGGATTGCAAGCGAAAGCAAAAATGGGGCGAGGATGCGGTGGACGGTTAGACGGCAGTGGGCAGAACTACTACGGATTGCAAGCGAAAGCAAAAATGGGGCGAGGATGCGGTGGACGGTTAGACGGCAGTGGGCAGAACTACTACGGATTGCAAGCGACCCTCTAGGTTAATCAAAGCTCTACTCTCGGGGGATATGGCTCTCGGTTTCCGCGGTATCGAAATCTCGGAGTTGCGGCGGCCACCACTAGGATGTGAGAACTCAACTTTCTAGTGGCGGACACGGTACTCTTCGATCGGATGGCTTAAGGCCCAAACACGGCCGCTGCTAGGATGTGAGAACTCAACGTTCTAGCAGCGGACACGGTTCCCCTCGATCGGATGGCTTAAGGCCCAAACACGGCCGCTGCTAGGATGTGAGAACTCAACGTTCTAGCAGCGGACACGGTTCCCCTTTACTTCCCCTGGTCGGATTATACGGCGAGAACCATATACCCTAAGGTATAAAATTCGGAATATCACTCACCTCGGTAAACGGTACGGTCGAATTTAACGGAATCGGTTTTCTGAAAGAGAACGGTTTTATGAGCACAATGAAGTCTCTTAGTTTTAAGTCTCACCTGCGTATGCGGGTAAGGATCTGAGTCTACGGATAGACTGACTACACTGAGAATCGTTCTGCTTTACGGTATGGCTTGTTGGGGATACGGCGCGAAGTCGTAAGTGTCGCCGACTGTCGGTGCAGGTTTGATAAATTATATTATGTTATATTGTACCGATGTTTATATTACTTTGTATCGAAACGGACGGAGAAATACGGTGTTCGAACGCTTTATTTTATATTATACGGAAGATTGTGCTTTTGCCCGGTCTTTGAAAATGTAACTTCGTTACAATATAATAAAGGTTACAAAACGATATAATAATAAATAACTGAGCTAGCCAAACTAAACAAAAAAATCTAAATTATAAACATATACATTTAAATTTCATAATCAAAATTAAGTAAGCATTTATCATAAATAGTTTAATATATATATATATATATATATATATATATATATATATATATATATATATATATATATATAATAATTCGTATTAGCAGCTGTTTATTTCACAATTTAGAAATATTTGTGAGGATGCAGCAATTGGCTTGGAAATTAAACTCCTATTTTAATTTAGTGAAAGCTTTCGTAATAGTTTTATTACTTCGTCAGTCACGCTAAAATACAATGTATAACTAAAAATGAAAAATCAAAAAATGGGTACTTACATTAAACGAGTAAAATATATAAATTAAAATTCAGAAAAAACAGTGTAAAAATATTGATATATGCTTGAGACTTTTCAAAAATTATTGTCAATATGAAGTTGACAAATGGATGATATAACAGAAATGTTCGTAAAAATTATTGTAAAAGGTTGAACTAAGATATTGATGAAAAATTATTATTAGATCTGTGATTCTTTTTATTTAATTTTGTCTCAATGTCCAGAATATTAGAGTAAATAATGTTTAAATTTTGGAAATCACTTTTCTTGTTCAATCTATTTGGTTCATTTTTTATATAAACCATTTCTAAAAAACATCTTTTGAACAAATTATTTTCTTTGGTTAAAATAGAAACGTTATTGAAATCTATGGAATGTCCTGTTACACCAACGTGCTGTGACAAAGCACAAGTATTCGGTCTTAAAAGAATATCGCTCTTATGTGAAGTAATTCGTGATTTTAAATTTCTTGAGGTCTCACCAACATATTTTTTATCACATTCTTGACAACTGATTTTATAAACAACTCCAGTCTGATCAAGTATAGGTGTTCTATCTTTTAATTTTGTGAATAATGAGTTAACAGTTTTGATAGGTTTATTAGCCAGAACTATGTTTTTTTCTTCTTTCAGTACATTACTAATTTTGGGAGTGAGTTCTTTTATGTATGGGAATGATCGAAATTTTTTTATGATATTTTCTTGAGAGTTTTCATTATTATTTATAATATTATTTGTTGAAAATATTAATTTATAAAGTAGTCGTTTTGGGTAGGAATTTTCAATAAGTAAATTAAATAATTTCTTGAAATTTTTCATTTTCAAAGTTCCATGACATATTTTGTCTATTCTATTCTTCATCCCAAGTACTAAATTAATTTATTTATTTCTCCTATCATCCGGAAAAAACCAAAATTAATTTATTACTTGGGATGAAGAATAGAATAGACAAAATATGTCATGGAACTTTGAAAATGAAAAATTTCAAGAAATTATTTAATTTACTTATTGAAAATTCCTACCCAAAACGACTACTTTATAAATTAATATTTTCAACAAATAATATTATAAATAATAATGAAAACTCTCAAGAAAATATCATAAAAAAATTTCGATCATTCCCATACATAAAAGAACTCACTCCCAAAATTAGTAATGTACTGAAAGAAGAAAAAAACATAGTTCTGGCTAATAAACCTATCAAAACTGTTAACTCATTATTCACAAAATTAAAAGATAGAACACCTATACTTGATCAGACTGGAGTTGTTTATAAAATCAGTTGTCAAGAATGTGATAAAAAATATGTTGGTGAGACCTCAAGAAATTTAAAATCACGAATTACTTCACATAAGAGCGATATTCTTTTAAGACCGAATGCTTGTGCTTTGTCACAGCACGTTGGTGTAACAGGACATTCCATAGATTTCAATAACGTTTCTATTTTAACCAAAGAAAATAATTTGTTCAAAAGATGTTTTTTAGAAATGGTTTATATAAAAAATGAACCAAATAGATTGAACAAGAAAAGTGATTTCCAAAATTTAAACATTATTTACTCTAATATTCTGGACATTGAAACAAAATTAAATAAAAAGAATCACAGATCTAATAATAATTTTTCATCAATATCTTAGTTCAACCTTTTACAATAATTTTTACGAACATTTCTGTTATATCATCCATTTGTCAACTTCATATTGACAATAATTTTTGAAAAGTCTCAAGCATATATCAATATTTTTACACTGTTTTTTCTGAATTTTAATTTATATATTTTACTCGTTTAATGTAAGTACCCATTTTTTGATTTTTCATTTTTAGTTATACATTGTATTTTAGCGTGACTGACGAAGTAATAAAACTATTACGAAAGCTTTCACTAAATTAAAATAGGAGTTTAATTTCCAAGCCAATTGCTGCATCCTCACAAATATTTCTAAATTATATATATATATATATATATATATATATATATATATATATATATATCCAAACCAACCCCATTTGCCGATTATTTCACCCAATTAGCAGGCAATTGAAGAAGCTTGACAAACAGGTAGCTCAAAAATGGTTTTATTATTGTGAAATATAGTCTTTTCAGTTCTAAGAAAATGCCCCCATAATACAATGTACTTACTAGAACTTTTCAACTATAAAAGTAGCGGAAAGGTTGAATATTTTCAATTTACAGTTCATCTGTTCTGGAGAAACTGTTGTGTTGATTGATTTCCTCATTATTACTGTTATTTGTTATTATTTTTTACCGTTATTGTTAACTGGTGTTTATTTTTGTTCATCTATACAAGTTCTCTTCTCATCACACGAGACAATCACCTAACTACACCTTCCAACTATATAGTGTTCCAACCAAATTCGACCAGATATGGAGGATTTATCACCATCTAAGCGACCTAAAGTTGGCCCATTGTCGCTGAACGAAAAAAATCTGATATTAAATTGCTATTCCTCGTTGAAGAACGAAGAAATTAGAAGAAAAATCATGAATTTGACAGGAAGTGTTGATGAAACTGGAGATTACTGCAACAATATGATGGGTGTTTCAAAAACAACAATTTATAATTTAATGAAGAAGAAAAAAAATGGAAACATCACAGCCCCAGCAAAGTCTCCAGGCCGACCCAAACTTGAAATGGATGACGACTTGAAGAATGGAATAAGGCGTAAGGTGCATGCTTTTTTCTTTAGAAAAGAGATCCCAACTCTCTCCAAAATTATGGCTTCGGTTCAAGAAGATTCAGATTTTCCGAAAATGTCTCGAAGTACATTATGGAAAATTTTGAAGGAACTTGTATTTGAATATAAAAAAAATGATCGGAACGCAATGTTGATTGATAGAGACGACATTTTCATTTGGAGGAGGAGTTATTTGTGCAATATTCGGAAAGCAAGACTAGATCAAAAACGAATTTATTATTTAGATGAGACTTGGTTAAATGAAGGTCATACGGTTTCAATGTTTTGGCAAGACATGAATGTCAAAAGTCGGAGGCAGGTAGCTCTTGAAGGGTGGTCAACAGGCCTCAGTCCACCAGCAGGAAAAGGACGTCGACTCATCATTACTCATATCGGAAGTGCCGAAGGTTTTGTTAAAGGTGGATTGTTGTGCTTTGAGTCGAAGCAAACCGGAGATTATCATGAAGATATGGATGCAGACGTTTTCGAAGAATATTTCTCACAAATGTTAGATCTAATTCCAACGGGCTCAGTCATTGTTATGGATAACGCAAGTTATCACTCCAGGTTAGTGGAGAAATGACCTTCAACTGCATGGCGTAAACAAGATATCCACGATTGGCTAACTTCGAAAAATATTGAATGCCCAGATAACGCGCTGAAAAATGAGCTCTTGCAACTGGCCAATTCACATAAACACAAATATAGTAGATACGTTGTAGATCAAATGGCATCAGAGCGTGGTATAACGGTGCTGAGGCTTCTTCCTTATCACTGTCAACTCAATCCCATATAATTAATATGGGCCCAAGTGAAAGGGGAAGTTTCAAGAAAGAATACGACATTCAAAATGAGTGACATAAAAGTTTTATTCGAAGACGAGTTAGGTAACGTAACCAAAGAAAACTGGAAGAAATGTGTTGAACACGTGATACAAGAAGAACTAAATATGTGGGAAATGGATCATATAAGTGAACACATGATTGAACCATTTATAATCAATGTTAATAATGGAAGCTCAACAGAATCGTTTGATTCTGATATATAGACTAGTTTTTGTGTTAGTTATTACTATTATTTGTTAGACTTTTTTTTTATAAATATTACATTAATTCGTACTTTATTCCTGCATTTTTCTTTTTTCCTCTCCTATTGTAAACGGTATATTAGTAGTAAAGTTGATACCTACTGCAAAAAAATTTGCTATTTTTTATATAATATTTTATGTTTATAGTTTATTCATAGGAACACAAAAAAATGTGTTTTTATTGAATCGATATTGTGAACTCTTTTGAATAGTTTTCGTAATTATAATTTCATAGTGCCTTCATATTTATATACCAAATTTGTATTGTCCTGATTGCACGCCTCTGAGGATTAAATTGTTTATTTGTTCATTCAAATACAATAGAGCGACCCTTTCAATACAATAGGCGACCCAACCGAATACAGAGTTACGGGGTGTCTACCTGAAATTCGTAACAAATGAGAAATTTTAGTACAAAATTAGATAAACTTCGGAGATATTTTATTATACATCCTGTATCGGTTTTGCATACCTAATGAGCTTTTATTACTCCATGCCTTTTAAAAACGGAGTATAGCTAGTTTTCAACATGAATTGTGGATAAAAAGCATAATAATAATATCAAGTTTAAAACAATATTGATTATTTTTTTCACTTCTCAAAATCTGACATTTTGGTGGATTCAACCAATAGCAATACATTATTCTAGCCAATCATTCGGTATTATACTAGTGCTATTCAACACTTCGATCTTGATTCCGTTTTAGTTTATAATCGAAATCGAAAACTTATTGATGTTTGTTGAACGACAAAAAAAATTGTCATTTTTAGTGACATAACCTCATTATTATTTTAGTTCATTTCACGTGTATTTCAGACGTTTCACAAGTTCATTTAGTTTAATCACGTTTAATTTTATAAAAGCTGTTCTGATAACTAAAAATGTAATACACAATTGCAAAATATCACTCACATCACATAACCCATAGACAAACGGTAGTTTATTTAAATTTTTCGACCAATCACATGCTTCCGATTTACGATTGTTTTCAATAGCATCATAATTTTAGACCGACTATAATCGTTTGATATCGAAAATATATTGTTGAACATGTTGTTCTTTAAATGACAGGAAATGA
Organism: Galeruca laticollis; assembly: GCA_963921935.1. NCBI lineage: Eukaryota > Metazoa > Arthropoda > Insecta > Coleoptera > Chrysomelidae > Galeruca > Galeruca laticollis. The sequence continues at coordinate 394,242 of OY998179.1, forward strand.
TTGTAATCGATTGTCGCGTTGAATAGCACTACTGATAAAACTGCTTCTTCATCGATAATACCTTATTTACATTGAAACGTGAAAATTTTACTTTGAATTTGTCATTATTGACAACTAAAAGTGCTTCGAAGTTTATTGAAAAATGAACAGAAACCGATTCACTGCTATTGCTCAAGAGAATATTGAACATTTAATACAAAATTCCACTCCACAAAACACAATAAAATCCAAAAAATGTATATGGAATTAGTTTTAAGCATTTCGCAGAATCAGAAACTACCAACTACAAAAAAATACGAGTATTCAAGAAATTGCAAAAATTCTAGAAGACTGGGCAGCAAATATGAAAAAATGTAACGGCGAAAATTACAAAGAATATACTTTGAAAACCATATGGAATGTAACAGCCAAGTTGATAAAGGAAAAATACTACCTAGAATTCAATATAAGCTTCAATCCGTTTCAAGATTTGGAATTTAAAAGAGCGAGAGATGTGCGAAATGCCAAAAGAAAAGAATTGCAAAGTTGTGTAGAAAAAAGAAAGCGAAGTGCAACAACACTCGAAGAAGAATATATGAGTGTGATCGGTTGATGACGAAAATACGTATTCGGGTCTCCAAATGAAGTTCTTTCATATTATTTCCTATGAATTAGCATGGCGCGGAGGCGAAGGTGTTAATTGCCTTATCCATTATATCAGGAAGGAATTAAATAATTCAGGTGAAAAAAACAGGACGATTAGAATATAATCCTATATTTAGTAAAACTTGCCAGGATGGGAATAAAAAATTCACCGACATAAAACGTTTGTCACCTAACTCAGAGAATCCTGAACGGTGCCCCATAAGATTGTATAAGAAGCTTATGGATAAACGCGGTAAAAATATCACGGGTCAACTTTCGTTTAGCTGAAATCAGTTATGGAGAAACTGTTGCCATGGCAGCCATGGTAACGGGTACACAAAAACCTAAATCATATGGCGAGGAAATGCGCGGTTGCCAAGTTGACCCCACTTTCGTTTAGCTGAAATCAGTTATGGTAACGATTGAAGTGATTAGTAGTAAACAAAAACCCAAAAACTATGGTGAATTGCGAAACGTCGACCCGGCGCGCATTTTTCACAGTCTTCTTTTTGGCAGCACTCCACTGGGACTCTACTCTTAGAGTGTGCGTACCATCAGCAGCAACAAACTCAACACTATGGTTGACAGTCTTATGATGATATCCACACTCTGAAAGTTTAGAGTAGCCCTTCCACATGTCCGTGTTGATAATAGAACCTCTCTGAACATGCTGCTCAATAAGTGGTTCACGATTGTATTTCCTTTGTCCAAATTTGGATTCATCAATATGAAAAGTTAGTATGTTTATGAATGAAAAATCTGGATAATATTGGATTTCCGTTTGAGATACTGAAACAGATTGATACCGCGAGCGAAGCGAGCGCGCCGGGTCGACGTTTCGCAATTCGCGCGCGAAATGTTTTTGTTTACTACTAATCACAACAATCGTTGTCATGAAAACAGTATTTCCATAACTGATTTCAGCTAAAAGAAAGTGGGGTCAACTTGGCAACCGCGCATTTCCTCACCATATTATTTAGGTTCTTGTGTACGAGTTACCATGTCAATGGCTGCCATGGTAACAGTATTTCCATAACTGATTTCATCTAAAAGAAAGTGGGGTCAACTTGGCAACCGCGCATTTTCTCACCATATGATTTGGGTTTTTGTTTACTACTAATCACCACAATCGTTGTCATGGCAACAGTTTTTCCATAACTGATTTCAGCTAAACGAAAGTTGAGCAATATCACCACTGATCGATTTTTTCTTACTCCAAATCCTTATTGGAAAAATGCAAATGCTACTTGGTATAAAAATGTACCAGTGGGTAAGAATGAAATGGGCAAATGGTTGAAGAAATCAGCTGAAAAATGTGGACTTGATACTAAGAAAAGAAGAATAACTAATCACTCAGGCCGATTAACTTTGGTTACTCATCTAATGAAGAAAGGTATGCAGGAACAAGAAGCCATCAAAATAACAGATCACGCCACAGCAGCATCGTTGAAGCCCATATTTACATATTGATGCCGAACACCATAAAAATATCATGGATAAAGTTAGAACGAACAAATCGGTATTTATTGCCAATACATCAACAACTGCGGCAATATTAACCAATACATCAACAACTGCGGCAATATCAAACAATATTATATCCACACATGAGTTGGAAGAGACAGCTGTTCCTGCTGGCCAAACTATTTACATAAACTGCGTTTTTAATAACTGTAATTTTTCTAATAATTAATTTTTTCTCTTGTTCAAAAAGTTGATTATATTTCCAGTTAGCTTACGTAGTCTTTAAATTCAATAAAATAATAAAATGAAAAAATAAAGCAAAATCCTTTTAAATTGTTGAAAAAAATAATCTTCCCAAATACAACTCGTTCTTTATCACATAATTTTTTATTTTCATCACTCAAACTGGTTTATTTGAGGCAAAAACATTCAAGCAAACCGAATTTAGATAAAATCACGAGTCCGTTAGGACGAGTGATATGAAATAAACAAGTTTAAATAAGGTAAATAAATAATGGGGTGCCACAGGGGTCGGTCTTGGGACCAACTCTATGGAATATTTTTTACGATGGAATATGGAGAGTATCGCAACCAGTGGGTGTTACGTTAATAGCCTTCGCTGATGATGTTGCAATGGTTGTAGTTGCAAAATCCTAAGAAACCCTGATGAACACAGCCAATACGGCACTACAACGGGTACTGGCTCGGGCATAAAGGGCTAGAATTCGCCCCTGAAAAGACAGAAGCTGCTCTACTTGCGAAAAAGAGAAAGATGTATCCGATTCAATTCGATGTACAGGGCGTAGTAGTGATCCCCAAAAAAGCAGTTAGATATCTAGGAGTTTGGCTAGATACGAAACTGACTTTCGCCGAGCATATAAGTGTTTGATTATGAAAATGGGCGAAATAAAATAAAACAACGAAAAAATATGACAAAAAATTTATTTTCGACATATATACAAATAAAATAGACTATTAACGTACAATATAGGTCATAAATAGAACACGTCCATTCGGAAATTAACAAAAAATCTAATATAACTCAATTCACTCAACTGAGTGAATTGAGTTAAAACTCTCAAACGGCGCTCAACGCAAACAAATCCGTTAACTTGAAAATGTGCAAGATCTGTCTAATACCTAAGTACCTAATGATCAAATAACAAGGTAGTTTTAGAACATAACACGTCTTGCTTTTGCAGATGCAAGCTCATTGATCATTTCATTGTGATCGATGGCTTCACATATTTTATTTTCGATTGAAATAACAGCTAAATCTGAAAGCCTTTCCTGGCACATCGAAGTTCTCAAATAAGATTTTACAAGTTTTAGCTTTGAAAAACTCCTTTCGCCAGACGCAACAGAAATCGGCAGCGTCAAAAATATCCTTAATGCTATAGACAGGTTTGGAAACAAAGACTGCACATTTTTCTTGGTTATATAATTCAGAATATCGATGGGTGAGCCTGAGGTATTGCGAGAGTCTTTGACAGGGTTAAGGATTTTGTATGATGAAATTTCATTGTACAAATCAAGACCATCCATATCCTTGCAAACATTTCCTTCATGGTGAATTTGCAAAGCCAAATCCAAATCTATGCACGATCGTTTAATCTCATCAGACTTTAGGTTTTGAAAATCACTCAAAAATCCAAATAAATCAATGCATTGCTTCAATCTGTCGAAACGACTTTGTAGGGATTGAACTGTTGTATCCAAAATTTGGAAATAAAAACTGATATTAAATTTTCGCTTTGGATCTATAACTGGATCGTCTGTACTTTCATATGAAAATTGACGCTTTCTCTTTCGTTCCCTAATTGAAAGAAATGTTTGCTCTACAAAAACATCAAAATTTTCATCTGACCTTTTTTCAGTGAAGTAGTTGATGAGACTTTTTATTTCTCTATGGCATTCATTGACAACTGTATTTGGATGCTGAATCATTTTACTCACTATATTGACCTTTGACAATACATCGTACCAAATAATGATGGAACAAATAAATTTAAACGTTTTAATTTTTTTTAAAAGTGCCTTTGCTGAATGTTTGGTATCCATGTCTCTTGAATTATGTTCCATTAAATCAAGTAAACTCCTACAAATCTCGAGATGTTGAAATCTAAGAGGTTGAACGGCTCTGACTCTGCTTTCCCATCGAGTTTTACTCACTGACTTTAAAGAGAGATTTTGTAAATTTCGCTTTAAAATATTCCACCTGTAGGGTGAAGCAGAAGAAAAATTGAACAGCTCCTGAATAATTGAAAAAAAACCTACAATCTCGTCTGAGATTTTAACTGCATCATTAACTGTCAAATTTAATGTATGAGCACAACAAGGCAAAAAAATAGCTCTCGGGTTAACTTTTTTAAATTGAGCTTGAATGCCCACATGCTTCCCAGACATATTTGCGCCAGTGTCGTAACCCTGATCTCTCATATTAAGGAAATCAATTTCAAAAGTTGGTAGTATCTCATCTCTCGACAGATTGAAAAGCCCTTCTCCTGTACTATCCAAAACTTTAAAAAAAACCCAGAAAGTGTTCTCTTATTTCAACCTCATTTGAAGAAAAATGAACAAAGCGAATTATGAAAGTTAACTGCTCAACATGACTAGTATCTGGAGTTTCATCCAAAATTATTGAATAATATTTTGCTTTCTTGAGGCAGTTCAAAATTTCTATGCGAATATTTTTTGATAATAGATGGATAAATTCATTTTGAAAGTGATTGCCTAAATAATGGGGCATGTTTTTTTTCAACTCTTTAGACCTTTGAATATTGTTCAGGTGCTCCATCATAATCGGATCGAATTTGGCAATCGTTTCGACCAGTTTGAGAAAATTACCATTATTTGATTCGAAAAGATTAGAGCTGTCACCCCTGAATGCTAAACTCTGACTGGCCAAATATTGCACAATACAAATCATTCTTTTGATTATTGCACGCCATCGTCTTTTTTCATTTTCGTAATAATGTTGTTGCTCTTTATCAATTGTGCAATCTTTGCTCAAACGCAATTTTAATTCGTGCCATTTTTGAGCCCCTTTCATATGTTCCATACTATTTTCATGTCGGGAAATATTAACTGAAAGGTGCCTCTAATTGGAGTACCCAGTGGTCAATTGATGAGACAAAGCGCTAAAAACTTTACAAAAAATGCAAAATACGCAATTAATTTTTTTAGAATACACCAACTATTTCGCCGTTTGGCAACTTCCTAAGATATTGCGTTACTGAAAATTTCCTACCAGACTCATCAACAGGAAAATTTTCTTTAATTTCAACAGCTCCCTTTGTCACGATTGATTGGATTAGATGATGACTCAAATTATTTGGCCATGTAGATGGATCAGCAATATCAATATCACTAATATCAGCAATGTCACTGTGCTCAGATCTTTCTTCATTCTCGCTTACCGGATGACCCAGATCAGGAGTTGGATCAGGTGAAACAGGCGTTCCAGAACTTCCAGACGTGGATGGCTGCTGATCTTCGATAATAATCATCGGTTCTGCAACAACTTGTTCTTCTCTTGACAGAAGTGGATTCGCCAAAGAACTGCTGAGTTGAAGGAATTTGTTCAGCGAACCGCTGAGTTTATCCCGCTCTGCCTCCAATTTCAATCGACGTTTTTTATTTTGGGCTCCAGACAATTTTTTTTTACTGCTATCACTCATTTCTGAAGAGATAAAAAAAATAATTAGAAAAAAAGCTGACCGGAGTCTAAATTTAATCAGAAAACTCTCGAATCGAAATATCACTTGATTTAATAACACGTTTTCTTTCATCTTCTCTTACCTTAAGATTTAAAATCAGCAACACAACGGCAATACGTAATATTATATTCAAATGAAATTATTATTAATCGTCGATATACTCGATGACTGAACTGACTGACTGAAACAAGAGAGAGAGAGAGAGAGAAGTTCGTGTGAGATTCTGTTGAGTGGAGTGTTTTTTGGATGAAGTTGAACTTTTCTTGGGTGCCCTGTTATAGGATTTGTTTCCTCTTCAGGGCTGGTTGGGGGGTGTGTTGGGTGGTTTTGTGCGCGTTGACCGAGAAAGTTAGGGGTAAAAAGGTGTCTGGTAAATTGTTTAAAAGTGTCTAGAAAATGTGCTTTTAAAGGTGTATGGAATTTTGAGGGAATTGAGTGGGCTTTTCGCCAGAAAGTAACTGGAGGGTTGTTTGTATTGGGGTATCTAGGAGGGTGATGTTTGGAAGCAGCGAAGCTCGATAGTGAGCGGAGAGAGTGACAAAAAGTGTATGGAATTGGAGCTTGAATGTTGAAGACGAACCATGTATCGTTGCCGATACATAGCTGTGTGTTGACCTGGCTAGGTGTCAGAAACTATTGAAGTTGTTTGAAGTAAAAGGGTGTTTTAACTGAATTTGAAATGTCTCCGGTATTAAGGAGGAATAATGATGAAATATTGGTAATTGAGATTTTTATTGGTTTTGAGAATTTTTCGAAAGAAAAGTGTATAGGAGACATTTTTTAAAAAGGTGTATAGAATTTGATAATTGTTGAGATTTATGAAAAGTTGCGGTGACGTGCCTCGGTGGTTCGGGGACAGTTTAAGGAGGTCGGCGGTATAATAACAATCTTGAAATCCAAAAATGCGGGTGCGTCGATCGTCGGTCACCGACGAATACTCGATGACTGAACTGACTGACTGAAACAAGCCACATTCTCCTGTTTTATATCACCGCTAAAATCTGGTGGAAAAATCTGGAGCAGAAAAAAAGTTTTTTTTGGAGAACTTTTCAGAAAATAATATTTTTTGCACCTTCGACCTCTGTGAGGCACACGCCGCCGATAAATGCATAAAAAGCAATAACATGTATATTATTTGTCGAGCGAGCCGCCAAAGGCGAGCGGCATCCTTTGAAGATATGCCGCCGCCCGTAAGCCGAGTGCCGACACGCCGTCAACAGGAATTAAATTCCAGTGTAGAAGCAAAGTCTAGAAGTTACTTCTTATATTAGTTTACTGTTTCTTCCTGTAATCAAAGTTTACAGCTTTGCTATAATTTGATTTTTAATACCTTTAATGCCGATATTTCTTCCAATTTGTTCGAATTTGGTTTTAATTACCAAATTCTCCCGTGATTCTATTTCAATTTCCCCTGTATAATACAAGTCGAATATTATGCTCAAAACATATAACTAAATATATCCTTATTTTCAACAGTTAATATTTCTTTACTTCACTAAAAAAGTCATTTAAATTTACTAACACCTAAGAAAAACAGATAAATATCGTTTTCTGAAATTCTACTGAACATATCAAAGTCCCCGACATATTATCTCTTCATAAAAACTCTCTTCCAAACTCTGTTATCTGTATCTACAAAACCGTTGAAAACCCCACAAAAAACATCTTCATATCTGCAACATTCACTTGTTGTTCGAACGTTACATTTTAAAATACTTTTATCCCATTGGCTAGTTTCTAATAGTTTACTCATTCCTCGATCCTACGTCATCAAACATATAAATACGAAAATAGCCTCATTTTTACTTCACTTCCCAGATAGCTTTCACACTTCTCAGACACCCTCTTTCATCATATAACATGCTACAACTTCGTAAAACCAGCCGGCGTTTTTTAACCCGGGAACCACCATGTGTCCGTAATCTTTATTCTTTTCATAAACCAACATAGTATGTGCACAATACTTTCAGTTATCGCGAAAAGTCAAGTGAATTCTTAATTGTCGAAGCAACAGTAAATAACTTATATTTCATGACAATATAAATCATAACGTGATATCAGTGTTTTAATTTCATTCTACGGTTCATCGTTACTTCAGTGACAAACGGCCGTAGTGGTCCTTCGCAAAGCCAAAAATACATTCCCTCTAATTAACCCGAAGTAAAAGGGTTAAATTAGAACACAATTAGAAGTGCGTTTTTGCAAGAGTAGCGAATAGTTCAATTTGGCGCCCCTTAAATTGGGCGCCTGCGTGCGGGGCATTCGCTACATACCCGCCAGGAACGGCACTGGCAAGGACAAACCTCATGATGCAACGGCAAAACCGTTCAGGCAATCTCTGGACACGGTTGCTTCAGGAAATACCTGTACAGCCGCATGAGATCGGTTACTGGGGATTGTCCGTATTGCGGAGAACAAGACGATGCGAAGCATACGATGTTTTTATGCGCCAGGTGGGAAACAATCCGGACAGGATTCCTAACAGAAACTGGAACGGAGTTCGATGCGAGAAGTATGATCACATCATTGGTCTCAGGCGAGAAGGGATGAAATATAGCGTATAAGATGCTAAGATATATAATTGGCACGAAAGAAATGGAAGACAGAGCACGACCATAGATGCAAGTAATACAAACATCACTATGAAGATAGTATGACAGCCCTCTCACTGAAGTAATGCCAAAACCGTTCCTGTGCGAGGAGCGAGACGATAGGGGGAGGGGCTTTTTTTAGTCAGTAAGAATCTGAAAGTACCCACCTTCAGTGGGTGTCTTTGGCAGATTTTTTACCCTCCCCAACTACAAAAAAAAGCATAAATTTTAATCCAGCGTATCACTAAAATCACCTATTTTAGATTTATGAATCCGACACGGAAAAGTATATGTGGGTTAAAATTTTGATTTCATCTTGTCCTTGAATTATAACTGTTATTCTTCGACTGGTTTTACCAATGCGTAAACAACATTCTTACAACAATGACTTGTTTTCTACGAACTTGATACTATTAAAATTCACGGTACAATATCAATTATATATATATATTGTAGTTCCACATTCCTCTACCTCGAATTATATTCGTTGACCTTTTAAATTACGTCACGACACGCATTTCCTTCATTTTGTTTTGTCTGAATGTGACGAAATTTCGTAGAAATTGACCCTAAAGTGAAACACGCGAAGAAGAATAAATGAATCATCTTTACACGTGATTTAATTTAAACCATCTTTATTACAATTAATTTATGGTTGTTATACCTCCTTTTTTTTTAAAATAAACCCAATGGTTATTTCCACCATTTCATTCGGGAAAAAAGAAATATATGCTATTACCTAAAAAGTATAGTAGGGGAATTAAATAACGGGAACGTCGAAGTCCGTGTTTAAAAACAAACATTTATTATTTTCACATAAAAATTACAGAAAGTATATTTACTATAAAAAGAATGAATTAACAATGAATCAAGAATTAATTAATATCAATCCTTATACAATGATATCAACTACAATGTTTCTATTTATGTGACAAGGCGAGGTCTGCAACTTCCATGGACCTTTTGCTGTGTTGTCAGGAATGGCTGTGATAATTCGGGTTAGGTAAATTAAAAAAGCACTTTCGCATAAACAACTTATGATATCGATGTTGTGGGTTATCTGTGATCGATGTCTTCTTCTCACTTCTCCGTATGAATCAGGTTTTATTAGGGTCATCGCATCGAGAGCCAAGTGACGCAAATGGGGGCCTAGCGGCGTTATAATAATCGAATAGTAATAATAGCAATAATAAGAAAGAATCTTTTAAGTTAGATTACGTACGAATGCGCAACAAAGTGGAAAATGATTCACGATTTTATTATTGGTTTTTTTTATTCTCTAAGCTAGCCCGCAAGAGATAGATGCACCTATCAATGTTACTGGAGTTTCGCCATTCATTCCGTTAGTTCTAACAGAATGAGACATTAATACAGAACCGTAATATCATCTCACTCGTTTTATATCAGTTAGAAATTGATCATACATAATATTTTACATTGACAATAAAAGCAGGTGTGTGTGCTATCTTCTGGAACCGCTCTTTCATTTAACAAATCCAGTATTATTTACGACAGATAACGCCGTTAGGTACGCTGCAAGGTTATTTATTATAAATCAAACACTCTGTATAATCGTTTATTATTGCTTACGGATAAAAAGTTTAATACGGAAGCTTTTATTAAAAGTAGTACTCAGTAATGGTTCAATGTACGAAAAATTGTTTTGAACATAATTTTCTTAAAAGTTGTAAATACGATTTGAGTTAAAGGAAGAGAGATAATGTCCAAAAAAACTGATTTCTACAACCTTTTACCTTGAATATCTGACATGAGATAACGTTTAGAATGTCAAAATAATAATTATAGACTTTCACCAAGTTACATATTTATTAAATATTTATTGTACATGGTTTGAATTTGAATCACTCAAATGATATAATAAAAAGACTTACTTGGAATTATGCAAGAAATAATTAAATAAATAAAAATAAAAAAAATGAGATATAAATCAATCCATATTAATATATATAATATAATCAAAAGAAAATAGTTAACGACAACAAAATGTAGTAAATACAATATTAATAACGTAAAATGAGAAGAAAAAATACTTAAGTACTAGGGCAGAGGCAGATATGAGATGTCGTACCTGAAATTGATAAGAAACTGATGAGCAATTGAGTCTACCAAAAGTATTTTTAAATTAAAGAAAAGTAATTAAAAATTGGCATTGGTAAATAATTAAAATTATTAGTACTTTCTCAAATACCTTTTAATCAAATAATACAACCCTGTAAACTTTAAAAATAAGGTTGTCTAAATCAGAGTTTATCAAATTGACTACAAAATATTAATTGGTAATAATATTTAATTTAATTCAATGAAATTACTTAATTGTGAAATAAAACAAATGATAATGGATAAAACATAAATACTCGTGAGAAAACTCACCTAAATCGGTTCGAAACACCAAGATTCAGAAGAACACACTCAAACACATATAGTTTATCTTTGCACTCGAATATAACTATATTTGTAAAATGAACCTTTTCTGTATGATGCGTAACTTGAGACTGTAACTAGAAATTCTTTCAAACGACCCTTAAGAATACATAATATTCCTACAACTTTCATCGACAGACGATATTTTATCTTCCACATGGCCCATAACTTACCTAAGGGTTCTCGCTTTTCAGAAATTTATATTTTACGATTATTTCAAGGTTGTTACTGTAACCCATGTTCACGCTTTAAAACTATCAAGTCTGCTACACTTACTAAAATAAAAAAAAATATTCTTACAATTATAATAACGTTTAATCCATCTTTTTGTGATACGGAGCTGAGGATTTTTTCGAACATTGTGAACTTCATTCGTGCCCGTGGTTTGAATCATCGGCAATTTCAACCATTTTTTTAAGAAATTGGCAGTCAATTATTTTTCCACAAGCAAGTACGCTAGTTAAGCCGAGCCCAAGTATTATCACGCATTTTTAACCTACTTTCCGAGATTGAGATTTTTCTAACAGAAAAAGAAAAACCATACCCTGTACATACCTGATGCATTGTGGCTTTAGGACTTGGCTTTTTTGGCGGACATATGCAGCCACTGCAATGATTTGAACTTGAAATTCATATTTGAACTTTTAAATGACGTGTCTGCTTTTGAACTGAAATTAAATCTATTTACCAAACAAATCGAAAATAAAAATGTTATTCACTTCAATTGCTGTAAAAAAATACAAGAAAAACATAATACAGAATTCTGAACAGTAAAATTTTTGATCTTGTTGGATAAACCGAAAATTGAGTTGCAAACATGTTTTCAGAAACTTAAAGAGCAAAGTGTGTTGTTTCGTTTTATTGAAAATCCTATCCAAATTAATGAAACCACAGTTCGGGAACATATTCAAATGGAAATTATAGACTTAAAAACCAATACTTATCTGAAATACTTTTACGGAGAACACCGAAAAAACTTGCCCAACTTTAATAAAAATCTTCCCGAAATAAAAAAACTGGCAAAACGAGTTTTTTCAATGTTTGGGTCGACATACTTGTGCGAGCAAACATTTTCAAGAATGAAGTGCATCAAGAGCAAAGAAAGGTCTCGTCTTACAGACGATCATCTTCATTACCTACTAAGGGCAGCCACTACAAAATTTGAACCTGACATCAAGAAGCTGCCCCTACAAAAACAAACTCAAGTTTCGCTATAATTTTACCGGAGACTGGGGCACATTCGTCACTTTTTTTTCGAGCGTCTGTTCTTCAACACGAACATTTTTCAGGTGACTGCCAGATGAATATTTCAAAAGTCGGGTATTTGTCTTACATTACCTGTATATATTTCATTCTTTATACAATGTAATTTTTCGGTGGGGTAGATTTTTCCAATGTGATGAATGTGCCCCACCGGTGGGGCACATTCAACTTCACCATGGGGTAGTTTCGACAACCCCTTCTAATTTATTATTCTTGCCTAAAATGTGAGAAAAAGTGGAATACTAATAAGATTTTCGTTAAGCAATGAAAAAGCTTTAATTCAATGGCCACAAATTCTAAAATACATTATATTTTTCCACAATAATCTTGAACAACAAATATTTTGAGTTCTTGATGTTCCATTATTCTCGATAGCTCTCAGTTTTCCAACAACATCAGTCCGATCTACAGTTGAGATGTCTTCAATATCTGGAAATGAAAATTGCATTGATTATCCTCTTCTTCTCAGAAATTTAATGGCATACTCTCCTTGACTGTAATTCGTGACTTGGATTCGTTTTCACTGAGACCTATCCAATCCACATCACTTTCTTCGTCAACTTCTAGTTGCATAGCACCTTCACTACATGATGAAGAGGATGACGTGAAGATCTTCCTTTCATCTTTCTCTCTTGTATTTCTCTTTCTCTCATTTCCAAATGAAGTTTCTCAGGAATGTCAGTATAAATTTTTCATTTTCCCTGCAGTCTTCTTCTAGGTTTAGAGGATTTGATGGCTTTTGGAAGAGGTCGGACATGTTCAGGTGTTACTTTTTCGATTATTTCATTATTGCATTTTTGTATGAGTTCTTCTTCATTATTTGTCTCGGTTTCACAGGTTGTGCTCGCTTGATTTGGGTATGTTTTCGTCAATTCTACATGAAATTGCTTATCAGAAGGTGCTTCTGTGTCATAAACATCAGTAGCACTGAAATCATCGTCAGTGAATGCTAGGGAATTCAATGGCCAAATTCCAGGTTTCTTGAAAGCATTGATAATGTTGGATGGCGCGGAAGCTGCTAAAAAGGCATGTCGAGTCAGCCTTGCTAAATCCATCATTTATATAGTTTTTCCTAGACGTATCAACAACCAATCGTTGAAGTCATTGACACAGTATTGCTTGAAAGGACCAAATACAGCAATGTCGCAAGGTTGAAGCCGATGCGACTTATGCGGTGGAAATGAGAGCATAACAATGCCATTTGCTCTACAGTAATTTACAGCAGCCACAGAAATATGTGATTCGTGATTGTCTAATGTGAGTAAGATCTTTCTTTCTTGTGAATATTTTGTGTGCTTTTTGATATGTTCTAAAACTTTGAGGAATAATTCCATGGTCCTCCATCCAGAGCTATTACCTAAGTCTATACTTGAAGGGGATGCCTCTTGAATCAAATCTTCCAGCCGGAAAGATGTAGACTGGGGGTAAGTAACCACCTGAAGCATTTATGATTCCAACTATGGTTACCAGTTCACCCCTCTCAGCTGAAGAAGCCTGGCTAATTTGCTTCTTTCCTTTTGGTGACAGTAGTAACACCAGTTTCATCTAAATTTAGAATATCTTCATGTTCAAACTTGTATTTCGCAAGAACAGCTTTATAATTGTTGAAGAATTCCTCGACATTTCTTCTATTGAAAGCTGTAGCACGTGCGACGCTGGTATGTTCGGGTTTACGAAGGCTAAGCTGTTGATGTCTCTTCATGAAATTCATTACCCAATCTAGACCAGCTATCTTTTTTGTTTTCCAGGCTTTTGGCACCTTACATTCAGGTATGGTATTTGTATAATCATATGCTAGGATTGTTACTTGGCGGTAACTCAATCCATAGCTCAAATTAGCGCATTTTGCTAAATACTTTGCAAGCTCATTTTCTTGCTGTATTGTAAACACCTGGTTTACTGTGTATTTAGAACTAAAGCTCACAACTTTCACTGGCCCAGGAAAGCGAGGAGCTTGATATTCATCTCTTTCGTTGGCGCTATCACGTTCCTGGCACAAGGTTTTGAGTTCATCTGTAGAATGTTGCTTTTCTAAGGCCTTTATTCTAGATATCAATGTTGTTCTTTTGATATTGTAAAATTCTGCTTCAGCTTTTGTACTCCTCACCTTATGCAGAATGTCTTTTATTGCTGCCGAAACTTGGTTTTCATCATTATTAACTTTGGATGTCTTCTTCTTGTACACTCGCACCATCTGGAATCATAATAATACCAGTATAGTATATCCAAAAATATCGATCAAATATATGAGCCATGAATGTTATAATTATTGTTAATAGGTATTATCGAAAAAGTTGCATGGGGTACATTCGACACCTTGTCGAAACTGCCCCACCTACATGGTGTCGAATCTGCCCCAACCTCAATTCAAACAAACTCATGTTAAAAGTTAGGTTAGAATATTGTGCCTTGATGATTCAATAAGTAAATAGACTCCCTATATTAGTAAATACCTCAAGAACTAGCAATAACAATAGAAGATACAATTGAAAAAAAAAGTCGACTTACCGCTTTTTTGATGCACTTTACCAATTATTTTTTTACCTACACACACCTATGAACTGCAATTTCACACACACTATTCTTTATGGTTGTAGAACAGGATACTGTATTTTACTTTGTATATTTTTCAAATGAAATCTGGGTGTCGAAAGTGCCCCAATGTTGAAAGTGTCCCAGTCTCCCCTACTCCAATTATGTATTTTTAGCAATATGACATTTTTCAAACCTTTTTCCTTTTTTATTTTAGAAATTCTAAATTAGCTCAGGGGCCGCACGTTGGTCATGCCTGCTATAGTTGAATAATTAAAATTTTCAACATTGACAATTTTTTTCAAGTTTGCCAAGAGTGCACAATTTTTTTTGCGCCACTCTAAATTTCCGCCTAAGGTTTGCCTCCCCTAGATCTGGGGCTGGTGATACACTTACATTTACATACGAAATTAAAACGTAATATTTATTGTGGTCAATGTCGAGGCTGCTAACATTCATAAAAATAGAGTGTATTAGGAAGACCACAATTGTATGGTAATGCAAATTGCCACTTGTTCCTTTTTCAAACCACTTAACTAAACCAACTACTTATTTACGCTTAACGCTTCTTAAATAAAACTATCTTACGTACTTATATTATGTATTCTTAGTCTTGACTCGTACTGACAAATCGTTCACATGCATTCTGAAAATAAAAATATATCCGATCTACAGGGTGTCCAGAAACTCTCCTGGTAAAAGCAAACTACATATACTAGATATGATTTTATGTCCATCTAACTTAATTTACCTTTAAGTTCCTCCTAAGCGAACTATCGTCCTTTGAAGATGACGCTGTTAAGTCAGTTTTTTGAGCATATCTTGTAATCTTACCTACCCCGACTGGAGACTGTTAAAGTACTCTCTATTAGCTTACAATCAATATTAATTCAGACACCACCAGTTTTTTAAACGATACTACATTTAAACGATAACGAAAAAAAAGTAAAAAAAAAACATTATACTAAATATACCTTAACCCAATTAAACAGAATGCTAAAAATTCATCCTAACGCGATGTTCCCATTTAATATAAATTGTTGAAAATCAAAACTAAAAGTTTTCAACAAATTATATTTATTCAAAATCCACAATAGAATTCTCTTTGACTGCGTACTTAAAACTACTACCACAAAACTTAGTTTTACAATGAAAATTTTCAAACACTTAGATTTTAAGAGTTGAGAACAAGAGGCAGGAGAGATTCCGGAATGAGCAATTCTCAGCTAGGTCCTAACGTTGGTGATGGGATTATTGCGTCCCATTGTGACCCTGTCCTATGTGGTTTTAAGATTCGAAAACTAGGGATGTGCTCTAGGGCTTCGTACGGGCTTTGTAAGGGCTGCAGAGCAGCGGGAAAGAAAATGAAAGGAAATGCTGGGAAACAAGGAATAAATAGAACAGACTAACCCACAAAAAACTGATTTTAGTTTTTCAAAGTAAAACTAACAGAAATCTGTTCTATCGTATTCGTTTTGTTCACCAAATAAACAGAAAAGCAAACCATAATGTTAGTAAGAAAGATAAAACAGGAAGTTATTATAAATTTACTTCAAAAGAATTTGAAAGATTTTTTTTAAAATAATAACCGGCCTACGAAATATTGTAGGCACCAAAAAACCAAACTTCACACTTGTAAAAGACTAATAATAAATTGTTGTTTACTACAAATCCGCATTTTTTAGTGTATGAGTTTTTTTGATAAGTTCTACAGTAAATTCAAAACTTATAAGGTATTTTCCAAAAAGTATATGCTAGTTTTATTTTTCTTTATGAAAAATGTCTTTTTAAAAAGAACTAAAATTAACTATAACAAAAATATATTTTAACAAAGAGCAGAAATATGTAATACAAACAATGTATAAAGACTGTATTGAGAGTTATACAAAGAATGATTTAAAATGGTATTCAGACAGAATATAATATAATATCGTATAAAAGTGTCTATTATGCAGTTTTACAGGTGCCCACTTGATAGCGCTGCAGATATAACTCCTTCCTCCTAAGTTTCGAAAAACACGGAATGGCTTTTCAAAATATTCTTTTCTTCTGTAGGGTTTTCCTTTGGTTTCTTCTTGAAAATCTTCAAAATTTGGGTTCTATATTTGATGAAAATGTAGACTAAGGCGCAAGCAATTGCAATTCCAATAACTGTTCCTAATATGCTTGTGTAATTATACGGGTTGTCTTTCACTTCTGTAATTGGTTTCAATTGTTTCGAAATTCTGCTAGTTTTTCAAAGTCTATTTTCGTTATGTTCGGAATTTGGAAATTTCTGGAAGCACTTAACGTTTCCGTTTCAATTTTTGGTAGTATAAACGGCTTGCCACAGTGGCGTAACTATGAGTAAGCTCTGGGGTGGTGGGGATGAACTACCGGGAGATCTGGAGAGGGATTCTGTTTCGGTCAATCGACTCGATTCGAAACTCGACTCGAATACGATCTTTATCGTATTGGCAATTCTATTTGTCGAATTCAAACTCGAAAGAGAAAGTTAGTTTTGATAAATAAACTACAGATTTTGACATTTATCAAGTACAAAACGAAGTTTTGTGAGTGATGTCTGTCAATTACGCAAATATATTTAAATGTAGATAACCTTTATTCTTTATTCCTTTGTTTAGATCTTTGATTATAAATTATTAAGACATGTCTTTTAAAATTAGGGAAGCCCATTGGGAAACGGTAATTTATTTCATGGAGGGAAATGAGGATTTTGCTGTTGGTAGAGTCTCAGCTCTACAATCTAGGAAGACATTTAAGAAAATGTGGCAAAAATTAGCTACCGAGTTAAATTTTCTTGGGCCTGGGGAAAAATCTCCTGAAAAGTGGCAAAGAGTTAGTTCAAATTCCTTTTGAAATCTATGTTTATAGTTTTGATATATTATTTTACATCATTAACACATTTATAAGATTTCTAGCTAACCTAAAACAAAGCCAATGAAAAATTAAAATTCCTGAAGTTCTTCTCACCTTTTATGTAAACGAAATAATTCAATAAATCTTTTTTTTCTGAGATAGCGAAAGGGTCACTCCTATTACGAATTTGTAACCTACGAAGCCTCATTTTATTTCCTTGTTGGTTTTGTTCTGCTAATAGCCGATCTCTAACAACAGACAACATTATACGGTACAACTTATTAAAAAATTAATACAGTGAGGAAGCAGATAAGTATAAACAGTCTCTATCCAACAAAAATTATAAAAAATATAAATATCGTAAATCAAAGAATATATAAATGAAACAAACAACCATAGAGTAAATATTTATAATTAATCTCACAAAGTACCAATAAACTGGTCTGTTCCAACCAACACAAAAACCGTACAATTACGATACAAACCCAGTTGACCTGCTGATTAGTGAATATAATAAGTCTGTGTAATTTACATCAAATTTGCTGCGTTATTGAGATTGTACGGTAATAAAACGGTATTTACTTCGGTTGGAACATACCTTTATTAATCTATGTTTTGTGGAGATGCAAACATGCGACTAAATGTTATCTATGATTCGACTCCTTGCTAGCTATCCAGGAACTCGAATCGTATCATTCCATAAAATCGTGAAACAGAATCTCATTTAGCGAAAATATTGATCAACGCGACTCGAGTCGGAAAACAGAATCCCATAGCTGGGTATCGGAAATTTTTTCAAATTTTAAGCCCCTAAAACTGAATTTTAGCTTTGTTTTTCTTATAAAATTATAGCCTACAGCTCATAGCTTTTAGTACATTTCAATAAATTATAAGTATAGGTTTGCTGTGATTATGTATTAGATTTTTTTCATTTTTAGGGTTCTGGGGGAGGTTCTATCCCCCTCACCCCTCCCCTTAGTTACGCCACTGGCTTGCCATTACTAATTGGAATTTAATTAATGTATTTCTGGTTATTAGTCCATATTTCGCAAGAGTCAGGAATTTTGATTAAAATTGGAGACGTCACAAGAATATATCTGTTACTTCTACATTTTGAAAATGTTTGTTGAGGTTTTTCGGGTATAATTAAGATTTCGTTTTCATTGACCGGTTCGACGATTGTTTCTTGCAAATTTACTTCAATGATGTGGCAATGTGAGGGGTCTTCTCCTTGGAGTAATTGCGTTGTACAATTATCTTGGGATACAGGATTTTGTCTGCAATTATACGTGTGTTCTAGGAGAGGACATTATTCTTTTTCGATTTGGTTATCTTCATTCTTGTGTGCCAAATAGGGAAATAGAGGGGTAAACGTTTTATGATTTTGGATAACTGGAAAAATATGATAAAATTCGTAGGTTTTTTCTTTAAGGATAGGTAAATGAATTGCAAACATTAATTTAGAATTTGATATTGACACTTGAGTGCCCAAAAATTGATAATACGTTAATAAATTCTCAAATTTAGGAATTTGATTAGAGTTATACAGGGTGTCCCGGGACTAATGGGAAAAAAGTCAGGAGCGTATAATCTGAGCCAAAATAATGTTAGTACTTCATATAAACTTTTTCTATTCAGGCCCTCGTTTTCGAGTTATAGGCCTCCAAAGTTTTAATTTTGAATTTGGTTTTTATTTTTTGTACTAGTTATTTGATCTTCATAAAATTTACGGCAAAGCTATAATGTAAGTGTATGTTTATTTTGGTAAGGTAAACAGGTTTACAGTAGTGCATTGAAGCCAGGGACGGACTACTCGCAATGGTTAGTGATCCAAAAATTTTGCAGGTATGGCACACCCTGTATGAAATTATCGAAATTCACTTCCCCACACATTAAGCTAACGAAAAGGTACTCTTGTTGGAATTCGATAAAATAAGCCGTTTGGCTAATATTTACAGTTTTATTAATGCACTACGTACAAATCTACCTAACTAACTTATTAATACGATGTCCAGAATTTACTTGCTTTTAATCAAAATTACGAACATAACATTATTAAACCATTAAGAAAACCTCAAAAAACACAAGTTATAAAACATTAGACTAAAACTAATTCCTAAACAACAACAAAAACTAACGTTATTCTAATAAATGTTCAATATGAGCTCCTCCCACTTCCACGCACATTCTAAGTCTACGAAGGTTGTTTCTTTGCACTTGAAAGAGCAATCCCACACTATTTCTAATAACATTGCAGTGTAACACAATTCTGTCTATTAAATCTTGCCTTGTTTGCACATGTGTTGCGTATACCTTACTTTTGAGATAACCCTAGAGAAAGAAATCCATAGGATTAACGTCTCCTGATCGCGGTGGCCATTGAAAAGGGCCTCCACGACCAATCCATCTATTAGGAAGCCTTGTGTGTAAATGCTGTCGTACATCTAAACTGAAATGAGGAGGGGCCCCATCATGCATGAACCATAAATTCCTACGAGTTTGTAGTAGCACATCATCAAACAGGTTCCATAACTCATTTTGCAAAAAACTCCAAATATCTCTGACCGGTCAAAGTACCGTCAATAAAGTATGGCTGTATCAAATTATTGCCAACTACTCCTGCCAAACATTAACCATGAATCTATGCTGGATCCTAGTTTGGATAATGCCATGTGGATTCACATCATCCCATAAATGCATATTATGAGAATTTATGATTCCATCTCTGGTGAAACCCGGTTCGTTCGTAAAGAGAACGTTACTAATAAATGTGTTGTCTGCTTGTTGTTGTCGCAGAAACCACTGGCTATACTCAAGTCGAGCAGGATAATCAGCCACTGTCATACGGTGTACTTTTTTCATGTGAAAAGGATATAACAGCTGTTCTTTTAGGACGCGATGAACAACTGATTTCGAGACGTTATGTTCTCTTGATAATTTTCTAAAACTCGATGGTTCATTATCAACTGCATTTAACAAGTCTTGTTCAACTGCCACAGTACGTATGCTTCGTACTGGACCTTCTCCACCTTTTTTTGGCAAAAATCTTCCTAAAATTGAAAATTTTGTTTTGTATGCATGGAAAATTACATTTACTTATTCATACCTGTTTCTCGTAACCTGAGATCAATACACTCAAACATTCGTCTGTCTGGCAATGCTCTGTTTGCAAAATGTTCTGCATAAAGCCTTCTGGCCTCTAAACAGTTTCGAGAAGCCAGTCCATACATTAGATGCATATCTGCGTACTCAATAAAAGCGAATTTTCCCATTGTAACTGTTAAATTAAGGACTTATGAATTATTTGGTGCGTTCTTTTTGACTGAGATCTCAGATCACTTCAGTTAAGGTGATCTGAGATAAAGTGATGTGAGTAAGCACCAAAAAGAACGACATCTCAATTGAAGCGCGCGATATGTCGATAGATTTAAACTATACGACAGATTCGTATCAGCATCTAATAACGTTAATTAATGTATCCATAATTTGTAACAAAAGAAAAATAGATTATGTGTGTTTATTATTTATATGTCAATGGTTAAAACCTTAGATAACCTTGGTTAAAACTACATATAAACCAAGCAAATCAAATATTTCTTCATCCCCTCCACTTTATTTCCGACTCAATTCCAACTGATACCCGCTTACAACACATTCAGCATCGGTGAAGGGGGGGGGGAAATCTCAGCTAACTTAAAGTGAGTAAAACAAAAAGAACGCTCACATTGCTGATGTGAGCTGATATTAACTGAGATCTCAGTCAAAAAGAACGCATCTATTGACAAGTACTGACTACGAACTATTCTACACAATGTTTGACAACTAATCCTATGGTAACTTGATAAACGGTAAAAACACTCATAAAAAGTTTTTACCAACTTTCGAATTAATAAGTCGTTAATGTTTTTCATCTTCTGCTATCGTTAAATTATTTTTTTGTAGTACTGTAGGTAAATCTTGGACATCTATTAATAAGTTAATTTTACCTCGTTGTGTACTTATAAAAATGGTGAATGCGTAAAATTGGTACGTAGTGCATGAATAAAACTGTAAATATTAGCCAAACGGCTTATTTTATCGAATTCCAACAAGAGTACCTTTTCGTTAGCTTAATGTGTGGGGAAGTGAATTCATACAGGGTGTGCCATCCCTGCAAAATTTTTGGATCACTAACCATTGCAAGTAGTTCGTCCCTGGCTTCAATGCACTACTGTAAATCTGTTTACCTTACCAAAATAAACATACACATACATTATATCTTTGCCGTAAATTTTATAAAGATCAAATAACTAGTACAAAAATTAAAAATAAAAACCTAATTCAAAATTAAAACTTTGGAGGCCTATAACTCGAAAACGAGGGCCTGCATAGAAAAAGTTTATATGAAGTACTAACATTATTTTAGCTCATATTATACGCTCCCGACTTTTTTCCCATTAGTCCCGGGACACCCTGTATATTATGTAAATACTTAATCATTTCGAAAATATCAGAACTAGAAATTATTGAATTATGAAGAGAGTTTAGTTTGGAAAACACTATAGCATTTTCTAAATTATCTATTGTTGATTGGCAATCTAAATTAATTTGTGATATAATTCCTTGAAAACTTAGATAACTTTCAAGAGTTTCTATTTTATGGTAAAATGAAGCTTATATTTTCTCTAAATTATGTTTAAGTGTTTCTTGATTATTGTTTAAGATATTTATAGATTTATTATAGTGTTCAATAAGTTTTTTGTATAAAGAGGTTTGTAAATTAACTTCTGTAATAATATTTTTCTGGTTTTTCTGTAGTATATCAATTGCTTTGTTATATCTTTCTTCGTCATCTGCATCTAGTGTGCCAAAAAGCCATTTGTCAATTTTCCCGACGGCATTTACAAGTCCTCTTTTATTTCTGATATGGGGATATAGATTATTCAGTTTTATTTCTAAAGAATTAATTAAAGAATCTGTACTTGTCAAAATACTTTCTGCTAAATTATGGTACGATATGGAGTTACTACTATTAATTATTTTATTATTATCTTTAATGATATAATAATGTTTTATTAGGTTAGTGTTTTTAAATGAAACTCACGGTCTCTAGTTAATTCCACAATATAATACAAGTTATTGAAAATTCTAAAAAATTGACAATTGTTTCGATAAATCAATATCATCGTCAGAATGACAGAAGTTACATTTCATTTTATGCCTACCTGATGTTTAGTAGTTATTTTTGGCTAGACCAAGAAGTAACCTAACTTGTGATTGGCTTAATATATGTTTATAGAAAAAAGAAGAAGATGTGATATTACAAATATTGAAGCTTAGATATTATTAGCCCTATGGTGATATCCTGGATATCATTTTTCCAATTAAGATCAGTATAACTGTGCAATGATATAGAAAACCAGGAAAACTATATCTGCTGATCTTTACAATTATCACTTAAGAAGACAGTTTATTAGTGGAGAATTCCCTAGATTTAACTGTTCATTGACAACTTCATATTGTGGGTTTCTTAAATGTCTTCTAATTTCCAGTTCTTCAAGGAAATCCAGTTCTTGTTTCTTTTCACAAATATGCAGCACTTCTAGTTCTGTGTTAGGTGTCAATGAATGATTGGTGTCAAGTAGATGTTTTGCGTAGTGGGATTTATCTGGTTGTTTTAATCTGTATGCTCGTAAGTGCTCACTGTATCGTATTTCAAAATTCAATTTACCGAAAACCAACACAGACTGATGTGACAATTCCATTCAATTCTAACCACCCTGTGTCACACAGACTAGCAGCATATAATTCAATGATACATAGAGCTTTTTTAGTTCCTATGAACAAATGTAATTTTGATAGAGAGATTAATACAATTAGACAAATAGCAACATCTACCGGTTATCCATTAGATATGATAAATAAGCTAATTAGTAAAAAAGAGGGAAAAGTGGCATTACAACTAATATATCCTAAACAAGCTGATGAAATTAAAACTTATAAAACCATTACATATGCAGGAAATATTTCTAATAATATTTCAAAGATAATATCTTCAGCAACGAATACAACAATTTCTTTTAAAACAGAAAGTAACGTTAGTACAAAATTGTTAAATGTAAAAACAAAAATACCACTATTAAAGAAGTCAGATATATATAAACTCAAATGTCCAGAATGTAATGCTGTCTATTTGGGTCAGACCCTTAGGAATTTTGAAATACGATACAGTGAGCACTTACGAGCATACAGATTAAAACAACCAGATAAATCCCACTACGCAAAACATCTATTTGACACCAATCATTCATTGACACCTAACACAGAACTAGAAGTGCTGCATGTTTGTGAAAAGAAACAAGAACTGGATTTCCTTGAAGAACTGGAAATTAGAAGACATTTAAGAAACCCACAATATGAAGTTGTCAATGAACAGTTAAATCTAGGGAATTCTCCACTAATAAACTGTCTTCTTAAGTGATAATTGTAAAGATCAGCAGATATAGTTTTCCTGGTTTTCTATATCATTGCACAGTTATACTGATCTTAATTGGAAAAATGATATCCAGGATATCATCATAGGGCTAATAATATCTAAGCTTCAATATTTGTAATATCACATCTTCTTCTTTTTTCTATAAACATATATTAAGCCATATTAGTGTTTTTAAATGAAACTCAAGGTCTCTTGTTAATTCCACAATATAATACAAGTTATTGAAAATTCTAAAAAATTGACAATTGTTTCGATAAATCAATATCATCGTCAGAATCTTGATATATAAAAAACGTCTAAATGGATATGTTCGAAAGGTCTCGGAGCTGTGGGTGTTGAATTGAATTTTATAACTGCGGGATTTCTGTCATATTTATTATTTAGACAAGTTTCACAATTATTTATGAAATGTTCTATTTCTTCTCTATCATTTTTGGCCAATAATATCTACGACTAAGGGATGTTTTG
Source organism: Galeruca laticollis (assembly GCA_963921935.1). Classification (NCBI taxonomy): domain Eukaryota; kingdom Metazoa; phylum Arthropoda; class Insecta; order Coleoptera; family Chrysomelidae; genus Galeruca; species Galeruca laticollis. Next base: position 418,679 of record OY998179.1, read on the forward strand.
ACTTCATTTACACCTCTATGACCTGATTTACTTATATGGTAGTTATTCTACTTTCTCTCGTTGTTCGTCAACTGATTGAATATCTGTGAGAATTTCGGTACACATGATAAATTTAAAAGCAGAATGTTTAAACGTTTTTTGTGCAGTTAATATAAAAACTCGTGATAAGGGTTCGTTTTGGAAATAAAGAGCATAATTTTGGTTGGGGTTTATAAATTTCTTAATGAATTTGATTACGTTTGATTCAGTTTCTACTACTGGTAATGTAACATATATAAACGAATATTTTCGAATGTTTTTTCTCTTTTTACTTTAAAAGAAAGATTTTCATTGCTAGTAAAATATAATTGATTTTTATACATATTTAGTGGTTTTTCACATATTGGAATTGATAAAATGGGATTTTCCGCAGATGTGTGTACTGTTTCAATGTCGACATTATCGGGGTTCGCTTCTTCTTCCAACGGGGGTAAATTAATTATGGTATCTGATACATCTCTTTCGTTTTCATCTAAAATAGTTGTAAAGTCAATATTATATAAATTATGAAGTTGATTTGTAGATTCATTGTATGAACTAATTCTTTCGAGTTCTTGATTTACAATTTCATCAATGTCTCCTAAATTAACGTCAAGTGATGCAGTTTCTAAAGCATTCATGGGGTCTTTACATATTTGCGTATAATGCTGGTATAAACATATAATTAATTCGTAAATGATTGGTGCTTTACCCAGAAATCTTGTGTTTTATTTTTCTAAATTTGATGGATTACATTTTTTATTACTACTTTACTTTCTCTCCTTCTTTTTTTCGACTTATTTCATTTTCTATTTGTTTTGCAGGTATGGAAGCGTTAGTAACGTGTATAGCTTATTGGGAAGACGCGTTATCGGCTTATAGAAACAACATAGACGGTTCGATTACTTTGCCCGTCTTAGGGCCAGAAGAAACGGCCTTTTGCAAGGACTTGCAGCAACTCCTAGAGTACGCCATCGAGTTACAGGAGAATTCTGAGATGCTTTTCTTGGACGAAATGTCGATATTGTTCAGATCGGAAAGTGGCAATAGGGATGCAGCTCCAGGTAAAGATATCAATTTATCGGAAGGAGAAAGTTTCGCGTCTGCACAAGATATGGTAAGTGAAAAAGGTTTTTTACATTATTTTTTTTATATATATAATTTTAAACGAATATAATTTCTTTAGAGATTTAAATATATTTTTCATAAACGACTCAAAACGGCTAAAATGATAGAATAGAAATAAAAATTATCTTATTTTAAGAATAGTAATCAAAATAATATATATTTCCAGTGGCTAGACACCCCTTACTTACGTTGCATAAATACTTTCTTATGGCGTAGATCGATCCCCGTAATTTCAGTATTTTCTCGCTTATTTTTCTCCGTAGAGTCATGCCCTTGGTTTTTTCTTTCCATCTAACGATTCCTATCATTCCTAAATCCTCATCTACTTCTATCGGCCACTTAGATCTGGGTTTTTCTTGTCTCTTCCTGCCTCCTGATTCCCACTGTAACATTGAGCAAACGATTGCGCGCTTTCTTTCTCATACATATTCTTTGCTCCTTTATTCTCTTTACTATATCTTCCCGGTTGATTTATCTTAGAATTTCATCGTTCGTACGTTGCCTGTATTCATTGTCGTCAACTTTTATTCACCCTATAACGGTTCTCATTATTTTTCGTTCCATTATTCTCAATGCCTCCTCCTCCTCTATTTTTATTATCGTCATCGTCCCTGCTCCATACATCATCACAGATCTTATCATTGTGTTGTAAATGTTGTTAATAATTTCATTTTTAGTACTTTCTTATTGGCATGGCACACCATATTAGCTGACATTACTTTTTCGTTTATTTCTGATCTTCGTTCGCCATTATTACTGATCGTGACTCCCAGATATTTGAACTGTTCCACTTTCTCAAATTCATATTCCCCTATTTTTATCATTCTGTTTCACACTATTTTGCATTCTAATTATTTTTGTTTTACTACTATTTATTTTTAATCCCGTATTTTACCATTCTGTTGTTAATTTCAGTAGCATTTGTTTCAGAGTCTTCCTTTTTTTCGTTTTCTGCATATACGACGATTTTACCCACGCTCCTTCTTAAATTCCCCTTGTTTACCATCCTCATAAATTGCTCAATGGCAAAATTGAATAGTGTTGTTGAGAGACCGTCACCATGTATTATTACACCTCTATTAGCTACAAAGTCTTCTGAATATTTTAATTTAACAGATTGAATTTAAAAAAAAGTGCTTTAAACAGTCATAAGTTCATACTCATAGTTTAATATCTGTAATTGTGTGTCGTTAATTACAGTGTTGTTTATTCAACAATAATTTATTAGGAAATTGTTATATCATTACATGCTTTTGTTTTTCTCATTCTTCTCTAACTACAGCCATTTTTTTCCGATATTTCTTATTAGCCTTCTTACTCTTATGAGAAACGGAGAATGATTCTGAGTTTAAAAAGTCCTTTTTAGTGCAATAAAAGTTCTGAAGATATTTCAAAATGAATAAATATTTAGATGCACCACCCAAATAATTTATCGATTATGAATAAACTGACGTATAATCTTATTTGCTGAAGCCGACCCTGTTTACTGGCGACTTCGTTGACAATTGTTAACATCGATATAGGTAAATATGTTTTTCGACCTTATTGTACGTATACATAAAGTCTAAAGCATAAAAATTTTCCGTACACGGACTGCACCTAGAACTGTGACGTAGTTAATAATATGTCAGATGTTTTTCGAACTTATTGCATATATACATAAGGATTAAAACTTCAAAAATTTAATCATAATAGGTCTTAGTCGAGGATTCGTCTTATCTATCTAGTACAGGTTCGACATTACTGCAGTAGTACAGTTCTAAAAATACTAGTAGCTTTGAGTTTCATAAATTTCAGTAAGTTATAGTAGAAAAAATGAATTTCATAGTAACATAACATGTAATTATAGGATTCTATTATACCTAGATACTATACCTCCTCCTCTTTACTACAGCTTCCCCATTGATTTTTATCAGTATTCATTGTCGTCAACTTTTATTGGCCCTAAAATTGTTCTCATTATTTTTCGTTCCACTTTTCTCAATTCCTTTTCCTTTCTTTTTGTTATTGTCATCGTCTCTGCTCCATACACTATCACAAGTCTTGAAATGTGTTGTAAATGCTAAATTTAGTGGCCCTTGCTAACAATTTGCCAACCTAACCTATTTCTTTTCGGTCCTATCTGCATCTGTATGTGCGAAGAATATTTCGCTCTTCCCCCCACCCATCGCTCGTTTTTAAATTACTTTTGTTTACGTTTTAAATAAGACATTTTTATTTATTTCAAAAAAGAGATTTTTTACGCTCGTAATTGTTTATACGTAGGTAGCGGATTTGAGGGAATTTGAAGAATTCTCCGAGTACTTTCCCGATTTGGAAAACTACCCGTTGTATCAGACCGCCTTGCGGCAAGTTGAAAACGGCGGGATACCTTATCGAACGCTTCGAACGGAACTCGTCAAATGCGGATCTGACGTGGAATATTTAGCGAAGTTACATTGTCTTAGATTGGCCTTTCAACACATGCTCAGAGATAGGACGACGTATAATTGGTTCACTGATGCCGGAAGGCAGATTTTGGCCGATCTTTTATTGTATGCCGACAAGGATCCTAAAGACTTTTTAATAGGTAAAAACATTTCAGTAACTGAAGTTCCCTTTCAATTTTTATTGAAACAATGTTTTTGTTGATTTTAAATTTCTCAGGTTACGAACAAATGATGAAATACAGTCAAGATCCTGAAAAATGGCGAGATCTCGAAGAGGAGTTGAGCTCTAGAGGAATTAAAGCTCTAACTTTTTACGACATAGTTTTAGATTACATTCTAATGGACGCTTTCGAAGATTTAAACAATCCCCCGTCATCTGTCACCGCTGTCATTCAAAACAGATGGTTGTCGAAGGTTAGTGAACTCCCTTTAACTTTATATTTATCGAATAAAAGTAATTAAAAAATACTTTGTCTCTTCCCCTTTTACCTTTTCAGGTGTTGGAAGAAGATCCCGGATCCGTTAGTACCCATATCTTCCATTAATCGCTATCCTTTTCGGTCCTTCCATAATTTTCCGTTCCTTTTCCTTTATCTCGGTCTTCTTATTTTATTCATATTTCCTACATCTATTCTCATTATCTGTAATATTTAACAAAAAAATGTGAGAGGTTGATCGTGTACTTTTAGGGTTTCAAAGAGACTGCTCTCACTACTGCTGTATGGTCGGTATTGAAAGCGAAAAGAAGACGATTGAGATTTCCTGATGGTTTTATGTCGCATTTTTACAAAATCTCCGAACAAATATCGCCTTTATTAGCCTGGGGTTTCTTAGGTTCTGACGAAATGCTCAGGGAAACCTGCGTGTATTTCAAAGAGCAGGTCAGTTGATAAAATTACGAGGGACATTCAAGAGTTTATTGTCTATATTATTATTTAAATTATTGCGTCAATAGTCAATATTTACGGTATTGATGATGTTTTACTTGTTACTGATGTTTTCGAATCGATACTCGGATCAGTCGAGACGTAAAAACGGCAAAGCACATTGAATCTTCTAGCAAACTCAAATCCTACACCGTTTCCAATAGTAAAAAGGAGATGGGGAGTATGACAGGTCACGAGCACGTAAACGACGAGGTAGCTATTTAAACTAGTGTAGCCCAGCTTGTCAGGGTGACAGGGCCAGTAAGAGGCAATACCTCAAATTTTCAGACCAGAAAACTGGACAGATTCAACAATATGACTTAAAGGAAAGCATGAAATAAGCCGGCAGACTATCCCTATTTTATGATAAGTGCTAGGTCTTGAGATCTAATAAAGTAATCCTTAAGTCAATTAAGGGATTTACCGATGAACAGTGCACTAGTACACATTGCACCTATTTCCATTATCCTCGGTTGAGCAATCTTTAATGGCCGAGGACATAGTCCTCTTACTAAAGGCTGGTGCTATAACAAAGCCTAAACCTGTTGTATGCCAAAAAATAAAGGTCAAAATAAAGTTAGATGTTCAAATAAATTTTTGTCATACGTGCCTTCGTTTTTGAGTTATAGGCGGCTTGTGCCAAATGTTTAACAATCCTTAATTTTAACAGGGACAACCTGTATCATATCTAGGTTCCAAAAACAAATTTTCCAATCGATTTACTAATGAAAACGTATTCGTGTTTGAAGTCGATAAAATGAACGGTTTAGAGGAAATTTGAATTTTTAGATCGTAATGTTCAGGCGCGCATTCAGAATTCGGGAGGAGGGGGACTAGGTTAGATAAATTTTTGTGTGATAACTTACCTTTAAGAACATTTGTCCTAAAATATATAGAAAACAGTAGTACAGTTGTACGAATTCAAATTTACATTCAAATTCTTCCTGCGATCATTACATTTATCTTCACCCCTGTATACTAAAATTTACGTATTCCATATATATTATAAATAAAAATATCATTATTCTTATCTATTCAATATTTCCTTCGCTACACTAATACCAATTTTAACGTTCTTTTCATAAAAAATTATCATAAAAAACTATCTTAATACCAAACAAAAACTTTATCTCATAACTTTACAAAAGAAAAAAGATCTCATTCGCTTCTTCTTTCTTAAAATTAACCTTACACTCAAGAAATCGTGTTGTTTTGCACGTACGCTTTCTCCAAAAACAAGTAAGCCCCCCGCCCCCTTTCTAACGATTCTCTAGAACATTCGATTAGCCTATAAAACAATTTTCCAACCTACAAACTGTCTCTTTCATCGTCAAAACGTGAACCGAGCAAGTGATGAATAGATCACTCATTTACCGGCTGAAATTACCGGCTTTTCAATGGTTAATTAAAATAACAAGTACTTATTAAAATTAAAATTAAACGATGAAATAAAACAATATAGTTTGTTTAAATCTTCATTTATTTGAACTAATGTTCAATTTAAACTTGTTGACGCGTTTCACTAACACAGTAGCTTTGTCAAAACGAATGAAGGTAAAATATAAAAATGTCTTAATATATACAGTGCTAAATCTATTTACTAAGGTTAACAATGGTATTGAAAGAAATTACCTGGAAATTCATTCACTACAAACATTCCTAAGCTATCTTATAGGTAAAGAGGTTGAATAAAGGAGACTGATTGATATCTATTTGGTCGTTAAGGAGATTACCTGAATATTTATTTTTGTTAATCTCTAGGGCCTCTAATAAATTTAAACTAAAGGATTTACCGACTACATGGAGAATTTCAAAATTTGTGTCGAAAATGTGTTGGTTTTCTAATAAATGATTTGAATAGTTAGAATCTAATTTTTTGTTGTCATAGCTACGTTTGTGTTCCGAAATTCTAGTTTTAAAATTTCTAAAAGTTCTACCGATATAAATTTTATCACAATTGTCATTACCACATTTTAATTTATAAACTCCTGATTTGTTTAATTTTGAAGATTTAGATTTATTATTTTTAAGGAATTTGAATAAATTGTGATCAGTTTTAAAGGAAATATTCATGTCTAAAGTTTCTAGAAATGATTTAATTTTTAAGGATGGTGTTCCAAAGTATGTTAATCTTTTGAATTGTTTATTATTTTTATCTGAAGGGAATACTTGTTCTAAAGTCTGGTTTTTTATCTTTGTATTTATGATATTGTCAATTAAATTTGGATCGTAATTATTATTAACTGCTATTTGTTTTATGATATTTAATTCTTTGGTATAATTATTAATATTTAATGGGACTGTTAAGAGTCTGTGTATCATACTATTGAAAGCTGCTAGTTTATGACTGAATGGGTGGACCGAACTATTATGAGTTGTAATATCTGTATGTGATGGTTTATGAAATATAGAAAAATCATGTTTATTATTTATATTTGAAATTGTAAGGTCTAGAAAGTTTATAGACTTATTTTGTTCAAGTTCTACGGTAAATTTGATATTATTGTGAATCGAGTTTATGTAAGTAATGAAGCTCTCTAATTGTCTATTTTTACCGATGAAGCTAGCTAAAATGTCGTCCACATATCGGTGCCAGTACATAAATTTTTTACTAAGGGGGTGTTCATGAATTATTTTTTCTATAATATCCATGAAAATTTCTGCTAGTAGGGGGCTGAGAGGGTTGCCCATAATCAAACCATATTTACTGCTATAAACCTCTCCATTGAAATGAAAATAATTTTGATTCAAACACACTTTTAATAAAGTGATGATATCAGAGTGAATTATAGGATTAACATTATTGTATGTGAGCAAGTTATCAACAAGAGTTATAGTTTCTTTAGGAGGTATACTAGGGAATAGATTTGTTACATCGAACGATATGAATTTAGAATTATGGGGTAGTATTATATCTTGAATATTATTAATTAATTCCGTTGAGTTTTTAACTGAAAATCGAGGTATGAATGAACAATATTTAGAAATGACATCTATAAGAATCTTTGAAATTTTGAATGAAGGTGCTGTGAAATAAGAAACAACTGGCCTGATTGGGTACCCCTCTTTATGGAGTTTAATTAATGAATAAAGTTCAGGGTGTTGCGGATTGGGTAAAAATAATTTATATTTTTCTTTATCGTTAATTATTGATTTAACGTTATCTACTGCTAATTTTATTTCTCTCTGAAATTTATTAGTTGGGTCTTTTTTAAGGGTCTCAAAATTGCTTGCCTGAATAAAATTGTTGGTTTTTAATATATAATCTTCTTTAGGTAATGCTATTACCGTATTTCCTTTATCTGCTTTTGTGAAAATAAGACTATTTGACTTTGATTTTTGTTGAATTGATTTGGCGACTGATAATTCAAAATTGGGTTTGTTAAACTCGACGAATTCTTTTTTAATAATTTCTGAAGCTTTATGTTTTATATTAGAATTATTTGGAAAATTATACAAATTAATTTCTGTTTCTATACCTAGTTTGTTGAAGTTATCCAATGAACATGTGGGTTGAATATTATGTTTAAAACCTCTTTGTAATAATTGGATTTCTTTATCTGAAAAAATTGTATTTGAAAGATTGACGAATCTATTAAAAAATTCATGTTCTGGGAATTTGGTTTCTGGGTTTCTTGATACTGGTTTGTTGGTTAATAATGACTTTAATTTACGTTTTTGTCCTTGGTACTTTTTGTGAATAATTTTACTTTAATTTTATCTCTTATGTCCCTATCTAAAATGTCAAACTCTATGGGATGTAGTATATGTGATAGTTGTGAATGAATTACCTTAACATGAATACTAAAAATATATCTCTTACTATACTGAATGTTCTTTTCTTCTTTTAACCATTTTTCTTTGTAAAATTAAACAAAATTAAAAATATAACAATAATGAACCAGTAAAGAAAAATTCTTAATTGAAAAACAAAGTGAACCTTTACGATAAACTCGTAAATAAAAATAGTGAAAAGTACAACTAAGTCTAATTACAATTACATTACATCACCCGACAGTGTTACAATCAACGATAAAATAAAATATATACTGCGACTGGTCCTTAAATAACACAATTTAATACCACACAACACAGCTCAAAACCTAAACAAAAGTTGTCGAGAAATACAGTTAAATTTGAATAATTCTCCGACTTTAAAAACAAAAAATGAAAACGCATGGATATAGGCATTAAACAATCTAATTTTAATGGAATTAACTGTCTCAACCCTTACTTCGGGGAATCTACTCATATTAGTATTCTAAATGAAACTCAATGTTTCTAGCTAATTCCACAATATAATAAAAATTGTTGTTAATACTCCTAATAAAATATTGGCAAAGAGGCTTAACAATATACTTAATAGTTACGGATATGCATCTTAGTACTCAATTAGAAATTCAATAGAACTAATCAAAAAATTAAAAGCAATCAACTTGCAAGATAACTATAAACTTATTTCGTTTGATGTTACTAATATGTTCACTAAAATTCCTCCTAAAGAATGTCTAATACTTGTAAGAAAATTACTAGAAGATAAAAATATTAATCCAGGAATAATATCAGATATACTTAATTTATTTGATGTATGCATTAATCAGAATTATTTCACTTTTGACAATAAGATATATATTCAAAATGAAGGTTTACCAATGGGAAGCCCTATATCACCTATTTTGGCAAACATTTTTATAGACAGTTTAGAAAGAAAGATCTTTGAAAGTAATATTTCGAAATTTTTTTTTTTATTTTTTAGCTTGAAATGAAATCTATTTAATGCATCTAGAGAAGCATCCTAGAAATTCAATTGAGTTTGTATGTTTACGAGTACAGACCACTAAAAAATGTGATTACAGGGCCGCACTTAGGACATACTCGTTCAATATGTTTCGACTATTTCGAACACCCTGTATAAGGATATGTATCTGGAAATTATGCACTTCTACATTTATAATAAGAAGAGTAAAATACGAGAAATAAATTTATCCTCCAAAATCGGAGAGATTTTTATTAATTTCATTAATTGACATGAAAAGAAAACAAGAAATTCTAACAATATTGTCCAAACGAAGCAAGTCTAACCTACAAAAATTGCTCAAAATGACCTCCATACTGCTCTATGCACTTTCTTGCCCTTTTTGTAATATTGCGATCGCACCTTCTGATCACATCTGGATTATTTCTGATTTCTCCGCAGGCATTCTCTATTCTTCGAAGAAGTTCTTCTCTGCTATTAATGTCGGTAGCATATACTTTTGATTTTAGATAAGCTATCCCCAAATATGGTAATCCACAGCCTTGAAGGCCAGTTATTGGGACCACCTCTGCCTATCCATGAATTAGGAAAATTTTCATTTAAAAAATTTCTTACTATGACTCTGTAATGAACCGAAGCACCGTCATGCTAATAATACATTCCTGCTACATTTACATCTGCATCATCTAATAGCACTGGTAAAATATTCTGCAGAAAATCCAAATAGACTTCGCCAGTCAGTCTATTTGGAAAGATGTGTGGTCCTATGAATTTATTATCAATGACACCGCACCAGACGTTAACAGAAAATTTGCGTTGCGAATGGGCCTCTCTTGTAGCAAATGGATTTTCTTCTGCCCAAATGTGCGAGTTCCGTAAATTATAAACGTCGTCTCTTTCTCTCCGTCCAATTGCTAAAATTCGTTCGTGGAATTTCGTCCCCTGCTTGAAGTCGCTGTACTTCTTGTATATGAAATGAATGAAGATTATGTTTTTTTAGTCGCCACCAAACAGTAACATGAGGTACATTTGTATTAAGTCCAATTCTTCTTGTACTAATCTACTAATTAACAATATTGAAAATACTTTGTTCCATATTTAAGTGCCTTCTTTCTTGATGTTAATTTAATGCGGTGGTTCCCAACCTTTTCTGGACCACCGCCCCCTATAGAAGAGAACAAAAATTTCACCGCCCCCCTCCCCCAGTCGCTGGTTAGTTCAAAGTAGTTAATTTTATTCGAGTAAGATCTGTACCGTCCCAATTGATCTGTATTTAGCTTTAATTTCAGTCAATGTCTAAATTTTATTTTAGAGGAATGATGAAGTAGAAATTTATTAAACGACTCCCAAATGTACAATAAAATTGTTTATTAAACTTTTAAATATAAACACAGAATCAATAAGAAATACAATCACAATAGAAATGCAATACAATAAGAAATACAAAATTAATAATAAAGAAAAAATCAATGAGACGGTTGAGGCGAGTGTTACCAGTTTGTTAATATCGGGTTCCAATTTCGTTAACATCAATCGCAGATCGCCACGTTCAGTGATGTGTAGTCTGTTCCTCTTCTTTGACAGCAAATCAGTTACTGCACTGAATGCACGCTCAGCCATATAGGACGAGGGAAATGCAATTAACAACTTTTGTACTATTGTCCACAATCCAGGATAGAGAACTGGTATTGGTTTTTGAAGCCAGAACTCTTGATATCCACGTTTGAATTTTACTTTCAGTTCTTCGTTAGTTGTGAGTTCTAATAGCTCCTCTTCCAAATTTGATGAGCCTTCAGTATCTTGTTTGCGAAAGGATCTATAACCCAACTTGGTATTTCCATGTTTAAAATATCTTGGAAACGCTCTGTAAAATCAACATGAAGAACTTCCAAGTGGTGGCAGTAAGTAAGTAAATCTTCCGGTTTTGCAGACACTGTTGATAATGTGGGAAAATTGTTGTACTCACCTCTACCAAGATTTCTTTTTGAATATAAGAAGTTTTCCTGCAAAAGCAGCTATGACGTTTTTAGTTTTAATTAAATTTAAATCATCACCTTGCAATTGTAGATTAACTTGATTAAATACTTTAAACAGGTCCGTCAAATAAGTGATGTCATTTTTTGAAGTAATCAGGTTTTCGCGCGATTGTTCGCTTTCTTCAAGAAATTCCAACACTGAGTCAAATAGATTGAAAAAACGATTCAGACAAACACCTTTAGAGAGCCAACGTACTTCTGTGTGCAGCAGCAAGCGATTGTAGTCTTCATCATTTTCATTGCAAAGCTTATGAAACAAACGGTCATTCAATGAATTGCTTCTAATGATATTGATTGCTTTAATAACGTTATTGAGGGACGCATGCAGACGTTCATTTAATTTGTTTGCAACCAAATGCTGACGGTTAATAAAACAATGTACAGCGAGTACATTTGGCACTGCTTTTCTCAAATGTGCTATTAAACCCTTATGACGCCCGGTCATTGCTGGAGCACCATCAGTAGCAGCAGACAAAATATTGCTAATAGGAATTCGTTTCTCTTGAAAAAATTCTGGCATGATATTAAATATAGAATGTCCCTTTGTATCAAATTCCAAATTCTTAGCAAATAATAACTATTGATGATTTTTTTCTTCTTTTATAAATCGTACGTATGATAAGAGTAGAAATTCGTTACTTGGTAGAGTTGATTCATCGAGTTGAATGGATAATTTGCAAGTCTTGAGGTAATCGCATAATGATATTTCAACGTCATTTGCCATTTCATCTATTCTTCTTTGCACTGAATTATTACTGAGAGGAATTTTTTTTAATGATATCAAATGGTGTCTTATGATGGAGAACAGTTTTTAATATCTCTTCGAATGCCGGCTAAATTAATTCCTCGCCAATGGTGTGTGGTTTTCCTGACTTTGCGATTAACAATGAAACGTTATATGAGGCTCGTAGCCCATCATCATCTCGTTTAGAAGACAATGCAAAAATGTTTGATATAGTTGGCTGTTTCAAATATTGTTTTTCGAGTTCTTGAAAATAGAATGTATCTTTGTTCTTCTTATCAGGATGCATTTTATGTAAATGCTCTTGTAGCCTAGAATGTTTCATAGCTTCATTTGAAAAAACTTTTCGGCAAATTAAACACATAGGTAATGATTTGTTTGTAGAAGATTCCGCAAATCCATATTTTAAATATTCAATACTGTATTGCCGGCATTTCTTTTTGAAATTTAGAAGTAGATTCAGCCATTTTCATACAAAAATTAAATTCTCAATAGATTTATAGATAGTAATGTTTATAAAATGACACACCACTCACGATTATTTACTACGGCAGAGCTTATGATTCACGACTATACAGTGTTGGGAACATTACGAGGGAACATAGGGTTTACCTTCAATATGTTAGAAAGATACAAAATACATATAAATTCAGTGCATCATTCTTTTTCGCTAACAGGATATCATAAAGTGGAAAACGTCCAATACAAGAAGTTTAAAATACAGATGTGTAATGTGAACAGTTTAGTTTATTATTTGAGAAATAATAAGATTGTATGTACTATACTGATAGCTTAACGCAATGAACAATAAAAAAATCAACACTACTTTCGTTTATCCCTTCATGATTAATTTACAAAGAAATAATTCAGTAGTAATAAAATTCACTATATTAGTTCGGTTAGTATTGGAATCAATAACCTAAATAACCGTAACATGCTAAATAAAATTTATATTAATAATAATATGTGTTTCCAAATATATCAATTTTCATTTTTCGCTAACAGGATCTCATAAGTGGAAAACCCACAACGCCGACCTCTTACTATTTGTAGCTTCTGACAGTATTGCCAATTTTCATTGTATATTTATATTAATTGTAAAATGCATTGTTCTAACACGAGAACAAGTTATAAGAAGATTTTAATTATGATAATTCAAGAGGTTGTAACAGATCAAGATATGATTAATTCCATCTATTCGTTAAATATTTTATTGTAATGCTGGAAATTGTTCTAGTTTTCAGTTTGGAAGCGGTTAAAACCTTTACTTTTTTTCAGATTTGGCAACGTGAAATTGGTCTCCAAACATCTGCTGTGTTTCGAATGTTAGTAAAAAAAAATTGGTATCTTTATCGTTTGTTATCGTTTGTATGCAAATGAGAACGAATTCTCTGTGTAAACACACACACTTTGCAAATTAAAAAAAAACGAAAATAAAACTAAAATCGAATTCTAATGCCTACAATTTTTAAATAAAAGTAATATTATGATATGTAATAAATTAAAAAATAAAACTTAATTCTTCAATGAGCTTAAATCAAATGTTCGAATAAACCCCCGTTTTGAGCTAAGCAGTAACCGAGACGGTTATAAAATTCTTGACGAACACGTATGAGCATTTCAGGTGTTATTTGCATACAAATTTGCAAAATTTGTTCCCTTAGTTCATTTAGAGAAGAGGCTCTGTTTTCTTGAAACCCATATATTCTCGATTTTATATAACCCCAGAAAAAAAAATCGTTGGGAGCCAGATCTGGAGATCTCGCAGGCCATCTTATGTCACCATTCGTGGAGATTATCCGATTGGGAAATTGTGTATTTAGAAAGTTTATTGCTAGTCGATAATTATGTGATGCACAACCGTCATGTTGGTACCAGATATCATTGAAGTTGACAGCTAATTGTATAAGGGCAGGAGTAATTTGATTTTCCAGCATGTCAAAATATTTCTTTCCGGTTAAATTGCCGTCAATAAAAAATGGTCCAATTAAATGGTCACCTAATATTCCAGCCCAAACATTTAACTTTTGGGGATATTGAGTTATTATTATAATGTTTGTGTAAATTTGTCCTTGACCAATATCGAATAACGGATGAATTATGTGCACCGTGTATAGGAAAAGTCGATTCATCTGTGAACAAAATATTTTTCGAAAAGTTTGCGTCCAATTGTATTCTTTCCATAATTATTTCACAAAATTCCATTCTACGAAATTGATCGCCTGGAAAAATTTCATGGCTCTTTTTCAGTTTGAAACTACGATAACCATTTTTTTTTAATACAGTCCGAATCGTTTTCGGATCAACATCAAAATCCTTTGCTATATGAGTGGACGATTGTAGGGGATTATTTTCCACACTGGCACAAATTAAAATATCTCTTTCTTCTTTTTCGGGTTTTGTTTGACGTTTTTGTGTACGGGGTCCATGTTTAGTAGGATTGACACATCCATGCTCTTCAAAATTTTTTATAACCGTTCTCACTTGTTTTTTGCTAATTGGTTGGGCATTTTCGAATGCCATAATAAACAAATTTTCTGCTATTTCTCGATATGAATGACCCTGGTAGTACCATTTTACAATTTGCACTTTATGGTGTACTTGCATACTCATTTTAATAAGATTTGCAAAAGATCGTTACTCATTCGCAAACAAACATTTAGTGAAGTACCCAGATTGTACAGTTGAACATCTTCAAGAGGCGCGATTCGTATTCGTCTGGTGTAATAATCTACGCTAGCTTTTAATTCTTTGTCTCATGATTGTCCTTCTCCAACACACTGGTAACTCCATGTGACCATGATAATTTCTTTTTGGACGTGAGAGGATATCGTTTTACGTTGAAATTAAATGTGACTGATTTCTCTCACAAATAAAAAGGAATTTTTGAAAGGCACTCTACAATCTAACGCGTGGATTGAAAATGAAGAGAGGGGACAGATAAAAGTAGAATTTGAGCTGTAAGCGAAATCGTTTCATCAGGAGCGTAGGAAACAGAGGCGGTTTACATTGAGATCTTTAAAACTATTCCTTATGATGTTAATGAAAATTATTATGCTTACATTCATTAATTGTACCCTCAATATCGACGAATGTAATTTTTTTAGCTATTTTCCAATGATTTTTTAATGGTACTTATTTCAAATACCTATTAGGTAAATTTTAATTTATTGTTCAAATCATATTAGCGTGAATTAGTTTCTTACTACTGAATTATTTCTTTGTAAATTCATCATGAAGGTTTTTAAATGAAACTCACGGTCTCTAGTTAATTCCACAATATAATAAAAGTTATTGAAAATTCTAAAAAATTGACAATTGTTTCGATAAATCAATTGTATGCCAGGCACCGCCTTCGGAAAGACTACCGCCTAGTGAGTTGTAGGGTCACGGATGATCCTAACTCCTAACTGATGGAGATTAACAAGAATAACATTGTCGACGATTGAAGCAGCATTGCCAAATCGAAATCATTATCTGATGGAAGATTATTTTAAGGTGACAGAAAATAATTTTTACAATAATAAAAAAGTTATTGGCAATTTTAAAACTTTTATAACTATACTCGATTCTCTAATTTATTCATTTTATACTTTTTCGAAAACTAGAACAATTTCCAGCATTACAATAAAATATTTAACGAATAGATGGAATTAATTATATCTTGATCTGTTACAACCTCTTGAATTATCATAATTAAAATCTTCTTTTAACTTGTTCTCGTGTTAGAACAATGCATTTTACAATTAATATAAATATACAATGAAAATTGGCAATACTGTCAGAAGCTACAAATAGTAAGAGGTCGGCGTTGTGGGTTTTCCACTTATGAGATCCTGTTAGCGAAAAATGAGAATTGAGATATTTGGAAACACATATTATTATTAATACAAATTTTATTTCGCATGTTACGGTTATTTAGGTTATTTATTCCAATACTAACCGAACTAATATAGTGAATTTTATTACTACTGAATTATTTCTTTGTAAATTAATCATGAAGGGATAAACGAAAATAGTGTTGATTTTTTTATTGTTCATTGCATTAAGCTATCAGTATAGTACATACAATCTTATTATTTCTCAAATAATAAACTAAACTGTTCACATTACACATTTGTATTGGACGTTTTCCACTTTATGATATCCTGTTAGCGAAAAAGAATGATGCACTGAATTTATATATATTTTGTCTCTTTCTTACACATTGAAGGTAAACCCTATGTTCCCTCGTAATGTTCCCAACACTGTATATCGCGGCCAAGCACATACAACTAACTAACAAAAAATTCGTAGAGCTGTTGCTTTTATACGTTTCATTTCGTGCATGATTCAACTTGTCTGTGTGCGAACATGTCGAAACATGTTATTTTGTATGAACATCGCGCGTTCGCTTATCAACGTGCGAGGACAAGTCATATACTTCTATTCTGAACTAAAAGAAATTATTATAATTATTAGTATTATTATTAACGCTAATTTAAAACTGCTTATTAACCCTTATTAAATCATTTTTATTTCACCATTCCTCTTGACTGCTTATTATTTGCTTCTGAATCCGCTACCGCCCCCCTAAAAGGCTGCAGCGCCCACAGGGGGGCGGTATCGCCCCCGTTGGGAACCAATGATTTAATGTAACCGTTGGAAATCTGCCGTGTTCTCCAAAGTAATTAAAAACACGAATAAATGTTTTACGGTTTGGTAACCTTCGGTAAGGGAACCTTCTTCCGTATTCAGCTTTTGCAGCTGTACCATGACCATTACGAAATCCATAAATAAATAAAATATCTGCGTATTCTCGGTTAGAAAATTGATGAAGCATAATGATTTAATACTCACTAGGCAAAAAGAAAATACTGTTACGAAACAGCACACTGGTATAGTCCCTAAATCCGACTCTGTCTAAGCCAGGTATAAAAGTTAAAATTATGGCGGATACGCAGGTTGTTTTTATATTTGTTTACGAATCTACACTGTTTTTGTGACCAGTCTTATCTAGAAGATGCCAGAAAGCCAATTGTTTTTGTCTAGAATCCTCTAGTAAGAAAGGCTTTAATATAAATAAGGACCGATCAGCGGAGCAGTTAATTGATAAAGTGATCTCGTGAAATAAATACACCGAAATAGCAAACAGTAAATATAAATTAGTTAAGTGTTCATATAAATTAGTTTAAGTGAATATACTGAGTATATATAAATTAAGTGTTAGTGATTAGTTTAGTGTTTAAATAAATTAGTAAGTAGCCATACCGTGTGTTTAAAATTTATCCCACCCGTTTATTGTTTAAATAAATTAGAAAAACATTACAATACTGTAGGAAGTTCAAAACATCAAACACCGTTTGACAGAAACTAGATACAAATGACACACACTTCAATGGTGTGTCTATTCCATAGCCTACTTGAAGTATTATCTAGTTTAAACAAGTACTTTTAACGTTTTTTGAAGTATAAATTTATTCCTCGTATTTTACTCTTGTTATTCTAAATGTAGAAGTGCATAGTTTCCAGATACATATCTTTATACAGGGTGTTCGAAATAGTCGAAACATTTTGAATGAGTATGTCCTAAGTGCGGTCCTGTAATCACTTTGTGTAGTGGTCTGTACTCGTAAACATACAAACTCAATTGAATTTCTAGGAAACTTCTCTAGATGCATTAAATAGATTTCATTTCAAGCTAAAAAATAAAAAAACCTCTCCGATACCATTGTTAACCCCCAAAACGTGCGTATATTATAACTTTGACGGTAAATTTTTGGTAGTAAATTTGTCTGCGGAAAAATAAAAAGGAAATAAGTAGATTCGATTTTTTTTACTCTTTCGAATTATAAAGAGCAATTTAAAAAAAAATCAATATACAAGGTGTTGTTTGTAGGAAACACGAGTTTTGAAATTTTTGTTAAGCCTGACCTGCATTATCTTTTTGGAGATGCTCTTGATGGAGTTTTTGTGTACCAAATTTCAAAATAATATACAAGGTAACTCGGAAGTTATGAGGTTCGGAAGAAATAGGATACGTTTATAAAACACCCTGTATCTCGGTTATAAAGGGCAGAAGGCACAATAAGGTGGGAACAGACCAAGCAAACATTGTTGTGCAACAGCTGAACAACAGTCGAACAACACACGAGTTCACGCAGTGTGTACGTGTTGCGCAACTGTTGGCGATCTGTTGCGCGGTGTTTGCTCCCGAGGCGGTACATCAAAGGAGACGTTGCCCAACAGTGCGCACACAGCATCGCTAGTGTAGACGTTGCATTTCAAACAGTGAGACGATTCGTATGCGAAAAGTTTTCATCAGTTATTAAAATGTCTCAGAACTGGACTGAAGAGCAAAGTATGATCTTGATAGATCTTGTAAGAGGTTTTCCGAATATATGGAATCCCGAAAATGAGACTTATAAACACAAAAACAAACGTGCCGACGCATTTAATAACATAGATGAAGCTCTAGGGCTTTCGCGGGAAGAATGTGAGCGAAAATGGAAAGTTCTGCAAAATCGATTTAGACGAGAATGTATTAAAAGTGTAACAAAATCCGGCCAAGGAACAAGTGAATTGTACGTTTCTCACTGGTTTGGATATAAACATTTAATGTTTTTAAAAGACAAGAATCAGCCGAGACATACAAGAGATACTCAAGTCGAGGTAAGTAAGCATTATTTTTTATTGCCTGTTTACAGAATCATAATAATTATATTAACATTAGAACAAACAATATTATTTTTCATTCCATTTTGTCTTGCCACGGCACTCTTCCATTGGTTGAAAAATAACGCGCAAATTGTTCACGGACCTCTTGTGCTTCTCTGGTTGATTTTCTACCAATTCTCTTTATATTTAAAAATGTTCCTGTGGGTTCTGGTTCGTTTCGCCAGGATCCAGGACTCAAAATTCCGGAGGGAATATCTTCTTTGTCATAGGTTCCAGGCGGACTGTATAAAACTGTGGCTGATTTATTATTTTGTAAAAAATTATGCAAGTAGCAACAGGCTAGAACAACTTTTTCAGAATTAGCAGGTTGCAAAAGCATGGCTTTTCGAAGAACTCGAAACACAGCTGACAGAACTCGAAAAGTATTTTCAGCTACTCGCCTTGCTCGTGATAACCTGTAATTAAATGAACGTTGGAACGTCCCCTTCGCATGTTCTCCTGAAAATGGTTTCATCAAGTTCTCCTGTAGGGGAAACGCATCGTCACAAACAAACACAAAAGGAGTTGTCCTGTCCCGATGTCCTGGCAGCAGTTTCGCAGGTGGCAAATTTAATGTACCAGCGTTTAGTTTCTTTGCAAAATCTGTATTTTTAAAAACTCCACCATCGGAAATTCGTCCCTGACATCCTACATTCGCATATAAAAATCTATATTTTGCATCTACTACTGCCATAAGGACAATACTGAAAGTGCCCTTGTAATTAAAATATTCACTTCCACTTTTTAAAGGGGCTTGTAGTACGACATGTTTCCCATCAATTGCTCCTAAGCATTGAGGAAAATTCCACAGGTCTTCATAATCCTGGGCAACTTGAAGCCACTCCTCGGGTGAAGCAGGTAACTGAAAAAAAAATAGGTACATATATGAACTTTCCGACTCAAAATTAGCCCAGGAATCACCCATTAAAAAAGTTCATATCATTAATTGACACCCTGTATCCACACACAGTACACCTATTTTATTATTTTCTTTGTTTCAGACACAAGAATTGGAAAATGCACAAGATGAGGATTCGTCCAACACTCATGTAGAACCATCGCGTGACACAGTGACAAATGTTTTATCACCAAGACAGGAAACCTCTTCTGATTATCAATGTTATGAATCACAGTCATCTCGTGACACCGTGAGGCAGTTGGTACCACCAGTAAAAAAAACGTTGGGGAAGCGCTCCGCTCCCTCTGATCCTCAAATTGATGAAGCTTTTAAAGCAATAAAAGCATTAACAGGAAACCGAGCAAAAAGGGACAGCTTTGACGTATATGGCGAACACGTAGCAAATAAATTAAGAACGTATAATGCTTTGATTCGAGCTAACGTAGAACATAAAATTAATTGCCTTCTGCATGATGCTGACATGCAAATGCTCTACCAATCGCAAGGACAATTTAATCAAAGGACAACTGTATCCACTGCAAGTTCCTCATCCTATCCATCACCAGTCCCGTCTCCATACTCGTCAGAAAGCCTTCAACATGCTGTCTTAGAGCCGCAGGAACCCAACTTTACTGACGCTCTACTTGTATCTCAAGAGCAAAAGGGAGATAACTTTACAGAATTGTAAGAAAACTATGTTATCTACACACTAATTTAAATAAATAATAAGAAAAGATTTTGATTTTTTTTACCTGTATCTGATCCATCAAAGCTTCTATTAGCGCTTCGCATACTTCCGGAATTATAGTACCAATTAACTGCTTCGATATACGAAAAAGGTACATTAGACTGACATACGAATCTCCTGTGGCTAAAAACCGTAAAGTTACCAGTAATCTTGTCTTGACACATACTGGTTCTCGGTAGTTCGTATGTTTTTTTGCAGTTTTAGGACCAATCATTACAATTAGTTTTTCAAATGTAGTTGTATCCATTCGAGAGAAGTTATTGAACAACATATGTTGTCCTCCATTCTTAATTCTGGTAAAAACTGTCGTTCTCTGTTAGCGTATATACGACTTTGCCACCACCTTCGCTTTTTACGGCCTCTTCGTGATACTTTTATTTTTATAAATAAGAACGCACACTAGGCGAGTAGAGCATCTTCTTCGTCGCTCATAGCACCGACTAAACGAACACTGGACAAACACCGGGGAAACTAGGTAGGTCGATGTTGGCGAACAGTTTGCCGAAAATGTTTTCTCTCCACGGAAACAAGTTTGCCAACAGCTGCCTAACTGTTGCTCAACTGTTGCACAACAATGTTTGCTTGGTCTGTTCCCACCTTTAAATACAGGTTTTCGGAAGCACCAAAGTGATCCCCATCTACAGTTAAAGTTAGGCCCTTTTCCAATGAAACACCCCGTATATAAAATAATCGACTACACGTTCTTATTGTCTGTTTATTATTTTCGTCATCAGATCATAAATTTAAAAATTAGCGACTAGTATTATGGACAACAACTTTTGAATGTCTCCTGATATACCTAAATAAAAAAAAACTCGAATCTTGACGACTTTTTTCCGTTTTAGGTAATAGAATTTCTGATAGATATATTTAATTTCCATAAAAGTAAATATATCACCGTAGAAGATTTATCTAAGGACGTATTTACCCATCTAAGGACAAGAGTAGAGAATATTTGTCAAAGATTAAGTGTACAATCTTAAGAAATATTTACAATTGAAAAAAAGTACGACATTGACGGAAAAAACGTAAAAATGTCCTCAAATTGAATATGACAAATGCGAATGGAATTTTCGCATACTTTTTCTCAACACCTCGTAGTATTTCAAATTATTTTCCGTAATGTTGTTTAGTCGTACTCGTGGTAGAAATGTCTCGTCGTGATCGAGATTTAGTAGAATGTTCGTCAGCTATGAGTAATATTAATACAAAACTATGAATAATAATTGTTAGTGGATAATTGTGATTAATGACGATTTTTTTTCACGCCAATATAAACAGTATTGAAAACATCCGTACCAAATAAATTTTAATAATTATCAATTATTAAAACCGATATTATCGTTTCAAATAAACAAAGTATTTGATTGCGATTTAGTGCCATCTCTCGGTTGAAATATAATTATGTATTCACAATCAAATCAAAACGAAACTTATTTGGAACGTTCTTCATACTTTTTTATTTTTATCTATCCTTATTTTTTTCATTCTCAATCTAATTCATTATGCCCTAACCAAAGATTAATCTTGAAAGACACAATTTTTTAAATAATTTATTTATAATGTAAATAAAGTCATCTGAAGATGAAAAAAAATGTATACACCTTACAATCCCGCTGTGGGAGATAAAACCTCACTTTTACATAAATATACTTTGATTCGTGTAATAAATAAAACTTTTTAGGTTTTATCTAAGTAATTTTTTCCTTTCCAGAATAAATGTTATTTTAAACTATTTACAAAAGAATATTTTAAATCGAGCCGTTAAAAACAAACGTTTTTAATAACAATTCATGTATCTTTATAATTAAAATATATACACTTCATCATACTATGTTAGTCTTTAAGATAAAACAGTCTTCGATAATTTGACATTCCTGTTAATATTTATACATTAATTTAGTGACCGTTTCTGTATAATTTAAATGTACAAAAAGTTTCACATAAAATATATTATGCGAATGTTTTGTTTTATTTGTGAAAATAAATAGTGTAAACGTCGTCGATGGAAAATGCGCGAGTACGGACCTGTCTAACGTCAAAACTTCATAAACCATAGACATATAAAAATGGACCAAGTGATATTCTCATAAAAGTGAGCACTTTCTAAAAAGACACAATTCGCAATCCATTTCTATACGTCTATGACATAAACTTTGCTTCGTAGTATGCAACCAAGTATACAGAAAATATGGACAACAATACGTTGAGTGTAAATTTTGAGTAATCTCTGTGTTAGCTGCAACCTCTTTGTGTGATATGTAGCTGTCGACGAGTAACGAATTAAGAAAGAAGAAATCCTGCAGGTTTATTCGAGAAAGAAGAAGAAATAGAAAGTTACGAAGTGGCTACTGCTACTTGAGCCGGTAATATTTAAAGTTGCTTTTTTTAAATATGAAGTTACTCACTGCAAAATAACAATAACAGATTAGAATATTATAAAAAAAAATGATTTTATAGAATATGTCTGAAGGCAAATGATAAAATGCTTTTAAAACTACTGGATGGCTGAAAATGTACAGCTGTCAGAAGAGATCATTTAAGAAGCAACGCCAACGATACTAAACCATACAGGATTGCTAATTTCCGTTTAAATCTTTGTTCGAGTTGCCTAAGTCTGACGAATACGTCATCACTGGACCAAATCTTTTTAATTATATAGTTTATAGTGTGTTTTGACGATTTTGTATGCGTTTATTTAAACTTTGAAGGTGTGGTTTATTAATACAAGTGATAAATAAACTTCTCTAATTGCCAATTAAGAAATTCTATAAATACGAAGCACGTTATTTCAGTGTAAATACATATCTTTTCGGTGAAGGGGGAGGAAAAATCACAGCTCACTTAAAGTGAGTATAACAAAAAGAACGCTCACATTACTGATGTGAGCTGAGATTAACTGAGATCTCAGTCAAAAAGAACGCACCTATTGTATAAATTTTAAATAAACTTTTGCTTATTTAAGATGGCGCTTTAGTCTAATTAGTACCACGTGACGGCTTTTTACGCTTGAAGCAAGTCATCATAAAATGGCACCTTAAGACGTTGGGCCTCTGACTATCTGCCTCAAAATGCAAACTTTCTCATTTCCTCATAAAGTAGTACGATATTTCTTCTTTAAATGAAAAAAATAATTAGTTCAGACAATTTCCACGGTAGACCGACAGGGCGGGGCTAGTAAATTACAAACTTTCTCATTTCTTCGTAAAACAGTCAAGACATTACTTATATTCAATGAAAAAAATTAATAGTTCAGACAATTTCCACTAGATGGCCTCACTTATAAATTTTTCACATATGCTCGGCACCAAGCTACTTAAGGAAGTGTCTAAATAATGAGAGATTGGGGCTAGTATAGCTGACGCTCTGTTTCAAATTACAAACCTTCTCATTTCCTCATAAAAAAGTATGATATTTCTTCTTTTCAATGAAAAATGTATTAGTTAAGACAATTTCCACAATGTGGCCCTACTTATAAAATTTTCATATATGCTCGGCACTGAGCTACTTAAGTAAGTGTCTATATAATGGGGGAGTGGTAGCGTGGAGCTAGTATAGCTGACGGTCTGTTTCAAATTGCAAACTTTCTCATTTACTCATAAAAAAGTTAATATACTTCTTCATTTCACAAGAATGGGTTTGAAAATTTTGTAATCTTACAGTTTGAAGATGTCAAAATCAAATCTGTTCAAGAATATTCAAATCGGATGCTTATTTTCAAAGTGGAAGTAACCTGAGTGAGTATGAGTGGAACAAGGGATGATAGAAGTATTAAAAACTTAATTTAATTAATTATTATTCTACGATTCTAAAATTTAGATTTTTAAAACCAGTTTCGTAAAAAGATCTAGTTCTCAGATTAAACTTTCGACTTTTTAATCCTTTTATTTTCACTTTAATGATTGAGATTAATTATTATTACGCCAACAAATAAATTTATAAAAAGAATCTATGTAAATAAACAAGAAAAAGTAGCAAATGTTCACGATTGCAATATATTTTATATGAAGTGACCTAAGGTTCAATGGTGACGTAAGCGAGTTCCCGCCCACCAGCGAAAGATTTAAGCGAATAAGCAATCCTGGTAGGGTGTATTATCCAATGGTTTTGTATACTTACGAAAACGAAGAAAAATAGGTTATGTCTAAGAAAACTAGGGGCGTATAAATTGTTTAACTTAATTGCAATAAATAGAAATACGAAATGAAACGTATTTTGCATAATGACGGATTCAATAAATTGCAGTTTAATATCTTATCACAAATAGGTGATCTGTGATATATAGCATAAATCTCCGTATATAAAAATTATCTATGATTAAACGCCCATATATGTGATCATTAGACTATCTTATTTTTTTACAAAAGTTTTTATTTGTTTTGATAATTAGTTTCGAGTGTTGATATCGAATAAGTAAATAGACGCTTCAACTTAAACATACAGTATTTGATAAAATGGCTAAAAGGAATTTGCTACTTCTTTCGAGTTCAAAATTGCACGGCCACAAATTTTTGGAATATGCCGAAAATGAAATTTGTGGATTATTAACAGAGTAAGTAATGAATATATAAAAATATGAAGTCAATAATATCGATTTTGTTTTGTTTTAGTCTCAGAATAGAAAATATTCTCTTCATTCCTTACGCTTTAAAAAATCATGATGCATACTTTGAAACAGTGGAAGTGCCCTTTAAAAAATGGGGTAAATTAATTATTCCTACAAATTTATAATTGCGTGATTATATTGATAAATTTTAGGTTTCCAAATAAGCAGTATTCATACTCAGAATCCTCTCGACGCCGTTGATAAAGCACAAGCGTTTTTTGTGGGAGGCGGAAACACTTTTCGTCTTTTAAAAACCCTCTACGACTTAAATTTAGTTGAACGTATAAGAACAAGGGTGTTGGAAAATGCAGTACCTTACATTGGTGCCAGTGCAGGCACAAATATTGCAACAGCAAGCATTCATACAACAAACGACATGCCAATTGTGTACCCACCAACATTCGAAGCACTCGGATTGGTTCCTTTTAATATAAATCCCCATTATTTGGATGCCGATCCCACTTCAACTTTCCAAGGTGAAACTAGAGAAACAAGAATCAAACAATATCTCGAAGAGAAACATTCTAAAACCGTTCTGGGTATAAGAGAAGGATGTATCTTATCTGTACAAGGTACTATATTGCAAGTGAAGGGTTTAACAGACGCTAGGTTATTTGAAAAGTGAGTTTGTTGAAATGTAATACTTTAAAAACTTAAACTGTTTGTTTTAGGGATAAAGAACCAGTGGAGATTAAAGTTGGATCGTATTTGAATGATCTAATCGAACAAGTTTAGATACATATATTTTTTTATATATCAGAATGACGTTTTATGTTATTAGAGAAAATATTTTATCTCAATGGATAAGTAAATTGATGTGCAATATTAGTTTGATTTGATGTAAATTTCTTTATAATTGTTATTAAATAAATGTGTTACAAATATTATTTTTGAATAAACTCGGCAACTTTACTAACGACTTTTCACAAAAATATAACATCAACCTGCAATTATTCACAAGGGCAAAGCATAACCCCCAATATAATTATTTCCACTTCAGCTACTACTTTTCCTTCCACATCTGTATATACACCCCTTTTTAAACGGTTTTATTTAGCTCCCCGTTTGTTTTATTCTTGGGTCAAATTTAGTCATTCAAATTTCACCCTCTTCCTGTCAACCGATTAATCTGAAATTTTGTATACACTTTGGATTTTGGTGACAATACAATTATGTTTATTCATTATCATTATAAATTCAAGATGGCTGCCGCTACAAAATGGCGGATAATTTATGTTTTATCAATCCCATCAACATGGGTATCAAATGAAAGGGCTCAACAAGCAGAATACAATATACTATAAAAAATTGAAATCCAAGATGGCGGCCGCTACAAAATGGCGGATAACGTAGGTTTTATCAATCCCATCAATATGGGTATCAAATGAAAGTGCTCAACCAGTAGAATACAATATACTATATAAAATTAAAATCCAAGATAACGGCCTCTACAAAATGGCGGATAACGTAGGTTTTATCAATCCCATCAACATGGGTATCAAATGAAAGGTCTCAACAAGTAGAATACAATTTACTATGCAAAATTGAAATCTAAGATGGCCGCCGCTACCAAATGGCTGATAACAATTTTTTATCAATCCCACCAATATGGGTATCAACAAATAAAAGGGCTTGACAAGAAGAATACAGTGCACTATACAACCTCAATATTTAAGATGGGCGCAGCCACTAAATGGCGTATAATAATAAGATTTAAATTTGGAAATTGAATCTGTAATTTAGGTATCTGATTAATCCAGCCTGAATCCACCACCCAAGTCAAGATTTTGTATCGTGTTGAGGACTGTGTGGCGTTAGGGTGGCTAAAAATGATACGTCGTTAGCGGTACACCACCCAAGTTAAGGTGAAAGGTTAAAACGCGCCGAGAACTGTATGGCATTAGGGTGGATAAAAAACTAAAAACCAAAAAATAAAAATAGGTAAAAAAACTTTTTAAGTTAAACGGTTTTATGTTAAACATACATTGCAATGTTTAAGATAAATGTACTAAAAACCAAAAAATAATAAAATAGATACAGTCGTGGGAATTATAAACATATGCATAGACTAGACTAAAATAAAACCGTGGGGCACGTCAATTGTCTACAAATTATCGACTAAATGTGCGATAGAAGTATCGTTTAATTCGTCGTTAGGCAGTTGGCCCGCAGACGGTGAGGAAATTACTTACTATTTTCTTGCTCATGGAAATTCCAATAGTTATACACTCCATGTAAATAAAAGAGATGTTTCAACTAGTTTATCGTTGGACATTCACACTGCTGGCTGGCGAGGAATCGTTTCACTGCTCGTAGTTTGTCTTTAATCGACAAAACATATGATAAAAGTACTACTCGCTCACCACTATGAAACCCTAAAACTCGCTTATAATCGAGCTTGCTAGCTTGTTTCCACATTCTAGCCCTACTTATCACACGTCCATCGTTGTCGGTTGAACAACTGCCTAATTATAGTGTAACATTACAAAACAAAAATTTTAATCAACGATTGTAGACAATTGACGTGCCCCACGGTTTTATTTTAGTCTAGTCTATGCATATGTTTATAATTCCCACGACTGTATCTATTTTATTATTTTTTGGTTTTTAGTACATTTATCTTAAACATTGCAATGTATGTTTAACATAAAACCGTTTAACTTAAAAAGTTTTTTTACCTATTTTTATTTCAATAGTAGTTATATGATCTCTGTTATACAGTTGATTAAATTGATCTTTGCCCTTACAAAACTAACACAAAGCGTTTGGTTGTCTTCTTCTTTTCTTCTGGGTAGTGCAATATACTTTACTCCTTTTTGGTATCTTTTTTCTCGTCATTCGCGTTGGGTGTGTGTTTCGCGGCCTCTAGAAGGGGCAAATTCTTAGCCGACGTACTACGACTATGAACGACCTTAAAGAGTGGATCTACTTGCTAAACCTGTCCCTACTCATCTTTCTGGGGATGAGCAAGCCCTCTAATAGCTGGTTCCTCTTCTTTCTTTGTTCTGGGCTTCTCGGTCTTCATATCTGGACGCGATCCGACTGTTTTCTCGGCCGTGGATGCCTGACGCAGACTTCTCTGGTGTAGTTGATCAGCTCCCTCATCTGGATGTTGGAGTGGGTCTTCGAATCTTCTCCTGGCTATCTTGTCCATGATATCCTGGGTCTTCTCTTGATCCAACTCTAGGTAGATCTGCTGGTTTCTAATGTACCAATGGACGTTTACTGCTCGCCTTAGGCTGATGTTCTACTAGGCTTGGAGCTTTCTTTGATTGCTCTCTGCAGTATATCCCCATGCTGTACATACCTACAGCATGAGGATGGCCCTGATAAGTCCGAGCTTGGCCTTCAGTTCCAGCTTGGATCTTCTTACGATGAGTCTTCCCATTTGCCCTCTTGTCTTTTTCGTCTTGTTAACCAGGTAAGTCGACGTGGTCCTTGAACGTCATTCCTTCGTCTATTATAACTCCCAGGTACTTCGCTTTGGTACTCCAGCTGACTTCTTCTCCTGTTATGTCCACGATGTCTTCAGGTATTTTCCTATTCTTTCTAAAGAACACGACTTGGGTCTTATCTGCATTGAGGCTGATCTTCCACGTCGTACACCAGTCGTCGATCAGAACTGCTCCTTGTAGTACTCTTGCTTCCATCCATCCTAGTTCGGATTTGGTTTTGTTAATGTTGATCCGGAATCTTCTGTTCTTTAGATATTTGCATAGCAGCTTCGTGAGGGCTCTGGCCTTGTATATCAGGCCTTTATGCCATTCACGGTCGAAGGCTTTGCTGACATCCAAGAAGATGGCTCCCGTCGATTAGTTTCTGTTGAATCCTTGGGTGGCGTATTCTACTATCTTCAGGACTTGGTCTTCGGCTCTTCGTTGTTTCCTAAATTCGAACTGTTCTTCTGACAGGATCCCAATGGTTATTGTTTCCTCTTTAATTTTCTTCAAGACGCCCTTCCTCAGCATGACGGTACCCGCTTCTTTCAATTCTAGAAAGTGCTTGGTCTTCAGTATTCCGTTGATGATGGCTGTCAGGAATACCACTCCTTTTCTTGGCAGACGCCTCAGGGCGTTGTTGGTGATGCCACCTTTCCATTAGTACCTTCTTCTTGTGTCTAGGCCGGATGATGAAGGCTACTTCGTCAGGGATGGAGTAGCCTAGGTTTCCGTGATCGCCGTCTTGGTTTTGTACTTCTTCTTCGATTCGGTCTGAGAAGTCCATGTCTTCGTTCAGGGTGAACTGGCGTTCCATGGTTCTTCTGAAGGCTTCTGCTTTTACCTCGTCTGTGTGGGCTAGTCCGTTGACTCAGTGTATTGTTCGGGTCTTGTTTCATGATTTTGGCTAGCTTCCATAGTCTTGGTGAGTCCGAATCCAGTTCTTCTAGCTTGTTCTCTCAGTCTTTTGATCGACGTTGCGTCTTAATAACTTCTTCTCCGAGTCTGTTCGCTTCTCTTTTTTGTCTTCTGGGTTTATTGTTCTGTTGATTCTTTTTCTCGATCTGTGTTTCACCCTGATGAGCTCTCATAGATCGTCGCTAATGTCGG
Source organism: Galeruca laticollis (assembly GCA_963921935.1). Taxonomy (NCBI): domain Eukaryota; kingdom Metazoa; phylum Arthropoda; class Insecta; order Coleoptera; family Chrysomelidae; genus Galeruca; species Galeruca laticollis. The sequence continues at coordinate 448,209 of OY998179.1, forward strand.
AGAACCTCTTGTAGTTGTCTACCCGTCTCGTTGTGTTGCTGCCTTCTATCGCATGTTGGATGGTTTCTTTAAGCTGTCTCAGTTGATCGTCCAATTCCGCTGCACTGGTGATGAACGGCACTGTTCCAATCAGCTGTCAGGCTCTGCACTTGAACTCATTCCAGTCGGTCTTCTTCACTTCTCTTCCTGTTGTTCTTTCACCTTCTCCCAGCGTGAGGACGACTGGCTCGTGGTCGGATGTTCCATACATCTGTGATGTCTTGTAGTATGGCTGTTGAAACCACACGTTCAACAATTTTGATGTATAGTGTTCAGAACACGTCCGAACAATTATTTTATTTAAAATTAAATATGCCGGGATTGTCTCTACGCAACTTATTTTAGTTTTAAAAAATAAATAAGTGTCAGTGTCGACCAATTTTTCCTACCAGAACGATCTCCCAGTTAAGACCTAGATGTTTAAGTTTTTACAGAAATTAATACATTCCTTCTTTCCTGCATAAGTGCATTTTTTTGTATAAAGTTAAAGTTCAAGATACGTTATTTATCATAGTGTTATAGTGCTTTGAAAACTAAGGAGAAAAAAGTAAGATCGTTCTTTAATTCTTAGTTCATACTGAAAGGCTTGTCCCCATTCATTGTATCATCTGTATATATTTTTAACGCCAATTAAAGTTTATTAAATATTACTGGATTGTTAACGAGATTACGGTGTATTTATTTTTGTCCAGAACCGGCTTCTACGAAGACGTAGTCCTCTAATCGAAGGCAGACAATTTATCCAAACTGTGTTATGGTAAAACGGCCGTAATAATGGCGATGTCCAGTACGTCTGCTTCTCCTCTGGCAGGTGTGTGTGTTGGTTCTGGTGGTCCTATGATTTGCATCTCTGGTCGTCTGTCTGCGATGCCTATCATCTTTCTTCCTCTTGAGATATCTGCTGTTCCAGGCTTTGGATTTGACGTTGAGGTCTCCCATCAGGATTCCTTGGTTGGAAGGAGGACACTTCTACATTATCTTTGTGCAGGTCTCTTGTAAGCTGATACGATCCGCGTATTTCACCGAAACCTGGTTGGACTCCAATAATGGTGGCTTCCATCGTCAGGAGGCCCGGTGTGGTTATTCTGTGGTGGTCCAGTCCGATCTTCACTAGGATGGCTGTTCCTCATCCGCTTCTGGCGTGGTTGTCCCTCTCTGTAGTCTGGCCATCTGATCTCGTAGTTTTCTCCAGGTGCTCTATTCTGCAACATAAGAGAGTGCTCGTGCACGAATATTAATCGTTCACACGGTCCTTAAAAACCCTATTCACGATGATTCGACTCGTCTACTACATTTTGTCCAGAGTTACCAAGTGGAGCGACTACCTTTGACCTATTAGTTCTAATGTATATATAAACATAACCACCATAGAGAAATAAACTTGATTTGTCTATGATAACCACACATTTTGAGTTTGAGAAGAAATGTTTTTCGACTGGATGTATTGTGATGTGAGAAAGTGTTACTTTTTACTTTTTTTATAATAATTTATTGAATAGTAAATGTTGTGTGAGGCTTTATTTAATCGAAAATACTTGATAAAATTAAAATTGGACAAGCCCAAGAAAGGATCTTGACGTTGGTAATAAAGGCGAGGTATATTATTATTTGCAGCTTGTTCTTCGGCATCTTTAACATTGTCTATTAGCATTTGCATCACTAAATCGTCATCAATCACTTTAAAAACAATAAATACATAATTAAACTCCAAAAGCGACAAAACCTAAATATGCATTTTATTTAATATTTAATCATAGACTAAAGAGACATGACCTATGTCCGTTTTCATTGGCCTTTATATGTCTAATTCTGTGACTAAAGACAATGTGCGCAAGTCCATTCTCTCAAAATCTCACCATTCTCTTGGTTTTACCCAGTAGAGTACTCCCATAGGAGTATATGAGCATTCTCTTACCTTTCAGAATAAGAATTTTAGGAGAGTGACATGAGCAGTAAAGCTATATTGTAAGAGAAAGCTCCTACACGACGAATCACACGAGTTTGTGAATAGGGCCTCTGGTAGCTTCGTTTCTTGTTGAACAAATACGTCTAGGTCTTCTTCTTTTTGTATGGTCCCCATCAGATTTATGTTGGCTCGTAGTCCTTCGCTGTTCCAGGTTCCCATCTTCAGCTGGTTTGGTCCGGGATGATGTGGATCCATTAACGATTCATCAGGCTGACGAAGATGTTCTGCATCTTCTGCATGTGCGTCGAGAACATCTTCATTGCTTCAAAGACGTCTGGTTGTTGTTGGCTGGTGGATGTCGTCTTCTTGTTTGGACTGGCGTAGCTTGTCCCTGCTGTTCTGTTGACGGTTGGTTGTTCCCTGGGTGGTGGTCGTCTTAATTGTTGTTTGGTGCTCTGTCGACTTTGGCGTTGTCGTCTTTTTCTTAGGTGTTTTGGGACATCCTCTGTAGTTGGCTGGATGTTCTCCCTCGCAGTTTGCAGAACTATTCTTTGGTCTCCCACAGTCCCCGGATCGGTGGCTTCCTCCGCATCTGACAAATCTTGTGTTCATGTGACAGGTCGATTGTCCATGGTGGTAGCCTTGGCAGTTGTAACAATGCGTTGACCCGTTGCCTCTTCTAGGGGTTTCTTGTCCGACATTGGCGCTGAGGATGAACTCTTACTTTCTTCACTTTTTCCAAGTCTTCTTTGTTGACATCCACCTTGAAGATTAGTAGTCTTCTTTTTTTCCGAATCTGGAGTGGAGTTGGGTGATCCCCTTGACCTGGATTCCCTGACCTTGGAGGTCTTCTTTGAAGTCTCCTATGTTCTCGTCAGGAGGCAGTCCTTTGATGACGGTCTTCGCCTCCTTTTCTATTGGATCGGATGTACCAGTTCACACCTTGGCCTTCTAATTATTCCAGGTACTTCGTCAGTCTCTTGTAGTCTTCTATGTTTTCTAGGGTGATCTTGATCATTAGTCTTTGATTGAATATTGTTTTCAATTGGTTTCCTCTTGATTGGGCTTTTCTTCTTACCCTTGGGAAATCCTTCGTTTTGATTATAACTGGTGGTGGCCTGGTTGCGTTATCTTCTCTGCTGATTGGGGCGGAGCTTTTGTTTCATTTCTCTACTCTGCTCTTTACTGTCGTTTTGTTTCCCTCATGGGAGGAGAGAAATCTTCCTCGGTGGCGGTGTCCATAGCTTCGGTTTGTTCCTTTGGACTGCTTGGTCCTGCTGATTTGGCTCTTGAATCTGTCGCGTTGGTGTTGGCTCCTTTTTTCTTTCCCTCGGGTTTCTGCTTCTTTCTTTTTTGTTCAATTGACTCATCAATTGAACCTGAATTTTCCTTATTTCATCTTGGCTCCACCTGGCTTCTTTCCTTGAATCAGAGAGTTTCTTTCTTGTTTCTTGGAGGACCTTTCTTGTTTCTTATAGGTTGACTGTTGATCGAGTATTCTTTCCAATGGTGGCTTTTGAGCATCAGTGAGTTGTTTTTTCAACATTTTCTTTTTCTTCTTTCCAGGGAAGAGTGGCGTTTGGATCCGTCCATCGTCGATGCTTCTTTTGTTCCTCCACAGGCGCTAAAAAGTTGTATTATTGTTTAACTTACCTTTTATCGTGTCTGCCATGTTCAATGCCTGGCCTAATTTTAACGCACGTTTTTATAGTTGTATCTTATGCTGTATTTTTTAAGATAATGTTTTGGTTTGCATAACACTGTTTATTTTGAACGATGAAATAAAACAATATAGTTTGTTTAAATCTTCATATATTTGAACTAATGTTCAATTTAAACTTGTTGACGCGTTTCACTAACACAGTAGCTTTGTCAAAACGAATGAAGATAAAATATAAAAATGTCTTAATATATACAGTGCTAAATCTATTTACTAAGGTTAACAATGGTATTGAAAGAAATTACCTGGAAATTCATTCACTACAAACATTCCTAAGCTATCTTCTAGGTAAAGAGGTTCTATAAAGGAGACTGATTGATATCTATTTGGTCGTTAAGGAGATTACCTGAATATTTATTTTTGTTAATCTCTAGGGCCTCTAATAAATTTAAACTAAAGGATTTACCGACTACATGGAGAATTTCAAAATTTGGGTCGAAAATGTGTTGGTTTTCTAATAAATGATTTGAATAGTTAGAATCTAATTTTTTGTTGTCATAGCTACGTTTGTGTTCCGAAATTCTAGTTTTAAAATTTCTAAAAGTTCTACCGATATAAATTTTATCACAATTGTCATTACCACATTTTAATTTATAAACTCCTGATTTGTTTAATTTTGAAGATTTATATTTATTATTTTTAATGAATTTGGATAAATTGTGATCAGTTTTAAAGGAAATATTCATGTCTAAAGTTTCTAAAAATGATTTAATTTTTAAGGATGGTGTTCCAAAGTATGTTAAGCTTTTAAATTGTTTATTATTTTTATCTGAAGGGAATACTTGTTCTAAAGTCTGTTTTTTTATCTTTTTATTTATGATATTGTCAATTAAATTTGGATCGTAATTATTATTAACTGCTATTTGTTTTATGATATTTAATTCTTTGGTATAATTATTAATATTTAATGGGACTGTTAAGAGTCTGTGTATCATACTATTGAAAGCTGCTAGTTTATGACTGAATGGGTGGACCGAACTATTATGAGTTGTAATATCTGTATGTGATGGTTTATGAAATATAGAAAAATCATGTTTATTATTTGGTCCTTAAGGACCAAATAGATATCAATCAGTCTCCTTTATTGAACCTCTTTACCTAGAAGATAGCTTAGGAATGTTTGTAGTGAATGAATTTCCAGGTAATATCTTTTAATACCATTGTTAACCTTAGTAAATAGATTTAGCACTGTATATATTAAGACATTTTTATATTTTACCTTCATTCGTTTTGACAAAGCTACTGTGTTAGTGAAACGCGTCAACAAGTTTAAATTGAACATTAGTTCAAATATATGAAGATTTAAACAAACTATATTGTTTTATTTCATCGTTCAGTATGGATCTTCATCAAGTAAAAGCCTCATCTATTCAACTGTTTATTTTATAAATAAAAGGTGAATTTCCAAAAACGTGTTGAAAAGAAATAGCAACAAACATCATTAATTAGGTTCAATTCATAAGGATTCATTTTGAACTATTGTGATAACTGTTATTTTCAGCTATCTAGTAATTTTAAAAGCGTTTTATCATTTGCCTTCAGAATCGTTTTTTATTTCAAAATCCTTAAACTATTATTTTGATTTGTCGGCATAAGTAACAGTATCCACTTCGTTATTTTCTGTTTCTTCTTCTTTTTCGAATATACCTACCGATGTGATTTGGAATTCCTCTTCTTAATTAGTCACTCGTCAATAACTAATGCTCGATTTCACCAACCATTTCCCAAAATTAGGTAATACCTAAATTAGATTTTGGAATTACTAAATCCAATTTCCGTTTCACCACGGGCTAAGTAATATCTAAGAGTGATAATATTAGGTATTTCCTATCATTCTTAGATGTTCCTTAGCGTGTGGTGAAACGTGAATTGCTTTCAGCAATTCGAAAATTCTATTTAGGTATTACCTAACTTTAGGAAAGAGACCAATAAGTAACCTATAACTTACGTGTGTCAACAGGAAGTTTCAAACTTCATTATCATTTGAACAGGGGCGTAACATATTTTTTTGCCATGATCGTAATTAATTTATTATATATTTTTAATTTTGTTTACATATAACAACTTCAAAATTAATAGCATTTAAATCAAAATCTAGTTAATTAGTTTAGTCAAGGACATTACACTGAGGAAGAGAAAAGGATTGGAAAATTAAAGAAATGTTCAAAAACAAAATATATTTATTTATAATAACTGGTATAGACAAAAAAAATATATATATAATTTAATGTTGAACAAATATTAAAAATAGCTTACTCATTTTGGTCGTAATCATAATATTTTAATACAATTAGGAACTTGTAAAAATTTCCATTCGGATACGAAATCCGGGCGCTGAATAAAAAATTTAAAAAAAAAAGACGTATCAAAACAAGACTTTTACCGTGTAAACCCGATATATTTTTATAATTAAATATGGGAATGATCTTCCAATAAGGATTCCCCGTATCTGAGGACTATATAATCGTGGTAGTACATCATAATACAAAGTGGTTGTCCTAAAATAATAGACGCCCAAAACACCAAATTTCCAAAACGTGGCCCGTAAGCTTTTTCGATAGCTTTAGAAAAAACAGATAGTGGTACTTGAGCCATCATACCCATAAACGCCCATATTTTGTAAGTCTTTAACGGTACACTAACCTGAAACAAAAATAATCTCACCTTCCCGATAAAATATCTCTCAAAATATTTACCATATATTCGTGAAAAAATGCGCTGATAAAGAACACCGCAAGACCGGCTAGCGATTTTCCGTAACCCATTTCGATTAACGGAAAATATAAATGTCGTAAAGCCCATCTATGTACGGGCAAATTCCAGTTTCTCCAAAAACTATCAATGTTGTTGCAATTCCACCAATCGCCATAGAAACTTCTGTCGGCAAAATGTAAAATCTCACCCAACAGATTCAACCACGAATGGAACATTATGTAAAACATACACAGCCATGCAAGGTGGTTGGGAATCTACAATAGAATTTTAAAATATTGTAATAATTAACCCCAGAAATCACGGAGCAAAGAAAAAAGTACCAGAATAATTTATATAAAAAAAGATCTACACATTTTATTAGACAAAAAAAAATAACGCTGGCTTTATTGTTCTAGAGTATTCAGTATTCCATAATGATATTTAAGGATGTCGAATTTAATTAATTTTTTAAATGATCTTGTATGGAAAATTATATAACAAATCTTCTAGTATGTATAGGTGGTTATAAACGAAAAATAATTAATTATTGACAGTAAAAACGGAAGACAGCAGCCAATAAGAAAAATTCATCCACGAGAAAAAAAATCTGGCAACTCCATGGCTAGCGAGAATAGACTTTCTCAACATAAATTTTTTGGTGCGTATGCGACAATTCATTTAATCTTCTTCGTATTGTTTTTTGTAAATAAGCATGTCAAAATACCTGTGTTCAAATAGTTAAAACGAACAAATATTTATTTAAAAAAAAAATAACAGAAAATTGCAACCCGCTTTACAACGGTCGCTCTTAATAACATGTTTACAAAATGGTTATGTAAGATTTTTTAGACAAGAGGAAAGAGTAAAGGATAAAACTACCTGTATATTTTAAACTAGGACGATTTTATTTGATCTATTATTTGGGTATTTCATGACATTCTATGGCTGGTTTTTGTTTTGGAGTGAAACTTCTAATGCGACTTCAAACAAGGTTACGTTGAACGTTTTGATTATTTTATGCTGATACGAGGACTGTCCAATAAGTTTTAATACCTACATACTTATACGAGGACTGTCCAATAAATTTTGATTATTTTATGATGATAGAGGACTGTCCAATAAATTTTAATTCCTTTAAACTTATACGAGGACAGCCCAATAAATTTTGATACTTTTATGACTTTACGAGGACTGTCCAACAAGTTTTGATTATTTTATGCTGATACGAGGACTGTCCAATAAGTTTTAATAACTATTTACTTATACGAGAACTGTCCAATAAATTTTGATTATTTTATGATGATACGAGGACTGTCAATGAATTTTAATTCCTTTATACTTATACGAGGACAGCCCAATAGATTTTGATACTTTTATGACTGTCCAACAAGTTTTGATTAGTTTATTCTGATTCGAGGACTGTCCAATAAGTTTTAATACCTATATACTTATACGAGGACTGTCTAATAAATTTTGATTAATTTATGATGATAGAGGACTGTCCAATAAATTTAATACCTACATGATTATACGAGGATTGTCCAACAAGTTTTGATTATTTTATGCTGATACGAGGACTGTCAAAGTGTTCATACTATTGTAAAAAAATACAGCAACCTTCTACCGATAATACAAACCGTGTTATAAAACATCAAAGTTGAACTTTTTTTTTAAAAAATCGAATTCTAAAGGACCTTTGGATTGAAAATAAAATAAAGATTCTTTTATTCTGATATGATGAAATTTTGCATAGAGAGGATTTTTGATCCCAGGATATAGAAAAATTTGTTCGAAAAAAAAATCATTCGGATGGAATGTTGACGAAAATTCATTTAAATGGAATTTCCGGAAAATTAAAAACAAAAACTGACATGTTTACACGAAACACATGATATTGCATAATTTTTCTCATACATTCACTGTAAACCCAAATCCCAATTTTCAGGCCAGAACCGCAAAATCAACATGCTTCCATAATAAATTCTGTAATTCCGAAACTACGGAAGATGTTCACTTCATTCTCATCTTATTCGATAGAGAAAAGATGTATCTTGATACTGACTATATTTGGATCTTTCCATTTTTTATTCTTGGAAAATATACAAGGTTAAAATAGAAATTTTTGTAGAAAATTACCTTAAAAAAAAATTGTAACAATTACGTCTATTGATTTGGATGACTGAATTTGGTGAAAACAGAAAAAGGAGCGTTCATACTATTATAAAAAAAATACAGCAACTTCCTACTGATAATACAAATAGAGTTGTAAAACATCAAAGTTAAACTTTTTTTTTAAATTTGGATTTCAAACCCGGATTGAAAATCCAAAAAAAAATCGTGACTCCGATTTCTATGAAATTTTATATAGCGGCATTTTTGATCCAAAAAAATTATCTGTTGTTCGAAAACATTTCACATGGAAAATTTATGAAAATGAGATTTTCCGGAGAATTATACATCAAAAACTTACATATTTTTTGGATTTTACTACACAAAATACATCATATTACTCAATTTTTTCTCATACAATCATGTTTTTTAAAATAACAAAAATCAAATTTATTATATACAATTATGTTCAAATAGATACTGAACTCAAAATATTTTTTACTCACTGCCAATTTCAATAATCTCTCAGTCGCTTTCGTATAATCCATGTTGCTAAACGGTATTAACGAATTTTTTACAGATGGAATCATGTACTGTTGTATCACACAAAATATCAATTGCGTCCCTAATACTACTTCTATTATTCTCTTGATTAAAAATCTCTTTCTGATCCGTTCCGTTCTAGGAAAATTCAATTCATAACAAAGAGTAGGTGCTAATAGGAAATAATAAATGTCTTTTAGGTTCAAATTATCGGGATAATGCACCAATTTTTGATCTTCCGAAGAATCTTCTTTACTATCACTATCTGGAAATGTAATTTTTTCTTTATAAACCGTTCGAATTAAATAAGGGGAGACGAAAATATTGATATTAATATCAAAATGGAAATATTTAACGTGATAACAATACCAACTGTAACATATGTGGCAGAAAATTGGGGCAATTAGGGAGAAAATGAAACATTTAAGAAGAATAGTGGGAAAAACTAAGTGGGACAGGAAAAAAACGGAAATATTAGAAAAATAACAAAAAATAAACCAATAATCGAAACAACTGGATTGGTATGGACACATCATAAGAATTACATCAGTTTAACAAAAATAAACGGTTTTAAAGATTAAAACTAACTTTTCCGCATCTGTGGCTCTGAACAATATTCTATCATAAAATTGTCACTTGTATACACTTCGGGGGATGTATTCGTGCTAACAAACCGAAATATCTCCAAAAATAAACAAAAACGTAGTATATCTGGATTTATAGGACCCGCTGTACTCGCTCTCGTCAGCTGAAAATCAATAGCGTATATCTGTGAGACACCTTGAACAATATTCAATTATAAAATTGGTCACTTGTATACACTCTGGAGGCTGTATCGTGCTAACAAACTGAAGATTCTCCAAAAATGACAAAAATTTGGTACTTCAAGTACCATAGCACCCGTTGTACTGACTTTAGTAAGTTGAACATTGATAGGGTTCATCTTTGAGACGCTCTAAGTAATATACAATTATAAAATTGATCACTTGTATATACTCCGCAGGCTGTATCGTGTTAACAAACTGAAATTTCTCCAAAAATGTCGTACATAAAGTACTATAACACCTGTTGTACTGGCTCTGGTGAGCTGAAAATGAATAGGGTTTATCTGTGAGATGTTCCAAATAATATTCAATCATAAAATTGGTGACTTTTTGTACTCCGGAGGCTGTATCGTGCTAACAAACTGAAATTTCTCAAAAAATTACAAATATTTCATATTTCAAGTACCATAGCACCCGTTGTACTGACTTTAGTAAGTTGAACATTGATAGGGATCATCTTTGAGACGCTCTAAGTAATATACAATCATAAAATTGATCACTTGTATATACTCCGCAGGCTGTATCGTGTTAACAAACTGAAATTTCTCAAAAATATCGTAAATAAAGTACTATAACACCTGTTGTACTGGCTCTGGTGAGCTGAAAATGAATAGGGTTTATCTGTGAGATGTTCTAAATAATATTCAATCATAAAATTGGTGACTTTTTGTACTCTGGAGGCTGTATCGTGCTAACAAACTGAAATTTTTCAAGAAATGACAAATATTTCGTACTTCAAGTACCATAGCACCCGTTGTACTGGCTCTGGTGAGCTGAAAATCAATAGGGTTCATCTGTGACATGTCCTTCACAATATTCAATCATAAAATTGGTGACTTGTTGCACTCTGGAGGCTGTATCGTGCTAACAAACTGAAATTTCTCAAGAAATGACAAATATTTCGCACTTCAAGTACCATAGCACCCGTTGTACTGACTTTAGTAAGTTGAACATTGATAGGGTTCATCTTTGAGACGCTCTAAGTAATATACAATCATAAAATTGATCACTTGTATATACTCCGCAGGCTGTATCGTGTTAACAAACTGAAATTTCTCCAAAAATATCGTACATAAAGTACTATAACACCTGTTGTACTGGCTCTGGTGAGCTGAAAATGAATAGGGTTTATCTGTGAGATGTTCTAAATAATATTCAATCATAAAATTGGTGACTTTTTGTACTCTGGAGGCTGTATCGTGCTAACAAACTGAAATTTTTCAAGAAATGTCAAATATTTCGTACTTCAACTACCATAGCACCCGTTGTACTGGCTCTGGTGAGCTGAAAATCAATAGGGTTTATCTGTGACATGTCCTTCATAATATTCAATCATAAAATTGGTGACTTGTTGCACTCCGGAGGCTGTATCGTGCTAACAAGACATGTAACGAAAAGTGGCAGACTACAACGAAGACATACACACAGGATTTTTTTTCTAAAAACCATTTTTTCGTGTTATTGTTGATTGAAATCGTGAAAATAACTCAAATTTTTTTTCAAAATTTCAACTTTTTTGGGGTAAATCAATACTTTTCTCGCATATTAGATAGGTTGGCGAAAAAGTAATGGAGGCAAGAAACATCATTAAAAATATGAAGGAAGATACTGAGGATAGATTGGAGACAAAAAGAAAAAAAACTTGGGAGGAATAGAGGAAGATGGCAAATACAAACACCAGTAAAGGTAAAAGGAAATGAAAAGGATTCGAATTTTGTAATACGTACTTTTCCTTTTTCTTAAATTGTTATAAGACATCGACTGTCTTCTTAAAGTGCTTTTGTTGTTTAATCTGGCGAGTCTACACCACATGTTCACTTGAACGTACGACCATAATTTTAGAAATAAGATGCTGTATAAAGTCGTTACTGTAGAAGCTCCAACTACGACGAAAATTAGGTTAAAAAGGTTTATTTAATAATTTAGTATGCAGTTGGTCGAGTTGTAGGTTCATATTTTTATAGCTGGATTCCCTGTCACGAAATAAATATGAATGGGAAGTGTTGCCAAATTAGCAGCAGAATTGGTATACATTATTCAGAGAACAACATACGCAAATTAGCGATAGAATTTACCAAAACTTAACTAAATCCCAAGCAAGTGTGATTCAAGAGAATCTTATCTGTTGGTTTTCAGAGGTAGAAGCATACCTAGGACGAGCAGTATTTTCTAAAAAAATATAAAAAAAAATATTTTAGATTTTTTTTTGAACTAATATAGCTTGTACAACTTAATTACTTTCACAATGTCCACTTAACTAGTGTAATCTATTGGGTACCTTATTCTACTAATTTTGAAAAAGTATTCATTTTCGCAACTTGTCACTTGTTATAAAACTTCCTTATAATACGACCTATCTGTAAAAAAATATGAATCCACATCTCGAGCAGTTTAGAACTTTTTTATATTACCTAAACTGAAGCCGTCTTTAACGTGTATAACAGCCATCGGAAGTAAATTTAACGCTATAAGATTTACCACATGAACAAACATACCGACATGGTTGGGAATAATTTCCTGAAAAAATTCATTTAAAAGCAATTATTCCATAGGAATAATAAACTTACCACAGCCAAACCTTTTTCAATTAGAAGGCACAAAGTTACAGGTACACATGAATCTATAACAATGAAATATATGAGGAAACAGAAAACTTTTAGTATCTGAATATTTACACATTATTAAAACAATTGATGGATGTTCAGATCCTGATTCATCTTGACCAGTTAACATATACAACCATTGAAGCGGATCTATTCTTATACCATATCTAAAATAACAAATATTCCGATGACGACATAGCATTAATACTCAAAAGATATATACGTACTTAATAAAATTTTCCAGTAACAGTCTTATACCTCCTATGGAAAGCAATAGAAATGCCCAATTTACAAATCCCGTAAAGTTATCAAAACCAGAATTCCATGAAAACAAAGAATCTCTCGGTTTATGGCACCTAAACAAATTTCATAACAATAAATTTAAATTAGAATAATTTTTCAAAAATGAATTAATTCTACAAAAACGTGTTTAATTACTAATTACAGTGTATTTATATATGTAAATAAATTACTTCCTTACGGTTTATCAGGTTGATTTTTTCTCACTTTCTGTTCTTCGGCTTGTATTTCTTCAGCTCTTGTTACACTTTTTGTTCTTCGATGTATTCTTTCACCTTGTTCAGACATTATTTCTACAAAAAAACAACCAATTGTTTTCGTTGCACACAAATTGAATTTAATAAAATGTCCTCATGTGAAATTAACTAATAACTCGTTGATTCGTTGGCTTATGACCTTTAACAACATTATCGTTGCTTATCTTAATAGACAACTTATTTATAATAACAATTTCGATAATAATTTCCTGACGCACCTTTTTATATTTTTACTATCAGACGGAACATAACCTATTTCTTGATGATAACATTTATACATAGCTGTCAATTTAACCACAAAAATGTCCATGTTTAACAAATGTACGATTTATAAACTCACATTTCATGTAATTCTCATAATTTGAGACAAAATAATAGAAACACTTGACTAAAACAATTGAAGTTGAGTATGTATGAATACATATTTCCATTTTATTCAGTTTTAATTATAAAAATAATTATAACTTAATTGCTAGAGTTAGTGATAATTTGTTATGTATGACAACATCGCTTTATTTAAAATATTTTATTTTGATGTCTGTTATGAAAATATTAAGGACACATTTAATTTTTAATGTTTACAATTCTTAATAAATTACCTTGATAACAATTGATTAATTTGTTGGTACCTACTGTTAATAGAATTTCGAAAATGACAACAAAATAATTTTGTTCGTCGATTTCTATTAGAAACACTAACCAAGGCCGTAGCTAGGGCGGGATTCAGGGGGATTGATCCCCCGACACAAAAAAATAGTAAGGTGTGGCTACTGTGGCTAGTGATATAAAGGTTATCGATATGGGCTAGTGCTATTTCAAATCAAGAATTTATCGGTCGTTTTGCTTTAATAATGAGTTTTATCGAAGAAAATTGCCGTTTTAAACGAAATTTTGCGTTTTTAGAAACAACAACCAATATTAATAATTAAGACGGAAAACAAGCCTAACATTAAATTTACGTAAATATAGTTAGAATTTTGTTATTTTTATTATTTTTCAATTATTAAAATGGTGAGTAGATAACGTTAAAGTTTGGCGGCACGGAGAAAGAGGATATCAATATGAATCCATTGTTATATTTATTCGTGGGTAGATTGGATACTGATGAGGACTATTGTAGGACTCGGATGACAAGGAATAAATTGTATTTTGAAAATGACTTTATTATACACACTTCTACAACTTCGTTCATTACTCAAGGGCTTTTCGGAAACAATAGCCACAGATAATCTCACCTCACTTGTACTACCTCTTTGTTTTGTCGTATTCCTTTTACTAGTTAGACAAACTGATATTTCTACCGCCCCCTTTACCGATCGTGAGCTATACCTCGAGACCGTCCTCACAAGTGAAATTTCCGAGGAAGTAAAGTTAAGTCTGACTGTTTAGCGTTGATCACCATTTCTGTGGTGTTGATGTTCACTGTGTCAGAGGTCAGATAACTGTGTTTTTGGTTTTGCGATGTATCATAAGCATACAACGGTAAATGCGAAAGCTTCATTTGTACAATTCATATTAAAATACTTGATTACTTGAGCGATGATGGTTCAAGTTCCTGAAACATATGTATTCTTCAGATGATGATGATGAAAGCTCAGAGTTAAGCGGAATCGAAAATCGATTGGTGTTTCACGATGATGTCTCATCCTCTTCAGATGACAGTTCGCCTCAGTTGTTTTTGAGTTTGTCGTTCCTTTTCATCCAAATAGACATAATGAGGTAAAGTGAGTACCTTACATCACCTCAGTTAATCTTAGCTCAGTTGCGACATAAAAGGAACGTGCTTATGATCGGGTTAATCATGATCGGGATGTTCGGGAAGTAATTCGGATCATATTCACTTACGTTCGGAAACTGAACGAACTAAGCGGATCATAATCATATATGCTTGGGTACTTTCCACCCTAGTATAAATACTTTGGTGGGTAAATACGATCAGCGGACGGGTTGCTTGGTTTGTTTTTGTTTTATTTAACCTAAAAAGTTATTAATTCTTTAAGCCGGGTAGTTCGCAGGTTGCAGTGGTTTGCGGAGTTTTCTTTTTGACTTTTCGATATAAAAAATAGGTAGATTATTGGTATTCAAATTTTGTTTTTATTCTCTTTAACCTAAAAAGTTATTAATTTTTTTAAACCACGTAGTTGGCAGGATGCTTAGGCTAGAAATTGTAATTTTTGCTTGTTGGTAGTAAAATTAGTGGTATCCAGAAAAGGGAAGCTCTCAGTGGTTCTGAAGTGTGACAGCACATCAATATCGTCGGACTTTACAAGATTAGAATTTTGGAATCTCTATCTCTACGTTATTAAAGGTACCGTAAACATTTTGAGATCTCTTATGAGCCTTTAAACAAAATTATCGAATGCATTCATAATTCTAGAGTGGAAATGCAGAACGGTCTATGTGCCAAAAATAAAATTCGGAGTAAATGCAAAAAACGTTTATTAACTGGCTAAATCACAAAAAAATTATCCTCTTTAGATATTTACCTAAACATCTGAACTTAATGAACACAAATATAAACAAATAAACGAAATCAAAAATTTTAACCGGCTACAATATAACATCAAAAACAAAAACCTCTGGAATGTTCTAAGTCCTTCAGACTGTGGCAAGTCAAAATGGTCCAACTCCAAAGACACATTCTATATTATAGTTAAGCACTACTTCCGAGATGTTCTTTAGTAGGCGCAATAAGATTTTCGTAATAGGCATGATGTTGTAAAGGAATGTAGTCAATCATTGCTTCTATATTTCTAAGTTTTTCGGCCGTAACCCTATTTTGGCACTGTAGCGGAAGTAAGATATGCTCTGTAATTTGATTTAGCTTTTTGCCTTTTTTTAAAACGTTACATGTAACCCATGATTGAATGTCGCTGAATGTTTTTTTTGTTTTTATGAGTGTTGGGTTGTCCCTGTCGATTCGCAGCCACGAAACTTGTGATATTTGTAATTTGGTTGTGTTAATAAATTCGTTCGATGCTTGTGCAAAATCTTTAAAATCATTTTTTTCTAGAAGTACAGTCTTAAAAGGATTTTTGTGACAGGCTGCAGCAATCATTTTTTCCAAATCATTGAGGACGAAACATTTTGATACCCTTTTCCGCTTACCAAAAATTTGTGATCTATTTGCTCAAAAACTACTGTAGCAACAAGGTAAATAAGGAACATTAAAAAGATCCTATTTTTATGTTGGCCAGTGCAGTTGTCGCTCCAAAATACAACCTTTTGCTTTTTTGGCAAACATTTCGGTATGCTGGGTAAGAACTCTATATAAAGCCGATGCAATTTCATTACCGCCCCTTCCTGTAACAGTTTCATCCCACAGACACATTATATCAGTTTCTGTATCAGATATGTGTATACCAAAATTGAAGCAAGAAATTTGGCGACTGTAAAACATATCAGAGTGGGTAAGAGTGGGTATAAATAGTACTTGTTCTAGGTCTATTGATATCACATTGCGGTCGTAAGTAATAGACTAAGAGGCAATAATGTCTTTATTCATAGCGGTTCTTGCACTCTCGGCCTTTCTGTGATGTAGCTGCAATCGTGCCGAAAGTGCTTGTTTTTCTCCATCTTTGTTTGAGCTAGATTTAATTTTGTTACTCAGAAAATCGCATGTTGAACAGGTATCTGACTTAGGACGGCCAAATCGAAGCATTGGAAAATCTATATGGAAAATGGACGAATACAGCTTATATGTTGCGATAGTATTCGGAAATGTCTGTTTGAAAGCAAGAAACATACGATTTAAATTTAAATCAGGGCTTAGAAATTCTCTGATCGATTTGCTGCGACTGTAATGATTGTTCTCTCTGGGGAAACTATTTATACGAGGGCAATTCAGAAACTAACCTCCGGTTGATTGAAAAAAATACACCAAGTTAAGTAAAAATATTTTAATATATACATCTTACAACTACATCTTTGCACTATTTTTCGACATAGTCTCCATAACGATTGAGGCACTTATCGTATCTCTTCACAAGCTTTGAAATTCCTTCTGCATAAAAATCACCCGCTTGTGCCTTGAGCCAGCCTGTGACCGCATCTTTGAGCTCTTCGTCGTCATCAAACCGCTGGGACCCGAGCCATTTCTTCATATGCATGAAGAGGTGATAATCGCTTGGCGCCAGATCTGGGCTGTAAGGTGGATGGTTGAAAACGTCCCACTTGAAGGACTCAAGAAGGGCTGTTGTTCTGCGAGCAGAGTGAGGACGGGCGTTATCGTGCAAAAAAACGATACCGGAAGTCAGCATACCACGGCGTTTGTTCTGTATAGCCCGTCGTAATGTTTTTAGTGTTTCACAGTACACGTCTTGATTAATGGTCGTCCCACGTTCCATGAATTCAACCAACAACACCCCTTTGGCATCCCAAAACACCGTTGCCATCAGTTTTCTGGCAGAAAAATCTTGCCGGGCTTTTTTTGGTTTGGTAGGCGAATCTGAATGTGCCCACATCTTTGATTGTTCTTTTGTCTCAGGGTTCACGTACTTAATCCAGGTTTCGTCACCGGTCACGATTCTGTTTAACAATGGTTCTCCTTAGTCCTCATAACGTGACAGAAAGTCTAATGCAGAGGCCATTCTTTGACTTTTGTGGTGGTCGGTAAGAATTTTGGGCACCCATCGTGCACAGAACTTACGGTAACCCAATCTTGCTGTCACTATCTCGTACAAAAGAGTCTTAGAAATCTGTGGAAAATCAGTAGACAACTCCGCCATTGTGAAACGTCGATTTTCACGAACTTTTGCATCAACTGTCTGAACGAGTTCGTCAGTCACCAAGGATGGTCTACCACTCCTCTCTTCATCATGAACGTTTTCTCGTCCACTTTTAAATAAACGTACCCATTCACGGACAACTCCTTCACTCATAACTTTTGGTCCGTACACGGCACAAAGCTCACGATGAATAGCTGCTGCAGAGTATCCTTTGGCTGTAAAAAACCTTATAACAGCACGCACTTCACATTTGGCGGGATTTTCTATTGCAGCACACATTTCAAACTGCCACAAAAACTAAACTAGCGCAGGTACGATGTTCACTCGACTACGGCTTGATGCCGACTGACCTGCTGAGCGTGTGAATGCACAGATGGCGCGCTACTCCCCCCACTACCCGCACTGTGACCAATCGGAGGTTAGTTTCTGAATTGCCCTCGTATGATCTTTGATCTGCTGCTTTAAATCTGTTGTAAATTTCATGCGTTTACTGTTTTTACCACGTCCATCTGTAAATGACACCATTCCCCGTTTTTTTCTTACAATAAACTCCTGAACTTTTCTGTGACTAAGTGAAAAAATGTTTGAAAATGTTTTACGACATACTTGCTTGTGCTGACCTTTACCATCCGGGATTGTATAATAAACAGTACACTGTCTATGGCTGGCTTCTGGACCCTCGTATACTCCGTGAAGTCTTCTGTTCACCTTACCCACTTGGATTAGTCCCAAAAGAAACGTACCCTATTTCTCGTAATCAGCGGTTGCATACAAATCTCGAAAAAGCGACGTTTTCTGCTCAAAAGATATCGAGTTGCAATGGTATCGGCAGGAACAGACCGCCTAAAACAAAAATATTAAGCTTAAACACCGCGTTTTAGTCAAAGAGGTTAAGAAAATTTTATTTACCTCAGCTGTTGGTGCTTCTTTTGCTGAAACCTCGACGCCCTTGTAGTTTTTGTATGTTAATCCAACTAATTTTAACTTTTTTCTTTCTTTTCTAATATTATTTCTTTGTTTTTTATTCACATTTGTTGATATTACATTGCCCGTAACATCTGCAGTGGCATCCATCTTGTATCAAACTAACGTGTAATAACTGGCACATAGACCGTTTCAACCGAAAATGCGCTGGCGGACTTAGACCTACCCCCACTTTCGAACTAATATTTCCTACCTTTAACTCTCGTTTTGGCACATAGACCGTTTCGTAGGTTATTGGCCATAAAATATAAAATTTCGAGTATGTGGCACTTAGACCGTTTTGAATTTTCACTCTAGAATTAGAAATTAACATAAATTTTTTTTGGTGGTCATTAGAAAGGTTGTCAAACATATGAGGCTATGAGCGGCAAAACGGACCAACCCTCTAAAATTGTATTTTGGGTTGCTTACCTAGTTTAAATCGTGATATTTAAACGAATTTATTACAAAATGGGCTAAACCACCTTGTACTTCTGTTCACTAGATGGCGCCACATATGCACTTTTGGTATTTAGAATTACTGTAATATGTACGGGAGCAAAGTGGACCAAGCCAGGTTGGTCCAGTTTGCCATTGAAGAGTTTTTACTGTTTACTGAAAGCGTTGTAGTTCTAACCTATCCTATCTTCGTTGGTACTTTGTGTGTATTAAAATAAAGTAACAAACACTATAGTGTTTATAAGCAGCGATATGGATAACGTAAGTGGTAAGTACTATTTTCGTAAGATAATAACATTGCTTTAAGTTTAGTTCAAATTTAGAGGTTAGAAAAAAACAATAACATAAGAATAAAGTTCTTTTTTGTATCTTTAATGGAAAACAGCCATTTGATTAGGTAGAATTAAAAAAAAATGTTTTATTTTAATCGTTAGCAACACTTTACTAATGACCAACTCATTTTACTCGTTGGCAACATGTTTTCGTTAGCAACACAATCGTTTTTCTGTTTGTTTGTGTTGTTATCATGGAAGTTTTATGTGGTTTCTATGCTTTGTATATAACAGACAACTATGATAGTTATAACAAAAATTAAATTTTTAACATTTTTATTTCAATTTTCTACGTTTTCCATTAAGGATACAAAAAAATAGCATGTTTTACTCGTAAGAAAAGTGGGTTTCTATCTCGTGAAAACTTAATTTACTTGCTGATCGCTCGTAAATGAATCTGTTTTCACTCGATAGTAAACCACCACTTTTCTTTACTTGTATAACAATCTACTATTATATTTTTTATTTTATTAAAAATTGTCATTACCGAGTTAAGGATATTTTTGTTCAAGATATACTTCTTTCTTTCAGACGTTTTGTCGGATCTAGAACCATATCAAGATTCAGGATCTGAATATGTGCCTTCCGATGAAGACGACCCAAGAATGGCTGTTGAAACAAACAGTGCTATTGATGATGGTGGAAAAGACGATACAGGAAAACAACAGTTCAAACCGAAGAAGCGTATTCGCAATATGGAGAATTGGAAACGAAATTTAAATAAGAAGAAACGATGTGCTGGAGAGCAGTATACAACGCAATTAGGAAAAGTTGTTCCTGCAAAAGTATTCAAACATTTTGAATGTATGTGTCCAAATAAGTGTCATCTCAGAATTCCAGCAGCACGTCAAGCAGAGTTGCATAAAAATTATTATTCTTTAGAAAGCCGTGACTTGCAGACTTCTTATTTATTTGGTTTAATTAAAGTAGTGAATAAATTACGCACTTATACACAAAATCAGGTTTCTAAAAGAAACAACACTAGAATGTATTACTTACCTGATTCAAATGGAATTGAACAAAAAGTGTGCAAAATTTTTTTCCAATCTGTTTTTCAAGTTTCATCCGGTAGACTAGATAGATTGCTGAAACACAAATCAACTGGTTCTCCAGCACCATGTGACAAGCGTGGAAGACACCCACCATCCAATAAAACAAGTATCGAAAGAAAGAATGAAGTAAAGCAATTTATTGAGAGGTTTCCAAGCTATGAATCTCATTATTGTAGACCAAAAAGCAGTAATCGAAAATATCTTTCACCAGATCTAAGTCTTGGTAAAATGTACGAGCTATACAAAAACGATTCAAATAATCCGGTTTCTTTCTATATTTTTCGAAATGTGTTCAACACGGAATTTAATTTGACTTTCCACTCTCCAGTCACAGACTCATGTAAAAAATGTGATCTTTATAATATGCAAATAAAGTCAACAGCTGATGAACTCCTAAAGCATCGTTTAGAAATTGAACGGGAGCTTCATCAAAGGAAGGCCGAAAGTGCTAGGGAAGGTCTAAAGAAAGACACTGAGCTTGCAAAACAAGGAGAAGTTGCTGTTATTTGCTTTGATTTGATGAAGACTTTGCCTACACCGGTTCTAACTACTGGCATTTGTTACTACAAAAGACAACTGTGGACGTACTGCTTTGGTGTTCATGATATGGCTACTAATGATTCATACATGTTTGTATGGGACGAATCAGTAGCTTCTAGAGGCCCACAGGAAATAGGGTCATGCCTTATGTATTACATAAAAAATTTTGTTACTTCAAAGCGAATCATCATGTATTCTGATCAATGCGGAGGACAAAACCGTAATATCAAACTATCGATTTTGTGCAACCACATGGTTGCCTCCCCGGATTTTGTAGTAGAACAAATTGATCATAAATTTTTAGTTAGTGGACATTCATATTTACCGTGTGATCAAGATTTCGGTATAATCGAAAAAGAAAAAAAATTTCATCCCAATATTTTTGTACCAAGTGACTGGTACGTAGTTATTAGAAACGCTAGAAAAAGGAATCCATTTAAAGTAATTGAAATGAAGAGCAATAATTTCATTTCTACAGTGGTGCTTGAAAACAACATCACAAACCGAAAAATTGCACAATCTAAAATGAAAGTTGAATGGCTAAAAATTCAGTGGCTGCAATTCCTTATTCAATTAATTTCAAATATTCCAACCAGAATGACGTACCGTTTGAAACTGTTGATATAAGTAAAAGAAAATCAAGTGGAGGAGTAACAGAACTGCAAATGCTTTACCCAAACGGAAACGTAATAAACGATCTAAAAAAGAAAGATCTTCTCCTGCTAATAAAATTTATTCCTCCAGTCTTTCATGAATTTTATCAAAGTCTTCGATCTTCTGCACAGGGAAGAGGAGGGGATTTAGGTGTAGATTCCGATAATGAAGAAAATTAAGATGAATATTTTTTATCGAGTTTTGTACCGTTTGTTTACTTTTTAATATAGGAACAATTTTTGTATTGCATTGAGTTTTCTGTTCAAATAAATTGGTTTTTTGTCATATTAGTTTTATTACATTGTTAACCATCCCACAAAATACAACAATTGCAAAATGGACTAACCCACAACAAAAAACAAAAAAAAAACAATTTTTTAAATTTTTTTCTACTTCTATTAAATCTAC
Source organism: Galeruca laticollis (assembly GCA_963921935.1). Taxonomy (NCBI): domain Eukaryota; kingdom Metazoa; phylum Arthropoda; class Insecta; order Coleoptera; family Chrysomelidae; genus Galeruca; species Galeruca laticollis. Next base: position 470,339 of record OY998179.1, read on the forward strand.
GAAATTTTATTCTATTTAGACCAAGTTGCAATTTGTGAAAAGCAAAAAATAAACGGTATAGGCGATTTTCAATTTACAGTACATCTTTCATTCTAATTTTCGGCGTTCACTCGTAAATGGCTTGGTCCATTTTGCCACTCATAGCCTCATATATGAATTTGTAATTTTGGTAATCAAATTTTTCTATTTAATTCAGTAAATTTAAATAAAAAAACGCAATGTGTGTGATTGAAAGATAATAAATTTTGTGAATAATTGAATATAATATTTTTTTAACAGAACTAGGTTCACGGGTTGAACCGCGTTGGAAATTTGTAATTTCTCGACGTTTCGGCTTCCACTTTGAAACCATTATCAAGAGGGGGAGTTAGGTTATTCGTTCATTAATCTAGGAAGTGATCCGATTCCGTAGTCTCAATCTGCCTACTCTACGCAACGAACCACCCCCTTCGGCTAATTCCAAGGCCTCAATCTGCCTACTCCTTGGAATTTCACCGAAAAGGACATAACAATAAAATATATAAAATAATAAAAAATTGCTTACCAGTTAAATCACCGTCAAACACTAACATTAATACTCACTACTGGCTTGAAGCCGACTGACCTATAAGTTGTCTGGACCTTGTATTTATAGGGGACCTATTGGCGGGTATGGTCTTTTTGGCGCGCGCGGTGCGGTTGTTGCTGGCGGGAGTAGTAATAGATATGGGACGTTCGTTATCCTGCGATATTTTAGGAGGGTAATTGTTATTCTTGGCGCAGGCCATGGTGGAAGGCGGTTGTAGTGATCCCTAAAGGACAATAACGGCAAAAGGACATTAGCTTAGAAATAAGATTTAAATTTAGGTTAATATTGATTATAGTATTCAGCGAGCATTGATCTGAGACGGGCAATGTCAGTCACGTTCTTGTTAATGTATAAACAAACACGTACAACTTATAGACGGAGGTCAGCATGTAGTAAAACATAGCTACACTTTCTATGAAATGAGAGTGAACGAACCAGGGAATTAGAATTGTTATTAATACTTTGACTAAGTCGATTGATATTTATAATTGTGTATTTTAACGTATTAAAACTCGATCCAGTGATTTTATAAATGAGATGTTGTTTATTCTATTCCCGAATACAGGTTGCTAGGTAAGTGGTTTCCTCAATGATAATATGCCTTTACGGTAAACGTCGAGTATACGAGGGACACTTACTAAGTAACCACCACACGGTGAGGTGGTTATCCGAATGGGGCGAGTGGAGAAGATGTTTCCAGGTTGATGGCAATCTATGGCTGTCGTCCCTGGTATTTAAACAGTTTGAACGTTTTTCTATTTCGATAGCTTCTCGAATTATTCTGGGCTTAAGGGAGCGAGCTGGAGCGATAGTTATGGTTTTATCGAAATTGATTGTGTGCCCTGTTTGGACACGATGTTAGGCCAAGGTGGAAGAAGGATCGGAATTTCTGACAGACAATGAGTGTTCTTTTGCTTTAACCGAGATACGTCGGTTGGTCTGACGTATGTAGGTGCGAGGACAATCTAAGCAAGGGATTTCATATACTCCGCATGCTGTTCATTGGGAATTTTATCCTTGACAGATCCGATTAGGTGGGAGATTTTTTGTTGGGGTTTGAAGATTGTTCGAATACCATGGGGTTTGAAGATTTTACAGATTCTGTCTGTCACTCCTTTTATGTAAGGAAGGGATGTTTTTAATTGACTGTCTAATTGGATGGTGGAAGGTGATGGAGTGTGTGTTGAAAATTTCTGAATGCTCCTGTTGATTTGCGATTCTTTGTAACCATTTTGAATTAGAGTTTGTTTTAGGAAATTGATTTCTGATGGTCGATTGGATTCGTCAGATAGAGATATGGATCGGAATACGAGTGTGTTGATGACAGAATTGAGTTGGGCCGGATGGTGATGGGAATGGGCATTGAGAAAACGGTTGATGTGAGTGGGTTTGCGATAGATGGAGTGTGAGAAACCATTTGGTGAAAGTTTCTTAATTATGATATCAAGAAATGGTTGAGATGCGTTATCTTCCACTTCCATCGTGAATTGTATACAGGGATGTACACTGTTCAGATGGAGTAGGAAGGAATTCAAAGTATCTCTTCCATGGGGTCAAATGACGAAAGTGTCATCAACATATCGTAACCAACTGCTTGATCGGAGGGGAGAGGAAGATAGTGCCGATTTTTCGAAGTGTTCCATGAAAATGTTGGCCATAACCGGAGAGATAGGGGATCCCATAGGGGCACCTTTCAGTTGTCTGTAGAAGTTACCTTGGAATATGAAGTAGGTGTTGGACAAACAGTGTTTGATTAAGGAAAGACAATCTGAGGGGATGTGGTATTTAGTATCTAAGATAGACAAAGTTTCATCGATATATATATATATATATATATATATATATATATATATATATATAATAAGCAACGAATATATTAGTGGGTATTGCACGCAAATAGAAGAAGGGGCTACTGAAAAGAGTGGTAACCGCAGACATGCATGTTTCAGTAGCCCCTTCTTCTATTTGCGTGCAATACCCACTAATATATTCGTTGCTTATTGTTCATATGTCACGCACTATTCGTACATCTTGTTATATATATATATATATATATATATATATATATATATATTATGATTAACACTTCATAGCTATAATCTATTATGATTGTAATAATTTTATATACACAATTTAATCTAATTAACTTTTGATATATAACGCGTATTGCTATATATTTAATAATTTAAGGACGCTAACTTACCATAAATAGGCAAGTAAAATTTAATATAATTATTCTGTATATCTATTTGCTTCGGCTATAAATAATATCTCTTATACTCAGGGAGTCGTTTCTCGAAAGAATTGCAGTGTTCAAATATATCTTTTGTTTTCATTTTATTTTTTTTAAATCTAAATTAATATTTTTACACAGTTCTACAATTATATATTTATATTCTAAATTTTAATTCAAGAAACACCCTATACTTCTAATTTGACCAAAATTTATTCTATTCAATATTTTACTAATACAATCTATACATTTTTATGATAAAACTCTTACCTCTCTTCATACAGGACTGGCTTTTGAATTCCTCAAACAAAGATCTTTGTTCTGGATGAATTTCAATACTTAGCTTACCTTATAAAGAAAATCTATTAAAATTACAATTAACTAAACAAAATTTCTATATCCAATGATCCAATAATTAACAAAATAATTTCAATAATTTATACGACTTCCAAAATTTTCATTCAAATCAAATAGAACTTTCTCAAATTATCAACGAAATAACCAAATTTAATAATTCACAACTTTGAGAAACTACTATAAAATTAAATAGATCTTTCTCAAAGTGTTAACGAAATAACCAAATTTAATAATTACACAACTTTAAAAAACTAACTAGTATAAAATTTAAACGACCTTTTCAACTTAATGTTCTTTTTCCGCAAACACGTCTGTATATGTTTATTTATGTGGTTCCGCTGTCTTATATTGGGTTCATGTATTTCTTTACCATGTTGCTTCTTTCCAAAATATTTATTTCTGTTTTCAATATAATGTTCTTCTTCAAATTATTTATTAACGTCTCAAATTATTTATTTTGCTCACAATCTTCTAAATATGTTTTTATTTATGTCTACTATCTGTGTTAAAATAATCTCACGTACTATTTTCCCACTCTTGCATTATTCCATAATATTTAATCACTGTTTTCCATATACTGTTTTAATTTTCAATTACATTTGTTCTATTCCTCGTATTGACTATGTTATTGTTAATTTTCAATCTCTGAATCGTCTCCAATATCATTTATTTCGTTATTTTCCTTCTTTTCGGGGTAAAAAACTCCCGTCACCAAAAATGTCAAGTGAATAGTCTCTCGTTTCAACAACTTCTCTCCTCACTTCCTTCCTTAGTTTCCTTAAAGGCTTGTTCAGATATTTTTTTTTATTTTAATCAATGTCATGTATTGTCAAACTTAGATTTTATTCGATGGAAATTAATAGATCAACTACCAACAATACAACCGCATTGAACATGTCATTTTCCTTTCTAATCATAACAATTCTCAATTAACACAGTTCTTATTTCCTACTTCCGTATACCTTTTCAGACGTTAACACCCGTTTCCCAGTTTCTTGTATTACCTACACTAATAAATTTCTCGGTACACTCAAAATTATTATGTTTCTCAAAATACCACTTTGTTTCAAATAATTAAATATTAAATATGTGATCAACACATGTCACTACAATGGTGGGACAAACTGTATGTGACAATATATATATATATATATATATATATATATATATATATATATATATATATATATATATATATATATATATATATATATATATATACTTATATTATGTATATTATATGTACTGTTATAGTTATTAAAGTTTATTGTTATAATTTTTTTATTATTATTATTTTATTTTCGGCTAGCTCAGATTTTTATTTTCATTTTATATTATAAATTTTTTTTTAGAAAAAATATAGAAAAACAATATCCAATCTCTTCAGTCTATTTGTAATTCTTACATATTATCTATAAACTACTAATCAACTATTTCTAATATTAAATACCTTCAGTCCTCAAAATTGTCCTTTTCTAACAAATCGTTCTATAGGCCGTTTCAAAGTTCTCCAGTTTACACACAAAGTCCATTTACATTGTCCCAAAATTGTCTCTCAACTCCTCCAGTCCCTTCAAACATCTTCACTACCTAATTTTCGTCCTTCTCGGTACCCCCCAGCAAACACAAAAACATATTGAATACATATATGTTACATATTTTTTGAAATATAAAAGTCACAGTTATATAAAACTGAAGTCACAACTAGATAATATTTATGTATTGAATACTGACAAAGGCCGGCACAGCTAGAGAACAATAATGATATAAGAAATACATATTATAAATTATATCTCAAATATTTCCAAATTACTATGTAATATATATGTAAAAAGGAGATAATATCTAGAGAATATTTATGTATTACATATTACATAATATAGATGTAACAAAAGTTACCTAATTTTTCTTTTGCCTCACCCCTTACCTAAAATATTTTATTTCATTGGATCTATGAAAAAACTCAGCGAAATTCTTAATTTATAATAAATTCAGAAAAATCTGTTAAAACATTATTTTTCATAGATGAAATGAAATACAATATTTTTAGAAGTGTTGATGGCCAAAAGATTAAGGAACTATTGTTACTATATTATTCAATACCTACCTTATGAATATTTCAAACTTAAAGCAACTTAATACAATTTAATATTTGTAAATTGTAAATGGTATTTATCTATATTTGGAATTTAGTAGCTGGTATTTAGTTACTAAAAAAACAGCAAATAGATGCATATAAGTACATTTATTTTATTAACATAAAAAAGAGAAACTAAAAACAAAACACCTAATGAAAAAAAAGATTGCATAACTAAAAATATTCAAAAACTAAATGATAATAAAATATAAAAAGATAATGCAAAACAAATGAATATTTAAAAACAAAACAATAATTAACCATGAAAAATATTCTCTTAGAAGATTTTTCGATGTCCACTTATAAGCATGTGGGCAATATTAAGTGATATTATCCATTGTTTTGAAGGGATACAGTTTCGCCCTTCTTTTCCCTCTGGAGTCTCTTTATTATCCACACCAAGGTGATTTGATCAAAATCAGTGCATGTCATATTAAACTGTTTCAGCAACGTTTCTAAAAATGTGGGTATATATATTAATTATATTAAATAAATAAATCATATAGTAACAATACCTTAAAATAACTTATTTGATATTAAGTTCCTTATTCTGTAGTTATTTCTATGTCCTAACCATGAGTGAGGTATGTATCTATATTATGTATTTCTGGTTCACCGTCACCATTGTAAGATTTTACTACTTATCGTTTTTCCTGTCATATTGATAAATCACAGAAGTCTTTCAATTTTTTTCGTTTTAAACAGTTATTTTGCCTAAAATTCATAATTTATATTAACCTAAGTATTCGAATATAAACAAATTTCAACAGATAAGTGTTAATTAATCCATTTCAAGATATTTTGTCTTGACTTACTACCTGTTGTCAGAGGATTAAAGATGTGTATTTTATTTGATATTATTACAAAGTCTACTTGAGCCCTAAGTGCATACCTGGGCGGCGGTATTTGTTTCGGAATAACGACTCCCTACATAGGGAATTATTGTTAAACCATGTCTAAGTTGTGAGTTAAAACGAAAATATTATCTTGAAAAGTACTTTAGTGAGATAGGTATAATGTGATTTGTAATTGTTTACTTCATTGTATATTTTAATATAGAACCTTTTTAATACGTTTATTAAATAAGTTCTGGTAAACGACAGTTGAATGAACGGCTTCATTGGCGATGCCCCTTGCCTGTTGAAAATAATAATAATAATAACACTTACATGATGTGTTCTCCATTCCACTACAAACAAAACTGAAAACAAACACACAGACAAAACTAACCAAAAACATTTTAAAATGTTATTATACTTGAAGTTATGTGGGTACATCGACTCGTGACAATTTTAAGTTTATAATACTGAAGACTTTCTTCTTTTTCTTTAGAAAGACATTAGACGAGGTTCGTAAAAAATACATATGAAATATATAAAATATTGTATGTAACAAATTTTACGTATTTAATATATATAAAAAAATTTCATATTCATGTAGCAGAATTTACATCTTAAATACATATAAAATTAGATATATCCAATATATAAAACATTTTATAATATAAATATTGAGAATATATAACAAAATTTATAAATACTACATAAAAAATATATAAACGTTTTATATAAAAATCGTTCCTCTCGTGTTTTATACTTTTATGTAACATATACATTTGTGTCTGCTGGGCGGGCAGTAAACTTCATCCTCGGGAGGAAAAACTTTCCTCCCTTGTTATACAAATAGTTATTGTTCGGTGATTACTGTTAGATACAATAATTAATAGTTTGTCCTTGTATATAAACATTTCAATATTTAATTTGAATACGTTTTGTCATTTATTTAAGTACAAGATAAAATTGCTTTTGATTGATTTTTATGTATGTCTTTATCCTTTTTTGATCATTTAATGACGCATTTTTATGAAACCTTCGTTATAAATTTGAATAATATTTACATAAAAAATTTGTTTAGTATAACATAAGACGGGTAATATAGATAGATACATATAATAATATGTCTTATTCGCACGGAATATTGGAATCGATAAACGAAGTTACCATAGTAACGTGAAACATGCAACTCCCGCTATCAATTTTCCAAAGCACTTCGGCTGAATGACACGACAAACGACACCGCGATTGGCGTTGTCCAGAAATGGAAAACATTCACAGATTCAAAAAGGTAATCTAATAAATAAAATCGAACTAGTCAGGCACTTTGCCTTGATTGCTTGATAGTCGAAATCAATTAGATTAAGTAGGCTATTTGAATGGCGTACGGCATGCTCTTTCTACCTATTATAATATCTCTCTGTTTTTGATTGGCGTTTGTGTTTGAACGTTTAAATTCTATTAGTTTTTGCTCGAAGAAATATTATCTTACATTATTCATAATATTGAGTGTTTGTGTTTCGTTTTTTCATTTTAAAAGTATGATGTTGACAATGTGATTTTAGTTACGAGGTGGTTTATAAAAATACGTATTTTAGAGAATGGTGTACCCTGAACAACTAATTTTGGACCAAGTCGTCAACAAAACCGTTCAAAATGCTTCTTCGTGGTGTAGCGAACCGCTGGAAAAAAACAGCAATAATATATTTATTCAAGAAAAGCCCATAGATGAACCGATTAAAGATAAATACGTTGAAAGTTCTTATAAAAACGGCGGAATTCATCAGACGTAAGTACATAAATGTTTGAAGCATTTTTACGAAAACAAGTTATCTTTTTTATAAAATGTATACTCAAAAGGTGCTTTTAAACGGGTAATATTTTACTACTATATATGTGTAGCTGCAGCAGCAACATATCCGACAATATTGCCAACAATGGCAGCCAGACTATGCAATATGGAGTAATGGGTTTTTGTCAACGACTATTTGATAATGTTTATATATTACGTGTACTTTTTCAAGTATAATGACGCACATTATGCACCCTTAGTGACGTCATATATAGGAATTTTCGTTTTGTAACTAAGGATTGGTACTCACCGACATTGACATAGATTTTTGTTATAAAAAGTAATCAAAATTATACCATATAGCAATTAAATTGATCTACCTACCTGGCAGCTTCAACACTTCGAATTTCTACGCGAATCAAATTAGGATTCTGTGGGCTATATAATCTGAAACCATTTGGTTATCTACTTTAGGTAGATTTTCCGGGCTTGCTTTCACATATCCTTGCTCTTTAGTTATAAAATTGCAGATAAATTCTGCATAAACTACCTAACTTGAAACGTGCTTGAACAATCATTAAAAGCGAATTAGGTTATGTTTACTTATGACAACTGTCTGAGCATAACCTCGGATGTTTACCAAAGCTTCGTGTTCTTCTTTACCGATCGACTTCAGTTAGGGCTGTCCCGAAATGCAGCCGAATCTTCTCAATCGTTTGGACATCCATTAAACCCTTAGTGAATGTTGAATTGTTTTTCAAATATCACTCCAATCATTATAAAAATAGGTTGAAAATTTAATCACTGTAATGGTTATAATATGAAAAACAATAAATTGACGATAGTGACATTGAATAGGCTACTTTTTGAAAAACTTTATTATTGCAACTCGATAACTAAATGCTGTACATATTGTAATGTTTTTATTATTTATTTACCTAAACAGTAAACGGGTGGAACTTTAAACACACGGTATGGTTACTTACGAATTTATTTAAACACTAAACTAATCACTAACACTTAATTTATATACACACAATTTTAATTATTAATTTATATCAACACTTCACTGTTCGCTATTTCGGTGTATTCTTGTTTATTTCACGAGATCACTTTATCAACTAAACTGGTAACAAAAACAATGTCTAGATAAGATAGTCACAATCGTAAACAATTCTAAGAAATCCCTGCGCATCCGCCATAATTTTAACTTTCTTACATGGCTTAGACAGAGTCGGATTCAGGGACTGTTTCGTAACATTACCCCTTCCTTAAATGGAAGTTCCTCCTGGAACTTTTGTGTAGCCGAGACTGGATGTTTGAATCGGTAACTGGCTCCATTTCTACACTTTCCGGTTTTATGGAAATAGCAGGGGACCGTCTTCATCGGATACTGATAACGGGGGTTTTAGCTGCAAATTAATATCTGGACACCGGAATCTCGAAAGATAACATCTACCATGTTCCTGATGACTCGCCAATCCAACTGGTTACTCGCTATCTTAGGCATAGCCAGTTTCTTCACGCTGGATTCTAACACATGGTCTAGGAGGTTTCGAAGTGCTTCCCTCACATCGCGGTAGGTAGACGAATCTTGAAATTCATTTTTAGTTACCACGTGGAAGACGTACCGCGAATTATGTTTCAGTATCTTGCCAGGGGCTGGAATCTCGTCTTCAAGTTTTTCTAATTGCCCGAACTTCTTTCGAAAGACGGTTGCTAACCCTCGTGCGTTCTTGATACGGGCGGGGATGTTGTATGCCAGTGAATAATATTCCGGGAGAGTGTACAAATCTTGTCGTTGTTCTGAAGTGACTCCATATCTAGCTTTCCCGGTACCTCCATACGCGCCCATAAATTCATCGAAGGTAGTGTCAGACACATCTCGAATATGGTTTACTCCTTTCTCTAGTTCATAGTCTCCTTCAAAGGGTGCTAGTCGGTTTTGGTGAACTTGCTTATGCGAGATATAACATCATTGATCCTTTTCTTGATCAAGTATGGACCTTCCCAGGATTTTTGTAATTTTGGAGAAAATCATTTTCTCCTCGTCGGGTTGTGTAACCGTACTTTGTCCCCTTCTTTAAAACCGCCTTCTTGGCCTGTGTGTCGTACCGACTTTTCATTCTGTCGCTGGCAACTTGAAGATTTGTTCGAACTAATTCATGAATATCGTCCAGCCTTCTTCTCAATTGGATCACGTAATCTTCTCCTGCTAGATCTTCTCCAGGCCGACAGCCAAATTCCAGGTCACAAGGAAGTCTCATTTCACGTCCAAACTGGATTTTCGCAGTTGTTTCACCCGTGGACTCATTGACGGCAGATCGATAAGCCAATGCGAATAGGGAAAGATACTGGTCCCAATCTCTCTGATGGCTGGAAACTATTTTGGACAGATATTTTCCAATAGTCCTGTTCGTTCTCTCGACCATTCCATCTGACTGTGGATGTAATGCTGTTGTCCTGGTCTTCTTCATTCCCAGCTTGTCGCAAATCTCCTGGAATCGATGGCTTTCAAAATTTCTTCCCTGGTCACTGTAGACTTCCAAGGGCACTCCATATCGACTGATAAATTCTTTCACCATACATCCGCGACAGTTGTGGCCTCTTGGTTCGGGATAGCGTAAATTTCCACCCACTTTGTAAAATTATCCATTACAACCAGTATGTATTTGCCACCATTTTCTGCCGTTGGAAATGGTCCAGCGATATCTAAAGCAATCCTTTCGAAAGGGCTTCCAACATTGTACTGTTTCATGGGCGCCTTTCTCTTGCGATGTGGTCCATTAGTCGTAGCACAAGTCGTACATTTCTTACACCAGTCCTTCACATCGTCGGAGCTGTTCATCCAATAAAACATTTCACGGACTAGCTGAAGGATTTTCTTCACTCCCAGGTGACCTCCCAATGGACTGTCGTGTAATTTCTTCAGTACCTTAGCTACTCTCGTTCTAGGGATAACTAGCCGTCTCCTCATCTCGGAAACATCATCGTTTTCGAGGACTTTTTTCAACAGCCCTTCTTCCAGGACAAGGGAGTCCCACTGAGCCCAATACGCCTTGAGTTTCGGTGAAAATTTTGACACTTCTTGCCAGGTAGGTCGCCGATTTTCTTTCTTCCATTGCCGGATCATCTTCAGGTGAGGATCATTCTCCTGATCTTCTCTGATCCTGGTGGGTGACCATTCTTCATTAACTACAGTAATTCTTGAAACGGCAACTTCCTTAGATTTCGACTTATTGCATTGTGAATAGTCTACAGGGCATGACCGTCTAGGCAAAGAGTTGGTTTTTCGGTGATTCACATCAGCTGGATGTTCAACCCTGTCTGATTTCCCCTGTGACTGGAGTTCTTGGGTTACAGGAGTCTTGGGGCTCTTAGACGGACTGCGTACGTGCTCTAGCTCGCCACACTTCCGCCATTTGATCTTATTCGGCTTCTTGTCTGCCATACCTTTCAACAAGTTGATGATCTGGTCAATTTTATCATCGTCATCTTCTTCCTGCATGGTCCTACCTTTGTTGTACCGCAAACCCTTCGCGGCTGCTTTGCATTTAAGAGGTTCTTGGTTTGCAGGAGTCGTAGGAAGCTTACACAAACTACGTGCATGCTCTAGCTCGCCACAATTACAGCACCTGATTTTCTTCGGCTTCTTGTCTACCATACCTTTCAACAAGTTGACGATCTGGTCAAGTGTGTCATCGTCACCTTCTTCCTGTATGGTCCTAACTTTGTTGTAACCCGAAGCCTTCGTTGCTGCTTCATATTCAAGAGCAGCTGTCAATGCGTCAACTAATGTTTTGGGATGGGCTAAGCGAAGCGTCCTCTGCATATCGGGGTCACGTAAGCCATCAATAAACGCCTGTATGCCCAAACATTCCATCATGTTCTCTGCTGCTGATGGATAAGCAAATCGAAGGAGTCGAGCAATATCCACTTCATGATCTTGAAGTGCTTCGTCACGTTTCTGCCTTCGGTTCTTCAGCTGGGATTGGTACAAATGTTCGGGACCATATCGCATGTCCAACCTCTTCTTCAGCTGCTCGAAATCATCTGTTTCTTCCAGAGGTATCGTCTGAAGTATCGGACCAATTATTCACTCTAGCGGCTGCTTCAAATTGTTTCACATAATCGGTCCACGATGTCTTTCCGTCGAACTGCTAATATGTTCTAACTTAGGGAGTGTTTTTGGCTTGTAAGGTTTTGTTTGCTCGGTCTTCTTTTCTTCCGCTGGCGTGTCTTCAGTTCTTGAATCTGTCATCTTTCTTTCTAACTCCTTGATTTTCTCGTTTATCTGGTTTTCCATCATTGACATCTTATTCTCAATATCCGATTTTAGTGACAATGTCGTTTTTATTGATAAGATGTCGGCAGATATATCGTTGTTCAAAGCAGAAATCTTGTCAATATTAGCAGAAATATCGTTCTTCATGGCTGAAATCTTCTCGTCCATACTAGTAGACATCTTGTCCATGTTAGCAGAAATATCATTCTTTATAGTAGAAATCTTCTCATTCATGGTTGAAATATCGGCAGAAATTGACGAGATTAAGGTGGAAGTTTCGGGATCGAAGCCCATCACTTACTAGTGCCACTTTAAGTCTTTCTACTAACTCACTCTTCTTACCGGACGTTTCCAACTCGCGATTTTCCAATTCTGCCTTTAGTTCAGTTACTTTCAGGTCACTTAGTCTTTTGGCCATTTTTACGTTGATATTCATTTATATCACCCCACACCTGACACCAATGTAATGTTTTTATTATTTATTTAAACAGTAAACGGGTGGGATAAACTTTAAACACGCGGTATGGTTATTTACGAATTTATTTAACCCTCGAATACTTACCATACTAAATCACCTTTTAATACTAACCATCGTAAGATTTACGACGATAAAAAGAAACAACTCTAAAGAAAATGTTCCTAAGCTTTAATAAATTCGTAAAAATTTTGTAACATAGAACAGGGTATTAACGCACTAAATCTAATAAAAAAAGGATATATTATATATATTATGACTGCAGGACACACAAAGAAGGGCGCGATGTTCCCCGCAAAAAGGCCGATGGCAGTGTTGGTAATGGTGGGTTGACATACGGCGTTTTTTGGCTGGACAAAATTGACACATTGCTCGTTTCTTTACATTTTCTATTGGTGTTTCCTGTCCTAGCTGCAGATTTAAAATATTTTCTATCAACAACCTAACTAAAGTTGGCCATTTTACGCGATGCTCCAAGCACTGTTTCGTGAGCTGTTCTGAGAGAATAGCCATAAACTGTTTTCTTGAAACAATTTTACATCCCTTTCTTCTTTGATTATGATTATAAATTATCCAGGCGTTTATGCAGGAAATATTGATCATACCATAAAAAAGGCAGAGCGGCCATCTTCGTGTTTTTCGTGAAGTACTTCTGCTCCCACACATTGGATCAAACGTATCGACGCCGTATTTAGTTTTGTTATAAAACTTAACTAAATCTGGTTTTCCTGATGTCATGTTTTGTACCTCCGAACTAGCATGCATAGTAGATAGTAAAATAACTACTTTTGACACCTTAGTTTTATAGGATACCATTGTTGTCTCGTTATCAAAGCAACGTAGTGAGCTTCCAATAGGTCGATTTTTACTATCCAACATTTGTGGCGGTATCTCTTTTTTTGTTGCTTCTTAGAGTGCCTACCAGGGTCAAGTTATATGGAGGCTTTAATAATTCCTTAGCCAGTGGTATACTCGTGAACCAATTATCCATGGTCACGTTTCTGTTGCTTCCATAAATTGCGTGGGTTAATTTTTTTACGTAATATTGTCCTAATGGTTGTCCATCGGTTTTGGTTCCCTTTCCCAAATATACTTCAGCATCGAACATATACTTTGTACTTTGTGCCAACATCACACACCATAACAATTTTCAAGCCATACTTTGAAGGTTTATTGGGTATGTACATCCTCAAGGGACATCTACCCCTGAAAGCTAAGAGCTGCTCGTCTATTGTAACGTATGACCCTGGTTTATATGATCTTCGACTGTTGCTTATTAGTTGGTCCCATATTTCTCGAATTGGTGCTAATGGATCGTCTATTTTCCTTTCAGGTCTAGTTTCCTTGTTGTCAAAACGTAAGCAGTCTACTAGAAACTCGAATCTTTCGCGACTCATAGTAGCTTTGTATATGGACCCGGAAATTTTGTCATCAAACATCTCCCTTGTAGACAAATGATTATATTTTTGATAATCAGCAAATATCAATAGTTCAAGTAAAGCATGAAGTTCCTCCAAATTCACTTGTGAGGTAGTCAATTTTTGGGTAGTGTATTTCTGCGAACGGATTGAAATTTCGTGATTTGTGTACTCCACTATTTTTTCTAGGATACTTGGATCTAGCAGACAAAGAAAAACATCCAGAGGGGTTTCTGCCGCTTTAGTATCATTTCTAGGACCTTGTATGATATGCAAAATATTACGCGATGGTATTTTAGTTACCGCCTTTGCCACCGAGGACCACCTATGGCCGTTTTTTCCCTTAAGACTTACAGGTAGCCTGGCATTCCTTGACTTTAAGATTAGATTTGTAGGAACTGTTTTATTGTTCTCATCATCTATAACTGAACACTCTTGCATATGTTCGCTTTCAGTAATATTTGCTCCAACGTTATACTGATCCCCGCTCTTTAGGAATTTGTTTTTTCCCTTTTCGTCATGTTTGATTTTTCCTTTTTTTATTTTTGCTAGTTGATGGTTTATCATAATCAGAATCGGAGTCACTTGAAGGGCTATATTCTGACCCCGATGGAACAAATACTTCAACGTCGTCATCCAATTCGGAGCCGCTATCCGATTCGCAGGCATTTTCATCGCTTTCACCAGGAAAAAGATCTTATAAACACTTCTCCATTTCAAATTCCAATTCTTGTGGGTTTAGTGGTCTTAACATATCTAATTTCTTTTTATTCATATTTATTTACTGTAAAAAAATATGAAAAATCGGTCCCGATGCCAAATGTTTAATAATAACGTTAATACTTACCTTCGTAAAAAATACGACATTACCGTTGAAATAACCCACTTCCTTGGCACTTTGCACCATTTTAAAAACGTGGCAGGTCGAACTCAAGTCTACTAAGGCATAGACTGGCGCTCAACTTTTATAGATGCTTCTCGACGATAAACACGTGGTCAAACTAGATGCCCGTCGTAAAATTGGTAAGTGTTCTAGGGTTAAACACTAAACTATTCACTAACACTTAATTTATATACACACAAACTTAATTATTAATTCATATTAACAGTTCACTGTTCGCTATTTCGGTGTATTCTTGTTTATTTCACGAGACCACTTTATCAACTAAACTGGTCACAAAAACAATGTCTAGATAAGATAGTCACAATCGTAAACGATTCTAAGAAATTCCTGCGCATCCGCCATAATTTTAACTTTCATACATGGCTTAGACAGAGTCTGATTCAGGGACTATACCAGTGTGCTGTTTCGTAACAATATTATAAAATGGCAAATATTCAATTTTGAACGATTAGCGTATACCGCCTGTAACTCTTATGCTCCCGATAAAATGATTTAGTCTAGTGCTGTAATTTTTCAATTTTTATCTATTCCATCTCTTCATTTTCAATCTATACGTTGAAAGTATAAGTGCTCATACAATATTCCTTTTTAATAATAACAGAAATCATTCCTCATTTAATTCTAACGTAAAACAATAATCGGATCATAGACAACGGGAAAACGTAAGAGGCACATGGCATTACCAGTGTGTTAGAATTTGAGGAAATTAAAAGTGCATTTTGACTTATTTTTTAACGATCTTTTCAAATCTGTTATTATTTTTTATGAACGTAAAAAAGTTAGGTCGCTTTTTACAGTTTTGTACACGAATTCCTATGTCGCATTTTATAAATAACACACTGTATAAACAACTTAAAACCATAAAGGCAACTAAATTAACTGTCTCGACCCTTACTTTGTGGAATCTACTCATATTAGTGTTTTAAATGAAACTTACTGTTTCTAGTTAACTCCACAATATATTGAATTTTTAAAATGTTTTCAATATATTGTGGAGTTAACTAGAAACAGTAAGTTTCATTTAAAACACTAACATAAAGGCAACTGTCAACCTATCGAAATTGTATTCATATACGAGGTTTGTCAAAAATTATTATTCACAATTTTAGGACAGCTAATAGACAATTTATTCAAGATCGTATAAGGCATTTAGTAGACGCTTTCTCTACGAGAGCTCAGGCCGCTAGAGAACGTATTGAAACTCCCGCTACTCCTTCTTCGATCAGCAGCAGAGAAACGGTTGATCAACAAACTGCGATTCCAATGAAGCCCAAACTAAGTATTTCTTTTTCTGATAAATACGTAGATGATTCTTTGGACACAAACGGTGGAAGATCGGATTTTCTTACATATTTTGGCAAGTATCTAACCAGACAGTTTGCTTTTTAAAAAAAAATATTGTGAATCGAGTTATTCAATAAACTATAGCTAGATATTTAAGAGGACTTTTGTCTGCGGTAAATTAGATACAATTATATGATTATAATAATGTAGGAAACAATAATTAAATTGATTTAGGGCATTAGCAGGGCCGGATTAAGACATTAGAGCGCCCTAGACTGACATCAGTTTGGCGCCTCTAAACTAGGCAAGTAAAAATATAAATACAAGTAAAATAAAAGGCGTTTCACAAAATATATATGTATTTGTGAAAATGTACAAATCGATTATTTAAAGGTGGATTTTACGACACTTAATACTTGACAATTTTTGTATGATAGCGTCAAAATTTCTATCTTTTAGTGCCTCGCATTCTATACATAATATTGAGAGGTCAGCAATTTTATCGTCTGTTAAAGAATTTCTTAAGTAATTTTTTACTCGTTTTAACACGGAGAAGGACCTTTCGCACGTACAATTCGTCACTGGAAGACACAGATATATTCTTAAAATAATGTCCATGTTGGGAAACCTACAAATTAAATTTCTGCTGCGGAGTGTTTGCAACCATGACATAGTTTTTGTTGTTTTTTTTCTCAGAGTTAGGTGAGTCCAGAGTTTGAATAAAATATTTGAATTGTACACATTCATTTTCAAAATTACAATCCAAATCTCTAATATAAATTCCTTGAATATATCTGCACTTTCCTTTTATTATATTGTCTTCAGTGTTTTCTAAGTTTGTAAGAAAACCAAAAGATCCATTGATTTCATCGTACGAATTTTTTCGCCTCTCGAGTTCTGATACTATATTGTCTACAACCACGTAGAACATATTTACTTCCGGATGTGTCCTACCATCCAAAGTAGTTTCTCCAACATCACTTTCTCCTGGCAAACATCTCCTTTTTTTCTTCCTTTTCGAATCCAACGTATAGGTACTACATTTTGTTAACAATTTACCGCTTTCCTCGTATTTGTTATAAGTTGTTCTCATTTCCGTAACAAAGTGAATTAATGATTTATAGAGTTGAACGGCTGTCACTATATACATACTTTGCTTTTGCAAAGACTGGCTTGTTTTGTGGAATTGAATTAAAATATCTCTCCAGAAGGAGACTATAATACCAGTCTCCAAGCTTAACATTTTTTGCAATAAACCCTTCCCCTCAGCTTTTGTTTTAGGTGCTTGCGAAGTATCATTCACAATAAAATTCAAAGCTTCTTTAAAAGCATCGTAACTGTCATAAAGAGCGGTGCAGGCATCGACTCTAGCTGACCATCTAGTAACTGAAAGTTTTTTTAGGCACATGTAGTTCTGACCCACTCACAGTTCTGTTACGTGTTAAACACTCTTTAATTATTTCCCACCTATAGGTTGATGCTGAAAAGAAAGTGTATATTTCTTCCACAAACAAGAAGAAATTTGTTACAACAGGAGAACACTCTGCAGCGCAGGTTCCTACTAAATTCAGTGAATGGGCAGAACATGGTATAAATTTTGCCAATTTGTTCTTTTCCTTGATTCTAGCTTGCAAACCAGAATATCGACCAGACAAGTTTCTAGCGTTATCGTAAGATTGTCCTCTACAGTTCTGTATGTCTAATGACATATGTTCCCCAGTTGAACTTAAAGTGTTGACAGCCGCAGACATTTTGATCCCACCTGATGTTCATCATCCTCCTCTTGAAACTTCAATACAATATAAGTCGAACTCAAGTGCGACTCCTGTTGAAGATTTTTATTATGATTTTCGACACGCCAATTTTGAAGCTATACGCCAATGTTTGGAAGCTATGGACTGGGATGGGCTTCTTCAGGGGAAGGAACTTTCAGATATGATTTTTACTTTTTATGACGCTTTGTACTCGGTAATTGAGTTATTTGTTCCCTTGAAGAGATTTGTTATTGACAGATTCCCACATTGGTATTCCTTTCAACTTAAAAGCCTGGTTAATGATAAAAAGGTTGCACATGGGATTTATAAACAAAACAGAACTCCCCAAAATTATGAAATATTCAGTCAGTTAAGAGAACAATGTAAGATAATATCTAAAGAATGCTATTTAAATTACATACATTCTGTTGAAACCTCCGTTAAAAGTAATGTTAAAACTTTTTGGAATTTTGTACGTACTAAAAGATCAAATAACTGCATACCTGAAAATATGAACCTTGACAACTCTTTTGCTTCTTGTGGTAATGAAGTTTCAAATCTGTTTGCCAAGCATTTTTCATCAGTTTACACTACTCAAAATCTGAATCTTAATTTAAATGATATTGAAATTGAACCGAAACTTAACGTCTCCTCTTACCACATTCCAATTTCGACCATTTATGAGAAATTATCAAACCTTGACACAAAGAAAGGTCCTGGTCCAGACATTATTCCTCCAATCCTACTTAGAACTTGCAGCTTCATTTTGTCTCGCCCTCTCTTCTATATTTTCAATAAATCTTTGGAGACAGGTGAGTTTCCTGATTACTGGAAACTAACTTTTGTTACCCCAATATACAAATCGGGAAGCAAGACTGACATCAAAAATTACCGACCCATATCTATTCTCAGTACTATACCTAAGGTGTTTGAGAACATTATAGCAGACTACCTTACATATGACTGCTCTGGCATCATAACTGAACAACAATATGGCTTTTGTGCTGGGAAATCGACTGAATTAAATCTAGTTACCTATGTCGATTTCCTGTCTGAAGCTTTGGAGAGGGGTTGCCAGATTGATTCTGTGTACACTGACCTCTCTAAGGCTTTTGACAGGGTCAACCATACTCTCTTACTTCAAAAGCTTGATAAATATGGTGTAGGTGGGGTGTTACTACAATGGATTAGTAGCTATCTTACGAACAGGACTCAAATGGTTAGAGTAAACCACCACTATTCTAACTTATTTCAAGTAACCTCAGGTGTTCCTCAGGGGTCACACCTTGGTCCCTTATTATTGAACTTATTTATCAATGACATTATTCATTGTTTTAGGTATGGCAAAGCACTACTATTTGCAGATGATTTAAAACTTTTCCTAACTATTCAAACATATTTTGATGCTCTCAGGCTTCAGTCTGATCTTGATAATCTATCAAACTGGTGCTCCTTAAATGGCATGGACTTGAATGCTATTAAGTGCCATGTCATGCGCTTTTATCGATCTCATGTACCTTCTACTACTTTCGATTATACCTTAAATGGTCATGTCTTGGAGTCTGTTAATCGAATCAAGGACCTTGGAGTTATTCTAGATCCCACCTTAAGCTTCAATCAACACATACCTACAGCTATCCATAAATCCATGAAAATGTTAGGTTTTATCAAAAGGCTAACCCACGATTTTTCTGACACATCTGCAATTAAAGTCCTTTATTGTTCACTTGTCCGACCCCATCTTGATTATTGTTCTTCTGTCTGGTCTCCTCATTACATAACACTCAGCAGGAACATTGAAAATGTCCAACACAATTTTCTTAGATACATGGCCTATAAATTGGGTATCTTTTGCGATTATGAATTGTTAGAGCATTTTCTGAACATCCCCTCTTTGGAAACTAGGAGGAAACAGAGAGACCTGACATTACTTTTCAACATTATCAATGGCAGACGTAGTTGTGCTGAACTTCTAGCAAAAATTAATCTTCATGTTCAAACCCGATCAACCCGACAGCAACAAACATTTTATGTACCTTTTTATCGTTTAAACAATACTTTCAATAGCTGTATTCCAAGAATGTTAAGATTAGCCAATACTCATAATGATCTTGAGATGTTTAGCACCCCCTTTCATCACTTTAAAACTCAGTTACTGAGTGCCGAGCTTTAATGTTCTGATGTTAATGCTTTATTGAAGTTTATTGTTTGTTGTCTTTTGTCTTTTTAAATTTTTAACCTCTTTTTACTAATTCTTTATTGTATGACATGTAAATATTCCATATCTTTTCATTTTATTTTAATTATAATTTTAGAATTGTAATTTATACCTAAAATGGGCTTGCCCGTAAATAAATAAATAATAACTTTCAAAACTGCTGTTTCCATACTTGAAGCTTTGTGCCCTACCTTGGCAGCAAATGTAATAAATCGTTCTACTACCGAACCATTTTCAATTACATATCTGAGAACAACAGTCAGTTGGTCAGTATGGGATATGTCGGGTGTAGAATCTATGATTATTGCAAAATATTTCGTGTTTTTTATTTCTGATGCAAATTGTTCTCTTAGATCAACCGCCACGAGTTTTATAAATTCATCACAAATAGTTGATGACAAATAAGAAACATTTCCTTTTCCTTGTTTCAATGTGGGTTTTCAGAAACGGATCGAATTCTGCTGAAAGCTCTAACGAACCTAGGTAGTTGCCGTTATCAATAGCTCCAAACATTTCACTAGAACCTTTAAATGCTAAGTAACACGATGTCAAAAATTTTATAACTGCAACTACTCGTTTAAGAATGTTAACCCAGTAATATCTTCCTGCAAGGTACTGCTTATGAACTTCGGTATCTATTTTCCCTAAGACATTTGATCGCGCAATATACGCCTTCGCATTTTCACAGTGTTCAGAAGAGTTTTCATGTTCAGAAATCCGATGGGTATTTTTCCAGGCGTTGAATCCAGTCATGAAATAATTCGTTTTTGTCCGGTTAAATAATTTACAATACAAACAATAAACATTTCCTGTTAGTGCTGAATATAATAGCCATTGACGACGTACAGGTTCCCCGTTGTGCATAGTTTTGAAAAACATATTTTTTGAAGCAAATCTACTATGAATATCATAAATTCGTTTCGATTTTTGGAAATCCATTTTAGAAATTTCTTGTACAATTACAGATGGGTTCATTACAATGTAATTTATGAAACTTTCGGTTATAGCCCATTCAGCTGGGTCTGTGAAATCGACTTTTGAAAATAATTCTGACGTTTCTTGAGGATTACTTGATGAAGATGGACGGTCCTGAATTTCATCAGTATTAGAATTGCATGAGTTTATTGCGGTTTCTAGAGGATACAAAAATAAAAAGTACATTCTTACACCGCGCCATTCAATTATCTGCTTACCTCTATCCATAATATCATCATTACTGAGAGTTGGTTATTCATTATCTGCATCGGCTTTCGTATCTCGAACAGGTTGACAAAAAAAATTAATTTAGTTTGGGCATTTTTTTCAATAACTTCTCCATTTTTTCTTGCTTTTCTTATTCAGCCTTCTTCCTTTCACACCCACTAAGTTTTCTACTTCCTCCACTTCCACTCATTGTTTTCGATAAAATGATAAACAAAACAAAACAAAAATACCGTAACTCATAGATATTATTTTAATTGACGATTACTCCATTACTGCCAGCGACAGTGTTGCCAAAGCTCTTGTGTTTTGCGTACTAGATTAGTCTTGAAAAAAGTACTACATTTTCATATTCATGTGTTTAAATAAATTATAAGAAACGAAACGTTTTTCTTGTTAATAAAATCCAAAATAATAATCTAAACATATTCAAAATGAAATTGATTGTCTCGACCCTTACTTCGTGGAATATGCTCATATATTAAGCCAATCACAAGTTAGGTTACTTCTTGGTCTAGCCAAAAATAACTACTAAACATCAGGTAGGCATAAAATGAAATGTAACTTCTGTCATTCTGACGATGATATTGATTTATCGAAACAATTGTCAATTTTTTAGTATTTTCAATAACTTGTATTATATTGTGGAATTAACTAGAGACCTTGAGTTTCATTTAAAAACACTAATATTCAAAATGTTTTTTTCTAATACACACAACCAAATTTATATGGAATCGCTCCATATTTTCCCTGTGATCATGTAAAAAACTTCATAACTTTCTTGTTAAACAATATACCAACCTTTTTTAAACGATAAGCTGCTTAGAAATAATAAGTATTTACTAAAGTTTTTGTAACAAGCTAATTTTATTGCTAATTCACTCCAGTTTTTAACCTTTTTGGTCCGAAATAGATAAATTTGTAAACTTTTTTTCAACGAAAAACTAAGTTTATTTTATCACATTGGAAGAAGTAGAGTAAATCAACTTCGTAGGTATGTTGTTTAACAAGAATCAATATATAAATTAAAAATTTGTTTTTTCATGTATTGTGGACAGTGGATATAAAAAGTACTAGATTTTTGCTTAAACGTACTAGCGTACAGAAAAAGTAAAAAAAGTACTAGATCTAGTACAATTGTACTAGACTGGCCAGCGACCAGCGACTGAACTAACTCAACTGACTACCTGCAATACCTTCAATTTTTAAGATAAATGTTTCCAAAGTTTATCAATTTTTTTTTGTAAACTTTGATGCTGCGTTTCCAATCACCCTTTGTCGTTTTTTTTTGTTTTGGCGAGCGCAAGGCGCACGTGACGGTACTTTGCATATTAGCATATTTATCTCTGGCGGCATCCCATCACTGCCGCAAATCAGCAAAAAGAGATTTGTCTATAGTTATCACAATACCGCATTGATAATCAAAATACAGGGTGGCTCAAAATTGACTCCCGTCCTTTCAGAATATGAATCGGGGGGCTAAAACGAATTAAAACGTAAGAATAAAAAAATTGCGTTAAGTCCATGGTTACAGAGTTATTGACAAAAAACAAAGATCTAACATTCAATGTTTACACTTTATTAAAAACGAATATTTGTTATAAAACAAGAAATTAATTTATAAAAGGTGTTCAAACAAATCGCCTCCTACTTCAATGCAAATATTTGCACGATTTATCATTGAATCACGAACCCTCTGTAGCATGTTTTCGTTTATAAATGTCACAGCAGCGTGAATACCAGCTACTACATCTTCCGCACTCTCAACAGGTTCAAAGTAAATTTTTTCTTTTAAGAATCCCCAGAAGAAAAATCTAATGGATTTAGATCTGGAGATCTAGGAGGCCATAGTACGGGTCCACCTCTTCCAATCAAACAGTCGGGGAATGTTTGATTTAGTAATGTTCTCACTTGTCTACCATAATGTGCAGGAGCATCATCATGTTGGAACCAACAATTCAATCTAGTTGCTAATGGAACTTGATCGAGAAATGGTAGTGGTGAATTGTCGTTTAAAAAATGAAAATACGATGGTGAATTAAGTCGGTTAGGTAACATATTTGGGCCTTTGGGGATATCTTTTACGTATTAAATAAGGGTTTTCATCTCTCCACTCGTGCAAATTATGAGTATTTATAATCCCTGTCTGGGTAAATGTACACTCATCAGTAAACATAATATTTTCTATAAAATGTGGATCATTGTTTACGTTATCCAATAACCATCTACAAAAATTAATCCGAAGCTCCCTATCTCCTTCATGTAAAACTTGAACTTTTTGAGGCCTAAATGGATATAAGCCATTCCTTCTTAATAATCTATGAATGGTATCTTTTTGGAAATGCGTTTATCTCGATGTAACTCGAAGACTTGTATTTGGTTCCGCTTCAACAAAATCAAGAATTTGCTCTTCTTGGACGACGTTGAGCGTAGAATGGCGTCCTCCCTTATTTAATCTGGGATTTAAATTACCTGTTTCCAGTAATCTTTGTTCAACCCGTCGTATAGTTTTTGCATCAGGGTGCCGTCGATTTGGGAATTTTACGGTATATGCTCTAGCTGTAGCACTGGCATTATCATTATGCGCACCTAATACTTTTAACATATCAACATATTCTCGATTGGAATAATAACGTTCCATTTTTAAAACAAATAACGGTATGAAATTATACTTATACTTATTATAACAAAAGTTGACAGAACTAATAATTAACATTTAACATTACCACAGCAACCTATGCTACTCATTTGTTTTTAGCTGACTTCGTTTTTAATAAAGTGTCAACATTGAATGTTAGATCTTTGTTTTTTGTCAATAACCCATGGACATAAAGCATTTTTTTTATTCTTACGTTTTAATTCGTTTTAGTCCCCCGATTCATATTCTGAAAGGACGGGCGTCAATTTTAAGACACCCTGTATATGGATGTAAAGCGGTGCTTTTCAATCTATCCAAGTATTCAAACCCGGCCGACTGAAATAATGATGTCTCTATTCACTAATGTTGTCAATAATAATATATTAAAGTATAAGTGGATAAAGAGGTCTTTCAAACACGCGCGATTTTTCGAGCACGACGGCGCAGCCGAAGTGCTCGAAATAGAGCAAGTGTTTGAAAGACCAGTTATCCACGAATACTTTACGCTATTTTTTTTTATTGGGACACTTTGGAATCATAAAATATTATTAAGGCGGCGCCAGACATTCGGTATTCGGCGAGTACCGAGCGACTGCTCGCAGAGTGGCAAGTAGTTGAGTTACTCGGCAGGTGAGCGCGGATTAATCACCAAATGGAAAGCACCTAAAGCAGATATTCGCAATTCGTCACGTAACGGAGTCTCTGTGGGTATAACGAATATTCAGTATAAAGTGTATTTACGGCTTGCAATGGATAATGATACAGAGCTCGTTATTAGCTTGGCTACATTTGTAGTAATGTCTTGTGGTAGTGTGTTATTAAACAAAATAAAGAAGAAGCCCAGAAGAAGGAGATGGTGGATGGTTTCACTTAATAAAAGCAGAAAAACGTAGGTATTGAAGCTGGAAATAATTTCTTGATTTCAATCTGCCTTTTGAAATATAACATTATTGTTTCATTTTTATATGCATTTTCCAGTTGTTTAAAATATTTTTGTTTTAGCTATAGTGCCACAAACCTAATGGCAGATCTGCTCAAGGAACCATCCGGAAAATTTGAAAATTTTTGCCGAATGTCGAGCGATGATTTTAATTATTTACTTTCAAAAGTGGGACCAATGATTCGTAAGAAAGATACCAAGTGGAGAACAGCGATTCCAACAAATGAGCGCCTTGCCATAACCCTTCGATTTCTTGCAACAGGAGACAGTTTTAAAAGTCTTCACTATTTGTTCAAAGTGTCTCCACAGCTTATTTCCGAAATAGTCCCAGAAGTTTGTAGTGCTATCATTGCAATTTTACAGGATTATGTTAAGGTAAGTAATTATTTTTAAATTAAAGAAAACTTCGAGGAACATTTTCTAAAACTGTTTATTTAAGAAATTAAAAGTAACATTATTGGAAATTAGTAAAAAAGGTTACCAAAGGCCGAGAATCCTCATCAGCAACAATATCAGCATTTTGAATGACATTCTGTGATGGAAAAGTTTCTTGAGTTGAGTGGAATGCTGCTTGATGTGAAAGTGACTGCGAATATTGGGAAACAGTATGGTTCGAACTTAATGAAAACTGAGAGATAGGTGATGGTGAGCTGAGTCTAGTAGATAAATTTTCCATTTGACAGGGAGGATCCATGTCATTATTCTGGGTTACATTCTGTGGTGATGAAGTTTCTTGAGGTGAGTGGAATGCTGCTTGATGATGTGAAAGTGACTGCGAAGTATGGTTGGAACTTGAAGACAGGGGGCTAGGTGTTGATGAGCTTTGTTTATAGTCGTGTGTACATAAAATATTCAGCTGCCGAGTAGGATTTATCTCATTATTAGCATGTGAGATACGAGAATTCATTTTCATTTCAAACAATATGTTATCAATCCGATGCATACAAACTTCCCTAGTGTGCTCCTCCATTTCCTGTAGTTTTGCAGCTACTAGTTCTCCATATATGGAACACACATTTCGTTCTTTGGCCGGTTTGTTAGTTACAACTTGTAATAAAGAATATGCATTATCCATTTTATCTTTAATTTCCTGTGCTTCAGCTACTTTACTCTTTTTTCGTGCAGGAGCTCTAAATGCAGACTTACTCGTCGAAGGCAATACCAAAGCTGCAATTAAGAAATTGTCGCATTAGATCAGTAAAATGATTATTTTGTGTTTTTTTTACACACACACCTTCATTTTCAACATTATCCCGTTCAGGTCTCTCAATTTCCGTGTTAACAGTAGCAATAGCTTCCTCTTCATCATTATTGTTGCCATCTTCTTCGGGCAAAAACTCCTAAAACATTTAACTATTAAAATCTTATCATTTATTCACAGCATTTTTTTTCAGATTTTTTGTTTGTTTCAGATTCCCAAAAGTGCTAACGAATGGAAATGTGTAGCTGAAAAGTTTAACAAGGACTGGAATTTTCCCCATTGCATGGGTTCCCTCGATGGAAAACATATTGTGATACAAGCGCCTACTAATTCGGGATCTGAATTCTACAATTACAAACAATATTTTAGTGTAGTATTAATGGCTCTAGTGGATGCTGAGTATTGCTTCATGTTTGCTGATTGTGGATGTCAAGGTCGACTTAGTGATGGAGCAGTGTTTCGAAATACTCGCTTGTTTCAAAAAATCGAGCAAAATGAATTGCACTGCCCTCCACCAGAGCCACTGATGGGAAGAAATAAAGAAGTGCCTTATGTATTTGTTGGAGACGACGCATTTGGATTAAGAGAAACAATTATGAAACCATTCCCAGGCAAACATGACAAAGGTAGTAAATATAGAATATTTAACTATTGCCTGTCACGTGCACGTAGAGTTGTTGAGAATACATTCGGACTATTAGCTAATGTATTTAGAGTACTTCGGAAGCCAATGTTGCTTCAACCTGATAAGGTCGCTTTAGTTGTTATGACCTGTGTTGTTTTACACAATTTTTTAAGAAGAAGTACGTCATCCCGATCTCTCTATTCTCCAAATGGTACCTTTGACTTTGAAGAAGATGGAAACGTTATAGAGGGCGCTTGGCGTCAAGCAAATACAGACACTATGACATCCCTATTACCACTGCGAAATATCCCTAGAAAGCCTAGCATGGATGCAAAAGAAATTAGAAATGAATTTGCCGAGTACTTCGTAACCAGCGGAAAGATACCTTGGCAAGATCAATACTGCTAATTCAAAATTACACTATTTGTACAAAGTTTATTTTTTAAATAGGTATGTTTGTTGAAATAAATTTTGTTAAATACCTATAATAATTAGGTACCTACCTCTGTATTTCTTGTCTGCCTTGGAAGATCCTTATCACGAAGGAATGTGGCCATTTTTTCATAGGCGAACCACGTTGGTTTGTAAATTTCATCAGTCCCTGCTCCACTTTTCAAGCTTTGTTTTACTTTATTTACACAGGCTCTAAAAGACGCCATCAATGAATCCTTTTTCTTTTTCAATTCCGTGACTGTGTATTTCTGACCCATCTTGACTTCTATGTGTTTCCAAGCATCATAAACATCATTCCGATTTTTATGGTTTGGTAAAGATGCATTCCATATTACAGGTTCATTTTCATAACACTCCAAAAATTCAAAAACTGTTTCATTAGACCAGTTCATTTCT
Source organism: Galeruca laticollis (assembly GCA_963921935.1). Classification (NCBI taxonomy): domain Eukaryota; kingdom Metazoa; phylum Arthropoda; class Insecta; order Coleoptera; family Chrysomelidae; genus Galeruca; species Galeruca laticollis. Next base: position 498,050 of record OY998179.1, read on the forward strand.
CAATTCTACTACAATAAATAATAAAAAACAATCCGGTAATTCAACGATATGTATACTTACTACAGTTATCCCCTAGCCATAGACTATTGCTTGCAGAAGAACGAATATGTGGATGCAGATTCAGAGCGTAATACGGCGAATACTCGTTTCTTTTGATGTTGCTTCAAAAGACCGACAAACAACGGGAACTACGCGAGCACTGTACAAACACTAAAATTGGTCATCGGCAAGTAGCGATGAACCCTTCCATACTACTTGCCACTCTGCGAGCAGTCGCTCGGTACTCGCCGAATACCGAATGTCTGGCGCCTCCTTTATATTATTACTACAAAAAAATGGAAGTCCATCCTCGATACCCAGCCAAGTTTCGTGAACGTATTTATTTTTATTTGACGTTACGGCACAGATTAGAGAAAGAACAGATACGAAAGCTTGACAGAGAACAGTAAAAAGAGAGAGAGAGATGGGTAGACATACCCATTTAAATGTCCATCGTCGTATGTCGACTCCGTTCGGGCCGCTGCGCGAAATTTTTCAACAGGGTTGTCAATTTGCATAATATTTCCTTCAATTTACGATCATTGGTCAAATATTTTATAAGCATTATTGTTAAGTGTGATAGTTATACAGATATAAATATTCGACAATCACTTGTTTTAAATCAATTTTATTAACATCAAAAGAATTATACAATTTAAAAAATTATAATGTATAAAAATCATACCATAAATATATACTTTTTTTCACAAATCATATCTTTGGCAACCATGCACAATAACGGCTTCAGATACAGTCACACTTATTTCACATGCTGACAAATTGTTTGATATTTTCAGTATTTGGAAAGCTCAAAACACCCGAGGACTCGTTTTGTCAATATATTTATAATTTAGAACGCCTTTTTTTCACAAACATAGAGAAATATTTGCCGAACCCTTCAGTTGGAAATAATTTATATATGATATCAACAGCTACAGAATTTACACATCCTTGTGAACGCTTCCCTCACGAATATTTAAAAAAATTGTTCATCCGATTAAGGATTTTTTATTTGCTGAAATTTAGCAATAGAGATTTTAAGTTTCAGCCAAAGAAAAATAGAAAACTGTATATTTTACTCAATTTATAATCAATAAATCAATTTTTATGTAAAATTGTTAATAATCTTGTTGATTCCAACGAGATTGCCTGCCTCGTTAAATTTAATATTTTTAAAGTTTTTGATATTAACTTTAGTGCTACAAATTATTATCAAAATTCTCCCTTGCGTAGGTGTTGTAAATCCTTCTGCTCAGTCTATAACCATGTTGATATTGATATATTCCATGACAAATTCTTTACATTTTGTAATAAGCTAAAAAAGCTGTATCTTAATAACAAAATTATGTTTTAATTTCGTTCTATTTAGTTTCAATAATTACAATTACCAATTTATACTGTATAATTGATATGTTATTGAATACCGTATTTGGCTCATCCCGTTTGTATTTCCTTTGATAAATGATAAATTGAGAATTATTTGGAATTTGATGAATTTTTGTAGTGATTTGTGTTATCTAAAAATGTATTTATTAATTAATCTCCCAAGAGTAATGACTATTTATAACAAATCATAAGAATGTACACATAGGTATTAAATAAATACATGAATATATATTCGGTTATGGTTATTGTTTTAATTCATGGCCCAATTTTAAAGATTTAGTGGAAATTTCCAAAAAAAACCAGATCCGGCACTGGAAATTGTTATTGTCCCCGAGACAACATTGCAATTTGGTTAGAAATTCAGAAAATATTTTAAACTGGCAACATCGCGGCCATACCGAGTCTAAGGTCCGAGGTCATTGAAGACGGAGTTGAAAATCGTTTGATGTTTTACCGGGATTCGTATCTGTTCTTTCTCTAATCTGTGGTTACGGGGTACTGCTGTCAGATCAATAATCAAAAAGTTTCTTTATTTATATTTAAAAGGATACAATGTATATATGAATATATTTTGCAGAAAAAACCAATAAGACATTGGTTCCCAATGAAAATATACAATTTATAAACTAATAAAAAAAGTTGTCATTGATACTTACGTTTCTCAAGTTGTTGTTGTTACCATGGGGACTTTAAAAAACGCGCGTGTTTGAAAGTTCGATTTAAACACGCTGACGCGTGCTTTAAAAAGGTAATATGAGGCATCAATAAAAAAAAATTTTGTTTAATATTGGTGCCTTACAACACATTCGATCTCCACGAAAAAAATACGTATACAGCAAAAATGATTTGCACGAATTGTGACTATCGTTAGTGGTTAGTCCGGTCAGTCGGCGCCTATTTCTTTCACGGCGCCATAGGCTACAGCCTAGTCAGCCTTTTGGATAATATGGCACTGGGCATTAGTGATAGTAATTATAATAAAGTTTTATTGTCCACAAATTTAAAGGCAACATGAGTATTCGTATAAAATCACGCGTAGCGGGAAAACCTCATATGAGCGTATAGAGAATTTAATTTGGTGAAAAAAACTCGAATAAATGAATTTTCGTGTCAAAATCGTAAATGCTTATAACTAAATTACTGTATGACGAGCGAAGCGAGGCTTGAAAAACTATATACTTTACAATCATTCCTACAAAATTTTAAATTTTGATTGAAGTAAAAGAATTTTAAGTTAACTGAAAATCAAAACGCCGATTTTCCAAAAAGAATATCTCGCATGGAACATTTCTCTGACTCATCAAACTTTCCTCTTATATTATAATAAATAATCTTCTATATTTAATTTCGACAGATAAAAAAATAATCGATCCAAACACCCACTTTTACATAGTGTGGATGTGCGTGGCTGCTGTATCTGTTTTCTACAACGCGTGGGTAATTCCCCTAAGAAGCACGTTTCCATACCAAACGAAGGACAATCGTCCGATCTGGATGGCCTTCGATTATTTCGCCGACTTGATTTATTTGATCGACATGATTTGGATACAGCCCCGAGTTAAATATTTGAACGAAGGGTTTTGGGTTACGGATATCAAGTTACTAAGGGCCAATTACATTAAAAGTAAGAGATTCAAGGTAAACAGGATAATTGTTTAACAATGTTTTGTTTCTATTTATATTTTATTTTTTTAGCTGGATGTGTTGTCGCTCTTGCCGTTAGATTTTCTCTACATTATTTGGGGACCCGAATTTGTAATTTTGCGTTTTCCCAGATTTTTTAAAGTACATACGTTTTGGGAATGTTTCAGTTTGGTGGATAAATTATTATCGAATCCTTACGTCATACGTATTTCGAGAACATTGATGTATATGATGTATCTTATACATTTAAACGCGTGCGGATATTATTCATTTTCGTCTTGGGGGGGCATCGGTAGTAATAATTTCGTCTACAACGGAAAAGGAAACGCTTACATCAAATGTTTCTATTTTGCCACAAAAACTGCTACTTCTATAGGTGAGTTTTATTTTCATTTACTTCGTAATTTTTCTTAACTTTCAGGTTTATGGGTTGGCATCAATACAGCTGCTTTTATTCAGTATTTGATATTTTAGGTAAAAACCCGAAACCCACCCAAGAAATTGAATACATGTTTATGACGTTTTCCTGGTTGATGGGGGTATTCGTTTTCGCACTTCTGATCGGTCAAATCCGAGATATAATATCTACGGCAAACAGATCGAAGACTGAGTATCGAAAATTAGTGAACGAAACGTTGGAGTACATGCGTAGATTGAATTTACCGCAAGATATGCAACGCAGAGTACAGTTATGGTTTAATTACACTTGGGAAACTCAAAGGACACTAGGTGAGGCGAATTTGAAAATATAAAATAATAGCGATTTTTTTTGTGTACAAATTTTTGAAAAACACTAATTAATATATTTTATAGCCGTAAAAGTGGATATTAAAAAAACAATTATTAAAAAAATCCGTCTCAAATCTTAATTTCCAAACATCTCTGAAGTTGAGTTAAAATTGACAACGTACCATTACATTTATTTTCGTCCAGTTTTTAAAGTTTCAGCGGTGTCAAGTTTTATGTTGTAAATTTTACAAGCTGAATACAAAAAATATGAGTTATTGAGATTATATTAATAAACATTTTTCAATCTATATTATAATTTTTATAAAACAATCTTTATTTCAACAAGAGATAGTTATTTTTGAAAAGCATTTAGTATTTTGATTCTCTCTACATATTATTTCTCATTTTAGCAGCAGAATTTTAAATTTTGAAACGGCGTGGCAACGTTGCGAATTATGTCAAATAATATGTGTCACGGCAGTGTACGTTAGTATACAGTTCACATGAACTGCGATATATAACCATAGATATATAGAAATGGACTGAGCGATCTGTAATCAGTTGTGAAGTGAAACAGACCGAAAAGTACGAGGGAGACAAAGTGAATGTGTTGCTCATATACTTTTATTTATTGCGTATATGGTGTGGCCATTAGTTATGTACATCATATATTTACCATTAGTTGACTGACGTCAGTCTCTGCTGCAGGGACATGCTGGCGTCACCAATGGAACATAAATAACGCAGTTGTTGTTATTTACATTATATCTGACAACTGACAATCGATTTTTAAATTGATTGTTGTTATTAGCAAAAATTAACGAAACGAATAAAGATACTCGAAAAGTGTTGTAGTTATTTTAGCCTCCAGATCACGGAATAGCAGTTCATCTGATAATTCCGAGGATGAAATAATATGCATGGTTTTTTGAGGTTAAGCTGTCATTTTCTTAACCGCCAAATTTATCCACCACCTCGAAACAGCGGTGGGATGGTTGCAATTTTGGTTGATGCAACAGTAATAAATGAACGCGTCATTTCTTCAATCTGAAATCCACCAATGAAAATAAAAACGTAGTTGGTGGATTGGTGGATCTACCGGTGAATAAAAAAACATGCCTGTTGTATTGGCTTTTTCTGGAGAGTGGTCACTTTTGTGAGAATATCACTCAGTCCATTTCTATATGTCTATGATATTGACGTGTAGACAGAGTACAATAAATGTTTAGTTGTACTCTGGTGTACTTTAAGGAGTGTTCTGTAAAACAAAATAAATTTTAAAAAACAATCTTTACTTCAACATGAAAAGGATATTTTTGAAAAAGAATTATTAAATTTCTTCATTTTCCGTTAAGAAATTTCAAAAACTGATTGGTAAAAAATATTTTATTTATATTACACACATTATTATGGCTGTATAAAAAAATTTTACCGAAAATCTTTGTACTTTTATGTGATAATTTCTATAAGGAAAAATACCAATTTAAATTGGCAACCCTGCTCGTACAAATAAATTAGACATAACCATAGATATAGAAATGACAGAACTGACATGTTGGTAAATAAATACATCGTAGCTACGAGGGTACTTTGATAAGTCAATCACTTTTTGAATAAAATATAAATTTAGAGAATTTGAAATATAAATAAAAAAGAGCAAATATTAATATGTTGTAGATGAGAATATTATTATGGATTGTCTGCCGCACAAAATGAAAACCGATATCGCGATAAACGTTCACATACAAACATTGAGCAAAGTTAAACTATTCGCCGATTGCGATGAAGCTCTTTTGAGAGAACTGGTGTTGCAATTAAAATCTGTTATATATTTACCCGCCGATATAATATGTAAAAAAGGGGATGTCGGAAAGGAGATGTACATAATACAGTCGGGAAAAGTCCAGGTATTTTACTCAAACTCGAATTATATTAAAATATTTATAGATCGAGGAGGAAATGACAATATTTGCGCCTTTTTAGGTCATAGGACCAGACGAAAAAGAAGTTCTTGCCACATTATCCGAAGGTTCTGTATTTGGGGAAATAAGCCTTTTAGGGATACCTGGGATGAATAGAAGAACAGCCGATGTAAGGTAAGTAATATTTGTTTATAAATAAAGTTTCACTTACTAGAATTTCTCACTGCATAACTTTATTGATTTTGTGCCTGTTGTAGTATGTTATTCTATTTTTTACTATTTTTTTTTCCTTCACTTCATCCAAAATGTCACATGTCATAATAAAACGTCGTATGGCACGTTAATAAGTCATATATCACTTTAAAACATCACACGCCATGTTAAAACGTCACTTTTCACTTTAATCCGTCACATGTCACGTTAAAATGACATGTCACGTTAAATGTCCTATGTCACTTCCGCCCCATCGAAAAGTTAAACATAAAAAGTTGCTTGGAGGATCATTTGCCGCGTTTCCATTACCATTTACTTAAATTTTACCACTTTGAGTGTACAAAACTTGATGAATTACCCTGTATGATCGTATTTAATAAGGTTAACGAAATGGTTGTGTTTCAATTTTATTGTATTTGTAGGTCTCAAGGTTACTCAAATTTATTCGTATTGAGTAAAGCCGATCTGAACGCGGCTCTATCTCATTATCCCGAAGCTCAAGTATTGCTCAATAAAAAAGCGAAAGTGCTCATGAGAAAAAACGCAGATTTAGAAAGGAAACATAAAGCAATGATCGTTATTAATAATCCTGTGTCGCCGGAAAAGCAGACGAAATTCTTGGATACAGTTTTACAAGTAAGTTAATTTTTTTATTTTATTCAACTGATATTTTTTTTAATTCTTATTGTTTAGGTTTTGCCTCCTGATTCTGCGACTAACAGACTTCTTCGATTCGGTAGTCGAGGAAAACCGAGCACAAATCCCGAATACGACAAATTCAAATACAGAAACAGTTTACCGATAATACGAAGTCCTAATGAAAATCATTTCGAAGGAAACGTAACTGTTCATCGAACCACGACTTGAATATTCTGAATACACATTATTAAAAATATCGGTCCGGTCCTGCTTATTTATTAGAAAGTCGTTTTCTTTACATATTTATTTTCTCAATTTACCAGCAGTATAATTGAATTTTAAAACGATATGGCAACGTTGCTAGTATCGTCAAATATATGACACGTGAGGCTGAGGTTGTGAGATATGATTCGTGAGATAAGTGTTGCCAGTGTCAGTGCTTTAGTACTGAAATCAATACTTTTTAGGCCCTGTCGTACGTCAATGCTACTTTTTTAATTCAGGTACGTTTCTCGAAACAAAAATTTTGAAGTACAACGTACAATCAGCAGTAACAGAATACAGGTTCTATATTAAGGGCTGAGAGACCAACCTATGTGAACTGGAGTAATGATAGAGTAGAGTAGGGTAGAGTAGAACTGAGTGCTTCTAAATGCTGATTGACACTATTGAAAATATCCATATCCGTATACCGTGAAATAAGTGTACTGTGGGTTGCCTAACTTAAAATATGGTGCATATGGGCATGAATGTAGAGAAAAAATAATTAAAATTCTACTTCTAACTGCCTTCTATGTTGTATCTTCCTATTTTCAAACTAAATTAATAATGAAAATGTGGATATATTTATAATTATTTCATCAGTACCTGTTTACTAAAGTCAGTACTTTTTATATTTCAAATCAGTACATACATTTTTAGAGGACTGGCAACACTGTAAAAAATGTGATATTGACGTAAAATGCGATATAGGCTTTATGGGTTGTTTTTTGAAACGATGGCATTATTGTATATACAAATTTAATGTAGGACGACAGGAAAGGATATATTTTTTTAGGTAATATTAATGAACAAAGTGGACTATTAGAACAGAAAATGTATTAAGATTAAAATGTGATATAATATGGATTGTTTGATGTAAATATTTATTATATACATATAAGAGAAGATATAAGATGAAATAAATATTATTTTAAAAAAAAAATACTGTTTTATTTATTATCAAAAAAATCTAAGCTTTATATGAGCATTATATGCCACGTTTAAAGTCTTGACATTTTTTATTTAATTATCGAAAAAAATTGATAACTTATTAAATAACCCTCGTACTTGAAGGTTTAAAATTATACATTGTTCTTGTTCTCATAAATAAAATATCAGGATGCATAAGGAAAAAACAACGATTTTTACATAGATATAAACCTTTATATTCGGTTTTTATGCGGCTTTTTATTTCTTAAAATTACTTATTTTACAAATTCAGCTTATCAATAGAGTTTTTAAGCCCTTTATTTTGTCACGTAGGTATGGTTATCGTTATTCTGAGAATGCGCAGAATGAAAACTTGGAGACCTTAACTTTAATAACTATAACGGACTTCGTTATTTACGGAGAAATACCGTAAGAAGGTTTTTATGCTTATGGTTATTTTTCCAATTCAACGTTGTCAAAATTAATATATTTTGGTACATGCAATTGTTAAAACCTACTTAATTCCTTCAAAATAAAGGGAACTAATATTTCTTTATGTTTTCGAAGCCAATATAGTTTATAAAACAATGTTTTTTTGTCAACAAAGCTGATACATATTTTCCCGGCGAAAATCTGACAACGTCAAGAATTTATTGTGCCAAACATAAAACCTAACCTTCATTATTATTATCCATTATTATTAATCTGTAAGGATCCTTCTAACAGTAGAATTTTCTAAAGCTTCTTCCATTGTTAAATTTATAAAATATTGATCCATTTACTATTTAAATAACATGTGGGGTTGTCATAATAATTGATCTGTGACTGTTAAACAGAATACGTTATTTTTAGATGGCTTAAAATACCTTCTTTTCCTGTCCAATGTAATCGTTATTGTGGATAAAGTTAACCATAACTACACCTAAAATCTCTGTTATATTAGTAGGCTTAAAAACTCTCTAATATCAAACATCATTTCGCACTGTCATATGTCAACAATAACTTCCGCTTAAAACTAAATCTGGAATATATCTATGATATTTTTGTGTCGAATACTTGGTGCGTTCTTTTTGACTGAGATCTCAGATCACTTCAGTTAAGCTGATCTGAGATAAAGTGATGTGAGTAAGCACCAAAAAAAACGACATCTCAATTGAAGCGCGTGATCTGTCGATAAATTTAAACTATACGACAGATTCGTATCAGCATCTAATAATGTTAATTAGTGTATCCATAATTTGTAACAAAAGAAAAATAGATTATGTGTGTTTATTGTTTATATGTCAATGGTTAAAACCTTAGATAACCTTGGTTAAAACTACAAATAAACCAAGCAAATCAAATATTTCTTCATCCCCTCCACTTTATTTCCGACTCAATTAATTCCAACTGATACCCCCTTACAACACATTCAGCATCGGTGAAGGGGGAGGAAAAATCTCAGCTCACTTAGAGTGAGTAAAACAAAAAGAATGCTCACATTACTGATGTGAGCTGAGATTAACTGAGATCTCAGTCAAAAAGAACACACCTACTAACAACAAAAAATATTTGTAGCATAGTAAATTTTTCAATTGCCATTTAGATGCGCTACTTTTTCTTTAATTAAACTGGGAGCTCCTATATCGTATTTTAAAATATCCACAGCTTCCATCAGGTATGTGTCCGAAATGTTTTCTTCGACATCCTACAAAATAATAATCTGCAACTACTCTAAACTTTTGTAATGAATTGGTTTAAAATTATTATGCACCGTATTTGAACACAAAAAATATTGCATTGGTTGTCTTAATCCTTGGTTATACCTATGTATATAACGCTACGCTACGTGTATATAAACAAGGTCTTAATAGACTATTAGTTTAATATGTTTTCCTTAGATGGCGCCAAAGGTATGAGTGTACGTTGCTTCCGCCATTTAGTGGCGCCGTTGTTGATTTAGTGTTTTTATGTCCCGGAAGTTAGTTATTTTCAACACTAAAAATTATATTGTGTTATTCATAATCCATCAACTTTCTATAAAACATTATAAAGTTTTGATTGATTCTAGAAAACGAGATTCTGCAACAAATACTTTTGTTTTCTATGAGTTTCTTACTGAATAATTATTATGATCGTTGATAGTGAGCTAAAAACTAAAAAATAACGACTTTTCTTTGAATTAAATATTTAAAAATGTAACGAAAAGTAGGCTTTGCATAATTGACAGTAGTTTTCGTTAACGAGTAATTATAGTAATATAATTTATGGATTATTGAATAAAAATGAATGAATAATCGATTTTCGTATTAAATATAGGATTGTATTCGAAATTTAAACTTTAAATAAACAAAATTTCTTTAATTTTCAGTTACTTAAATATGTTCAGATAAACCATACATTTTTGGGAATCATTTTTCAATTTTAATTTCAAATATCGTTGCAGATTGTCAACGTATTTATTGAAGGTTATACAGTGTTGCCGGATTGATTATTTAATTTCTTGTTACAATTTTGACCAATAAGAAATGATATTTTTTAGGATTATTATAATTTTATGTACAAGTACATACCCAACCATTAGTATTTTCTCTGGATTTTAATTCTTGGTTGCACAAATATAGCTCGTAACATAATAACCCTCTGATTTTACATTTTCCGATCCGTAGTTTTCTTATTATCTCCAAAATATCTTCACAGTACTGCTTCTTAAGAAGTAGCATATAAGAAGACAAGTCTAAAATTATAGAAATTGTCTACAAAAATAGGTATACGTATTATTAAAAAATAATTACCTTTCCATAAATATCCTCTTCTGTGTCCCAAGATCCAAATAATCTTATATTTAAGTTCAACAGCTACTTGATTTGTCTGCGGCATATATAACGGCAGTTTCTTATTTAAAAACATATGCGTCAGCTCCAAATCGTCATCTAAACCGTTCAAGACAGAACCAATCATGGTTAAAATCCTACCTACCTCCTTACCCGATTCTTTGGTATTGCATGTTTCGCATTGCCAATTCGACATTTTTTGCGGTAACAAGTTTCCTTTGCACTTTTTGCAGTAGATGGCGCTCATATATGTACCGAATTCCGTCGGATCCAAACACCTAAAATGTGTATTTGAACAGTTAAATAATCGTATTAGGCATTCCAACGACCTGTCAAAATGTATTCAATATGGCGTCTGTGTGCAAGCAAGGTTATTATCTTAGACTATTAAACACAGATAGACAAAATATTTCATTCATAAATACTTAATATAATCCATATTATAACTTAAAACGTCTGCAACGAAAATGGAATATTTTCTCTCTTTAAGGCAGTTATAAGTTTAATATACAAATATCTTTTTATTTTTAGTTTTACATAAATATTTAAATTTTTTATGAATTTAATGTTGGATTGCTTTAAAATGTAAACATTATGTATCTGTGTTTAATAAATAGTCTAAGTTTATTCAGTATTATTTAAATTGAACATTTGGGTCGTTAAATTTTGTAGATTGGACATTTTTAGTTGTAACCAATCCTACCTTTCACATTTGCAGATGAAATGTTTCGAATTTTTTAAATGGAACATTCTGGTTATGGTACCCCATAAAATCCTTGTGTAAGCGTGAAAAATTTCTGCATTTTTTGGTATAAAAACCCCAGCCCTAACAACCATTTTATGGTCTCCGCCGAATACGTGAAAAGCGTTAGGGAAACAGCTGTGATTTGCTAAACTTCCCAAAGGATATAAACCTGAAAATTGAAAATAATTTTTATTACTTAAAAAAACATCCATGACATATTCCACCTCTTACGCTGCTCATATTATCTTCGACGTTAGTCGAAACTTCAAATGCATTAGCGTCCAATACCGTACATACAAAGTAGATAAAATTTTTCTCCTCTTCTGTTATATTTAATCTCAATTGTTCAGTTAATATAGTCACTTCTTTCCCGTGTTGATAGCCTCTATGGGACTTTAAAACACTCACTACTTTCAAGTCTTCTTCGTCTAAAATTAGAGATCTTAGAGGCGTCAAGCATTTCGAAAGCTTCTCTTTGTCTTCTTCTTTGAATTCTACATCGGTTTTTAATTTTCTAATTAAGTTACATTCTTTTAAATGTTGGTTGGAGTCGACGCAATATTTACATATTACCAGTTGACAGTTTTTATTGCATGTAATTAAATTAATTTTCCTGCAACCAAAAAATGTACAAAAGACTAGAGACTGGAGAATTTAAAAATACACATACCAGCTATCTAACAACTAACAACCATTGTTATATTAAAGAATGATCGTAATTATCAACTTTAATTTTAAAAATCCCAATAATATTATAAATAAAAACTCGCACGCCACTGATACTTATTTTTGCTCTGTATAATAATAATAGTTACTTGTAATAATTTTGTTAACAATCATTGTATACTTTATTATAAAAACATGCAATTTCTAGAGTAAATTGAAATCATATCTTTTTTTAAATATATTTTGTAATTTTAAATATAAATAAACGTTTAAAAACTGACAGTTGACAAGTTATTGTTTTCGGTATTCAGTAAAACTGGCAACATGGCAAATAACGTCGAAATTCAAAATATACCAACGTAAATGGAACGAATTATGGTGGTACTTTACCTGTAGCATATTGTACATTGATTAGGAATTTCTGGCACACATCTTGGTCCGAGAAGTATAGGTGAATCTATAAATATGATTTCTCCTGCTTGTATATCTCTTTTTGCGAATACACCGAACCCTCCTAGAGAAGATTTTTTTATCATCCACAACGGGTCTTCTATGTAGCAAGATTTTCTTTTAAGATATCCTTGGATAATTGTATTTAATTGTTCTTCGTTTCGGACGATATTCATTTGCAGAAAATCTTAAGAAGGTATAGGTATTATGATAAACTTATATTTGGTGCTGTAACACATCTATAATAATATTGCCATAAATTCAGAGAAGGATTTGTTCGAATTTGGTTTTTAATTACCAAATTCTCCCGTGATTTAATTTCAACTTTCCCTGTATACTACTGTTCGAATATTATGCTCAAAACAGATAACTAAATATATCCTTAATTTCAACAGTTAATATTTCTTTACTTCACTAAAAAAGTCATTTAAATTTACGAACACCTAAGGAAAACAGATAAATATCGTTTTTTGAAATTCTACTGAACATATCAAAGTCCCCGACATCTTATCTCTTCATAAAAACTCTCTTCCAAATTCTGTTATCTGTATTTACGAAACCATTGAAAACCCCCAAAAAAAACATCTTCATAACTGCCAAATTCACTTGTTGTTCGAACGTTACGTTTAAAATACTCGTATCCCATTGGTTAGACTCGACCAAGTGGACTCTACGTCATCAAAGATATAAATACGACATATAACCTACATCCACCCTCTTTTCATCATCAAACGGGGCACACAAAGGTACTCATTTTAGAAGAGCACCCGGCATGTTCATAGCGGGAACAGACATGTGTTCTTAAAACCCTAATCATCTCATAAATCTTCATAATATGTGCAGACTACCTTCATTCACCGCGTAAAAGTCAAGTGAATTCTTAATTGTTCAAGCAAATAAAAGAAAAATGTACTTTTCGTCAATATACAAGTGAAAGTGACATAATAGTTTGATTTAAAAAACCGCCATAATCCTACGAATACTACAGTGAACTACATATAACTACACGGTCCTTCGAGCTAAGTAAACTACAACCTTCCGTTCCATTTATTATCCCAAGTGCAAAAAAGGGTTAATAAAACAGGATTTATCTTTAATAATTAAGGAATGGAATTTGCAAATTATACAGGGACGGATTTTGTTATGTATATACAGGGTACACAGAAGTTATATGAACACTCGTTTGATTTGAGTAATTTTTGATAAATAAAAATATAGAAGTCTACTTTATAACCTTGTATTTTGTTTGATTATCGAAATAATGATTTCAGATATCAGGAGAGTCGTTTCGAAGGTTCAAAGCTACTAAAAACTTCGAAAACGTCTTAAGTATTGTCATTATTGAAATACAAGGTGCAGTTTGGAAGTATAAAAAATTTGAACTTAACTATTCACTATCTAATTTATTATATTTCCCTTCCTCTATCACTGACGAAAAAAAAATGTCCAAACTTCTAATTGACTAAAATTCTTTTTATTTAAATTTGATAAGAAACGAATGGTTGTATAGATATTATCTAAACAAGGATTTGTATTATAATATTACAATTATTCCTGAAACTAATTTAAAAAAAAACTAACCTATGGTAATAATTTGTAACTAACCTTTTTATCTTGACTCTCAGAGACGAAATTAAATGCACTTTTCACTTGCTCCAAATTGTTGACAAGAAATGATCGTTAATTGTTATGTTAATTGTTGGGATTGTTGATTACGCCGCTCCGTTAACTTTTCTATTTTTAACAGCGATAAAAACAGTTTAGCAAAGTGAATTATATTTGTTGCAATTATACGTGGAGGTGTCGGGCCCAAGTCGGGAACAATCTTAAAATAATTACAAATGATGATTGATGAACGAAAGGATGTTTCTTGGAATTCGTTTGTAGGAAAAAAAGTGAGTCAAACAGATACGGATTTCGTAGAAATTAAGTGAAAAATATTGTTTTCTACGACTGCTATAAAATGCTCAAACTTTTTCCAGTTGTCTAAACATTTTCCCAGTATGGATATCCTCGATTCCTACACTTTGTGGTTCCACCATATTTTATTTATCATCCCTACCCCGAATTTCCCCTAGAGTGTGTATCAACCTTGGATACGAGACCAAACCGGAAGAACACTCTCTTATACTGGGGAAGGAGAACAAACAGTTTTAAGACCAAGCGTTCCCAGCTTAAATCGGATTGGATTTGCCTTACACGCTCGGCTGCATAATTGAGAAAAGAATTGGTGACACTAAGGTCAGGATCATATACCGTAGAAAGTAGAATTTATTACACTGGTGACAGCGTTTTTTTGTTAATAAACAGTTCAGTTGAAGGAGGTTTTATTACAATATTAAAACGATTATAATTCACATCTTTATTCTTTTATTTGTATGATATTAAATGAAACACATGATTGCAACAAAGACTAGCCATATAATACAATATCAATTAATAATAATAATACGTTCTTGTATATTTACCGATTTCAGACAACAACTGATAGACTCTGAATCTGACAAAATTACATAAGAAAATACAATAGGCCCTTTACTTACATTAATATCCTTCACGCCGTGAAGTTCACGAGCAGGTCTTCCTCACTAGACAAGGCACTTTGTCTGGGCCGTGCTAAACACCCCTCGAGTAGGCGTTTCTAACTTGAACTTTCACTGACTCAACTGTTCGCTTTTCTGGTCTGAAGACCAACTCCCCGAAAAAATATAATCTCCTACCAAAGAAAGCGTTCTTTCTCGAAAAATGTCGATTTTGTTTTCTTCTCCCCATTGTCTTCTAGAGTATTCTTCCAAATGGTTGGTGTTGTTTTCAGGTATAGGCAATTTGGGCAATCCTTATCATATTGAAATTGATAAAAATATAAAACCAGTTATTCAGGCAACGCGTAAAGTAGCAGAAAGCTTAGATGAACTTGTGTTGCTTTTTCTCGTGTCTTCTTGCCTCTAATACTCTCTTGACCTGTCTCTCATTATTCATGCGTCTAAGGTGGCCATACCATTTCAGTTTTGTATTTTCGATTTTTTCTAATATCGGCTTAACAATTTGCCGCTGCCTCATGTTTTTGTTTCGGGTTTTGTTTATTCTTTTAACTCTCAATACTTTTCTTAGTTATTTCATCTCCATAGCTTATATTTTGCATTTGAGCCTTTCTGTTAGTCGTGGGAAAGTGGAGCAATTATCATATAGAAGCACTGTTGTCAAACGTAGTTTTTTCTAAGATTTTGGGAAATTGTGAATTTACCATACTAAATCAAATGAGGACTGATGTGTTGCAGAACGTAATTTTTTAAGAAGTTGTCGTATTGATATTGCAGTGTTGTCCAACGTAGTTTTTCCCAAGATTTAGGGAAATGGTGGCTTTGCCATACTAAATCAAATGAGGACTGATGTGTTGCAGAACGTAATTTTTTAAGAAGTTGTCGTATTGATATTGCAGTGTTGTCCAACGTAGTTTTTCCCAAGATTTAGGGAAATGGTGGCTTTGCTATACTAAATCAAATGAGGACTGCTGTGCAAGAATTTGTCATGTAGATTGCAGTAGATCTGGGGAAATTTCAGTAAAAGGTATTAAAAAAATTTGATAATTATTTTGTACATGACGATATTGATGACGTTTGACATGATGAAATAAAATGTTATTTTATAATATTACGCAACAAAATAGACTAAAAAGATTGTTGACTAGTGTTTTTGTCGGGGGTAATACCACAAGAGCTCAGATTTAGCCGGATATTTTTTGTGGTTGTTTTCGAATACTTACTTTCATTAGCTCTCGTGATTTTGCCTGAACAGATCGAGTTAAATTGCCAATGAAAGTAAGTATGAGAAAACCACCGGAAAAAATATCCTGCTAAATCTGAGCTCGCGTGGTATTTGGTAAGACAATCCCATGAATCCATATGGAGGAATGAGTTTTCTTGGTATTTTCTGGAGTTGATTTTTCAATCTCCCTTACTATTTCTGCCTTGCAAATATTTCTAAATCTCGACATACTTTTTGGAATTGTTATATGCTGTTTAATTCATTCTGTTTTTGACATTTATAATTGTCAAATTGACGTGCATTGCTTGGTAAACAGACAGTACCTAAATGCTAGGGTTGCTACGGTAACGTAATTTATCCGATATTTTTATCCACTTGCAAACTCTCTTCCTTCCTATTTAGCCGACAGCAAACTACGATTTTTGTAATCACAAATGGGAATTATTATACATGAATGGGATTGTCGTGAATACATTTTTTTCGTCCATATTTACTTTGAGGAAATCCAATCCTGTTTCCTTTCTGATGTTGTTGTTTCTAGTTGATTATTATTAATCACAAGCTGGAACTGTTTTTTCGATAAACGCGCTTCTTTATACAGGGTGTCCCAAATAAGAGTGACTGATTTTAAACATAAATGCCCAGCTTATTAATTGCTCCAAAGAAATGGGGTTTTTACTAGTTTCACTAGTTTATCGAAGAGATTTTTTTAGGCTTGGCAGGCATTTCATCTCATCAACACAGGGTGTTTTACTAATGTTGGTCAAATTCAAAGGGAAAAATATGTATTATTTTAAATAGAACACCCTATAATGTTTGATCTCATTCGAAAGAGAAATCATTCTCCTTTCCAAAAATGTATTGTTTTCCATCTTTTGTTTCATTAACAACAAAGATACTCGAGGTTTCATGTAGTAGTACATTTTTAATTAGTAGTTTTATATGAACGTATTGTGATGCCTAAAATCAGTTTGAGCTTTTTCACTCACTATATAAATCATTTCGAAACCGACTTATGACTTAACAAAATTACTATTGTCAAAATTGCTGATTTTGTGGTTATGCGTCAAACGGTCACAGCATGAGTTGATTTTAGGCATCAAAATACGTTCATATAAAACTACTAATTAAAAATGTACTACTACATGAAACCTCGAGTATCTTTGTGGTTAATGAAACAAAAGATAGAGAACTATACATTTTTGGAAAGGAGAATGACTGCTCTTCCGAATGAGATCAAAAATTATAGGGTGTTCCATTTAAAATAATACATATTTTCCCCTTTGAGTTTGACCAACATTAGTAAAACACCCTGTGTTGATGAGATGAAATGCCAGCCAACACTAAAAAAATCTCTTTGATAAACTAGGGAAAGTAGTGAAAACCCCATCTCTTTGGAGCAATTAATAAGCTGGGCATTTACGTTTAAAATCAGTCACTCTTTTTTGGTATTTTTATAACTATATTTACCTTTCTAAACTAAATTCGAAAACACAACGCAATTACATGATCTACACGCCAGATTATTAGTTTGCTTATACTATATTGTGGAAACCACTTATCGGTGGGGATTGACTATGAGTGTATCAGGATCGGAATTAAATTAATTATAGTAGGTATTACAAGGAAAAGTACGTAACTATTAAAAAAAAGAAATTTATTCGGATCAATAAAAAAGTTCCAACGTACAATAGATTTTATAGTATTTCATGAGATTTAGGCTCTTTATAGTTATCAAAAATATACATTTAACGGCTCGATAAAAAATAATAAAAAGCATACGAAAACTATCACTTAGAAAAACGAATCAAATTAACTATTTTTTAAAAAAATAATTAACTCGCATTAATTACTAACACCGAAATATTTTCACGTGTTTTTTTCCTATATAATTTGCTATAAAATAGATAACATTAATTTTTATTATAACTGACATGTCAAAATATGGACAACGTTCCTTCGTTTTCATCCAACCATCCTGTATATAACAATTATATTTTAAAATAACTAATTTTAACCTCATTAAATAAATTATTATAAAATACCTTATTGAAATAATTTATTTATTTGTTATAAATTTTTGGAAAAAACATTCTTCATAAAAATTTTTACAATCAGATTTACTTTTAACAATTTTCTGACAAACCTCGTTTATGACTAGGGTGTTTCTTCCATTTTGGAAGATAAAACATTTTTTCCAGTGTACGTAATATGGAAAATAAATACATAAATTACAAACTCCTTCTTAACAATGATCTTTTTGGCTACTATTCCAAGGGGTTACACAGTTTTTTTCATTATTATTGACAATTTAAACAAAATAGGTATCAAAAAACGACGTTCTAATTTTTTAAAGTGAACAAAATGTATTTTTACGAAGAAAAAGTGTCACATTATACCTAAAGGTTTTAATAAACCTACATTTTTTTTATTTTTAAGTAGCTGAGACACAAAAAACAGTAACATTATTTTTCTAATATCAACTTAATATGGAGGCAATACAGCCACAGTCTATAGATAAATAAAAAAAAACTACTGATTTAAACCGGTATAAATAGTATATCACAACCGTCATCAATATAAGTTTTATACAAATTACCGGTTTAAATCTGCAATGTCAGAACGATCATTCTAAATATGTAATCACAAATAATTCTTTCAAATATAAATAGTTTTGAAAACTAAGATAGTTATAAATTAGATAGTAAGAATATAATACACATTTCAAAGTTATTGGTGTGTACCTCGAAGAAAGAAGCTTAGAAAACAATGTTCACAAACTCGAAGTTTGCCGCAGAGGAAGATATGATTTCAATAATTTGTAGCTCCTACCATCCAACTTTGGATTGTTAGTAGATCTACCACCAATTTTTTCAAGTTTTCTAGGGACCTCACAATAATAATTTGATACTCATAATTAATTCATTACTATAAGGACCCCAATGTGAAAGCAAAATCATTGATTATCAATCTGTAATGAAAATAGTTACCCAATATATATATACAAGGCTATACACTCCAGTTGGAGTTGTAGCCGCTCAGATTGAGCTCTTTTGACCCTGTATCTTGTGGGGGGTCAGCCCACGTTTTTCTTGCTGTTTATATACAATTTATTAGAGGTTTTTGCAGTTTCGACAGTTATTCTCCACCCCTTTCTGTCCTGCATCTGTCTCTCCCCGCCTTGTGCTCCCAAAATTTTTATATCTTTCACAACCTGATCTTCCTATCTAATTTTTGGTCTTCCTGGTAATATTTCCTCATTCGGTCTCCATTCTGTAATTCTCCTCACCTCCTGTCCTTTCTCCATTCTTTTAACATGTCCGTACCAACGAATCCTTTTTGATTTAATTGTGATTACCATGTCCTCATTTTCTAATATATTTCTAATTTCATAATTCATAAGTCTTCGGTACTCGTTATACCTGAGTTTGACCGGTCCATAAATATTTCTAATTATTCTTCTTTCATATATCCTTAGTTGCTCTTCGTCCTCATTTGTCAGTCTCATAGTTTCTGCCGCATATGTAACTACCGGTTTTATCGCCGTCCTGTAGACTCTTAATTTTGTTGCTCGGCTTATTCTCTTACTCTGCATGATGTTTTTGAATTTATTATATGCTCTATACCCTGCTTGAATTCTTTGCCTTATCTCGACTTTTGTGTCGTTTTTGTTACTAATAATTGTTCCCAGATACTTAAAGGTGTTAACAACTTCAAAAGTGAATTCATTTAACTTTACTGCTTCTGGTTGGTAGACTTCCTTCTTTCTTTTCATTTCCATATATTTTGTTTTCTCCTGATTTATTTTTAATCCTCTTTTTCCCGCTTCCTTTACAATTTTCTCTAATGTTTCTTCAAGGCTCTTTCGGTCTCTCGCTATTATGGTTAAATCATCAGCATATGCCATTATTTGTTTTGATTTATTAATTATGCTTCCATTGATATTACAAGTCTTAATTATGCCATCCACTGCTATGTTAAACAATACCGCTCCTTGCCTTACTCCAGCATTTATCTCAAATTCCTCCGATGGACCTTCCCTTGTCATTACTTTTGCCCTAGAATCTTTCATCGTCATTTTCAACAACTGTATGATCTTTTATGGTACATTTAGTTGTTCCATATCCTTTATGATTGTCCTCCGTTTCAAGCTGTCGAAAGCTTGCTTGAAGTCAATAAATAGCATTTGGACTCCAACATTGTGTTCATAACATTTTTCAATTACTTGATTTATAGTATGTATGGCATCTACTGTTGATTTTCCTTTCCGAAAACCTTTTTGATACTCCCCTATATTTGACTCCATTACCTTTTTTAGCCTTCCATTTATTATCGTTGTTAGTATTTTATATACGGTATTGAGTAAACTAATTCCTCTATAATTGCTACAAATATTACGATTTCCTTTCTTCATTATTGGTATAATCATACCAGTAGACCATTCTTTTGGCATTGTTTCTGATTCCCATATTATTTCCATGATTTTAAATATTTTATGTCTTAGATCATCTCCTCCATATTTTATCAGCTCATTTATTATTTCGTCTGACCCTCCTGCTTTGTTGTGTTTCAATTTATTAATTATGTCGTTGCATTCCTCTTCGGTCGGTTTTTCTTCGTATTCTATCCCTGTATCATTATCAGTCATATCATCTTCTTCATACTCCCCATCTTCTTCCGTTAATAAATTCTTGAAATATTGACTCCACTCTTTTTCCTTGATATTTATTGCAGTTGATTTTCTGCTTTGTCTCTTTATATATTGATATAATTTTACATTATTTTTATTATCATTCTCTAATATTATGTCCTTGCTTTCATTTAACCATTTTATTCTTTTTGCTTTTATCAACTTGGCGCTCTCTTTTCTTATTTTTCTGTATTCATCATAAAAATTGTGTTGCTTAGTTCGCAGCCATTTTAGTCTGGCTTCTTTTTTCTCTTTTATCTTTATTTTACATTCTTGATCAAACCATTTATTATTCTGTCTTGTATCTTTTGTACCAACCCCTTCCTCTGCTGCCGTTATTATACTTCTTTTTATTTCCTTCCATTGGTCATCTATATTATCTTGTTCTTTGCTCTTTTCTTCTTTACTTCTTCCCCATATTCATTTTTACTACTTTTCAATTTCTGCACGTTCCATTTCCTACATTTTGTTGTCCTATTTACTATATTTACATTTCTCATTTGCATTTTGACAATTACTAATTGATGATCAGTATCAACACTTGTTCCTCTGTATGATCTTACATCCTGTATCATCTTTGATCTTCTTTTTGCTATCAGAACATGATCTATCTGGTTCCCCGTAGTAGTACCAGGTATAATCCATGTAATTTTATGTTCTTTCTTATGCTTGAAACTAGTGCTGCTAATATACATGTTGAGCTCCTCAGCTAAATTGCATAGTCGCCGTCCATTATCGTTAGATGTTTCATGTATAGTGTACTTCCCTGCAACATTATTTAAGTAGTTTTCTTTTCCTATTTTCGTATTCATATCTCCAATAATTATTAATGTATCATGTCTTGCGGTTTCCTCACATACCTTCACCAATTTCTCGTAAAATTCATCTTTGTCTTCATCTTTTGCTTCTTCCGTCGGCGCGTAACTATTAATTATTGCAATATTTGCCATGTGGTTTTTTAATCTTAATTTTGATATTCTACCGCTTATAACTGTGTAATCTAGTATATCATTTCTTATTCTTTTGCTTATCATAAATCCTGTGCCGTTCTTTCCTCGACTGTCTTCCCCTTCATAAAACAATATATATTCTCCTTTGTTTATTTATCCTTCACCTTTCCAGCGTATTTATTGAAGTTCCAATATCTCTATTTTATATTCCAACATCTCTTTTGCAATTTCTTCCATTTTTCCCATTGTCAGCATTGTCCTGATATTCCATGTTGCCATTCTCACTAAACTCTTGCGTTTACTTCTCTTATTTTTACCCTTACTCATTATCCATTTCATTGCATTGTCTTCAATTGTATATATCGTATTTTCTTTAGCTACTAGTTTTTTTACTTCTTCTCTCTGTTGCCTCCTCCATGTTCCGGCCAACGATCGGTTGCTGTACGTTTCTTATCATCATTTTCTTTTGGCTTTTCATCCCCAAATGCATCTGCTCCATAAACTCTGTTGTTTATAATTAATTTATTAAACTTAAGTACTGCGTCGTGTCCTTGTTCTCTGGCTATTTTTACCTGAGGCAGTAATATTTTTCTTTCCCTTTGGACTTTTTTCGAGTAGTCGTCATTAATCCAAATATTGGTACCTGTTAGCTTTTTACCTTGTTTCATAATTTCTAATTTTTTACTTCAATTTTTGATTTTAACTATAATTGGTCTACTTTTGTTTCTTCCAAAAGTTCTGATCCTGCCGAATTCTATCAGATCTTTTTCTGGGTCTACTTCTACCTCTATTTTTCTCATTATTTTTTGGACTGTTTCCTTTATTTCTTGTTGGCTCTCATTCTCCTTATCTTCAATTCCTTGAATTACTATGTTATTGCGCCTTATTTCCCTTTCTACGTAGTCTAATCTTTCTTCTTGCTCGGCGATTATTTCTTTCAGCTTATGATTTTCCTGTTTCAATTCCATTATAATACATGCATTTCTGTCTATTTTTTCTTCCATATTCCGAAGACTATCTTTTATCTGCGAGAACGTTCCTTTAATTTCTTCCATATCGTATTTATCGATGTTCATTTCTTAACGCACCTTAAAGAGTTCCGCGTCCCGTCAAGTTTCGTCAGTCACCTACTCAGTTCAGCTTCCAACACTCACCCGGGCTGGCTGAACTCGTCTCGCTGTGTTATAATAAATTAATTTCCTTTTTGAAGTCAGTCCGGGACTGTATTTTTAAACAAGTACTCGTATGTTGGTGAACGATCTTCGCTTATCGCTTTTGTTTTTTGCTGGTAATTAACACAATTTAGATTTCGAATTTAACAATGTTGCATTGTTTTATGACAGATTTTCCTATTGTCTCAATATTTGGAGAATACTCACCAATTATATGTGATAGTTTACACTTACACAAGATATTTTTGTACTTTTTGTGAATTACAGTTTTTAACTTTAATCACAATTTGATATTATCGCTCCCTCGATTTAACTGTATTCTTTCCACATTAGATGCAGGACCGAACTCCAGTTACCCAATATCATTTGATAATACATGGAATGGAAGAAAGCACTGAAGACAGTGCCACACAACTAGAAAACGAATTAAAAGAAGTAACGGGGAAGGTCAACAACGCAGTATATCTAACAGCAGACATTCTGAAAAATAGGGAATAAAAACAGATGGTCAGTCCTAATAGAGATGAAAGACTAGAACAAAAAAATAGAAAGTTTGAAGGGAATAAATAAATTAAAAGAAACAAGGATATACATTAATGAAGACTACCCCAAAGACATATTGGAACAAACAAAACAGCTAATAAAGCATATGAAACAGGCAAGAGAAAAAAAAAGGTGACTGTAATAGATATTGAACCTCATAAAATTAGTTGAATTCATAACCTTGTTACAATGAAAATTACTAACTAAATTAAGATTAACTTAAAAGAATACAATATCATCGAGCATAAACATGTTTTTTATATCGTACTTATTCTAAAGTTAATTGCGTCAGTCAGTACACAGTATTTAATGACGTACCAAAAATGGTCTAACAAAAAGAAGAAATGCAACAGATCCTGGAAATATATCATAATAATCCTGTGTTTGGAGGACACGTAGGACATAATGGATTATTATAGAAAATAAAAGCGAATTTTAAATAGAAAATATGGAAAGAGACGTAAAGAACTGTCATGAATGTCAAATTAATAAAGCTAAGTCATATCACAAAGAAAAATTCGTTATAACTGACACAGTGATAAAACCATTCGATATTGTGTACATAGGCTCTATCGTGAAAAGTAATAGAGATAATTTTATTATTGTATTACAATGTTATGCGAATTTACACAATACGCGGTGATAATACCCGTAAAAGACAAGGAAGTACAAACAATGGCAGGGATGGACAAAATTGCTCCCGCATTGCGTTGCTGATATTATCGTTTTTGACAGCCTCTGCTTTTTATAAGGCGATTGCTGTCATCTATTTTCGTAGGTTTTGAGACGGGTTTTTGGAAAAATGAGTGATGAATATGGTGGTTAGACAGCAAAGCAATTGAAGAAAGAGTTGAGAACTAGGAATGCGAAGGTTGTAGGGAAAAAAGAAGACTTAATAGAAAGGCAAGCCATTCAAAACCTCAACTTGTTCCTGTTTCCAGTCAATGAATGATAAATTGTCATTTTTCAAATGGGAATAATCAATACATTTAATTTGTTTGATTCCAGATTGGCATCCTACGACAGAAATTATAATTTTGAAAGCAGCTCTCTAGAGAACATACTCCTTAGGCATCACAAAATGTTTATTACAGAGATACGAGCCATTTGATGTCAGTTTTTTATTCATCCCGTCGTACAGTTACAATCGACTTCTTGAGCAGCTTTTCGTCTTTTGAAAATCTATATCCTGACGTGCTTAAGGGCAACCGAGACACAGCACAACATTGTGGAAAACCAATAAGGTAATTCTTACTTGGGTGCCAAGTCACATAGGTATAGCTGGAAATGAGGAAACTAATAAGTGTATCAAGAAGGGAGCTAATAGTTCCCTCATGGGACTAGATCCAGCGTGCGGTGTTTCCTATAGCGTTATACAAAAAACTGTCTCCAACTCTGTGTCGAGCGAACACCAAAAATGCTCGAATGGGGTTGTGGGACATGCAAGCATATCATCTTCGACTACCCTGCTTTATGCAGAGGCAGACTCTCCTATTTAGATATCATTTCAGATACAAATCATGAGGGATTGCAGGAAGTGTAGTCCGTGAAATTTCATTGTTCGCTAAGAACATAGGATGGGATTCTGGCTTAGCACCTGCGACTGGGAGAGCACAATAATCCTGAGTGGCAACTATTGCGGCATGAGCCCTAACCCTCTCGTGACAAAAAAATGATGAAATAATTAAAAGAATGTACAAGTTAACGAAAGTAACTTATTCCACAATTTATTTAGTAATTAAACGAGGCGTTGTGATTGAACACGATAAAAAACGAAAAATCGTCAACTATCGGATAGATAATGCATCTAAAGATGTGATTCGAAGAACGGTTTAAAATATAAGCAAAGAAAATTAAGCCCCAACATTAGAAATTCTATTCAACAGATTTTAGTATTTTAACGATTTCAAGTTAAAATCATTAGAGACATTTCAACAAATTTTAATAGAATGCAGTTTTAAGTATAAAATAAACTTTTCCGCATCTGTGGCCCTGAACAATATTCTATCATAAAATTGTTACTTGTATACACTTCGGGGGATGTATCGTGCTAACAAACCGGAATTTCTCCAAAAACAACCAAAAATTCAGTATATCTGGATTTATAGGACCCCCTGTACTCGCTCTAGTACAATGAAAATCAATAGGGTACATTCGTGAGACACCTTGAACAATATTCAATCGTAAAGTTGATCAATCGCATACACTCTGGAGGCTGTATCGTGCTAACAAACTGAAAATTCTCCAAAAATGACGAAAGTTTGGTACTTCAAGTACCATATCACCCGTTGTACTGATTTTACTGAGTTGAATATCAATAGGGTTCATCTTTGAGACGCTCTGAATAATATCCAATCATAAAATTGGTCTTTTGTATATACTCCTAAGGCTGTATCGTGTTAACAAACTGAAACTTGTCCAAAAATGACTAAAATATCGTACTTAAAGTACTGTACTGTATTGGCTCCGGTGAGCTGAAAATCAATAGGGTTCATCAGTGAGATGCCCTGAATAATATTCAATCATAAAATTGGTGACTTGTTGAACTCCGGAGGCTGTATCGTGTTAACAAACTGCAATTTCTCAAAAAAATACAAAATGTCGTACTTCAAGTACCATAGCACCCGTGGTACTGGCTCTGGTGAATTGAAAATCAATAGGGATCATCTGTGCCATGTCCTTAACAATATTCAATAATAAAATTGCTGACTTATCGCACTCCGGAGGCTGTATCGTGCTAACAAAACATATAAGGAAAAGTGGCCGCCGACAACGACATACACACAGGATTTTTTTTTCTAAAAGCTGTTTTTTCGGGTTGTTGTTGATGGAAAACGTAAAAATAACTCAAAAAAAATTTCAAAATTCCATCTTTTTCTGGGGTAAACCAATACTTTTCTCGCATATAGAAAGGTTAAGCGGAAAAGTAAAATTAGATAGTCGAATATGTATTATGGTATTGTGGTACTTCGTCAAAATTATGTATGACGGATTGTAAGTTATAGAGAAAGTAATAGAAATAGATGAAACTTGGTTCGACACTGACGATGTCGTTCAACGCGGTTGGGCAGATATGTCACAAAATTGTGTCTTAAATGCGCTGTGCTCGAGGGGAAAACGAGTAATCATTTTGCATGATGTGAAAGAAAGCGCTTTGTATAAAAAAACCTTAGTCCTTCCAGCAAAAAATATGTACAAAGCTCTGCTTGATAAATAAATAAGTGAATAAATGCGTGAAGCGGAATACACTTGTTTAAATAAATGAAGCGAAGTTTTTGTATAAAAGTGTATAATTTTCTTTTTATTTATTGCAAAGCGCTTTCGACTTTCGTCATCATCAGTGCTTCCTGAAAGTAAACACTCAGTTGAGAGTACCGAAATTGAATTTAAAAAAGAGAGGTTATAAAATTAGGAAAATCAAGTGAGTACTTACAAGTCAGGTAACAAGAAGTTTCAAATATGTAAAAAACATTGTTTAAAATTACAAAATCATATTATTCTATAAGAGAACTAACGAAAAACATGTTAAAACCCAGGCCTCGTGGTTATGTAAAAGCAAAGCTGACAAGACAGAATGTGTCAAGTCAAATGTCAAATATCAAAAGTCACAGTGAAATACCAGTACCAACTTGAAGAGTGGTCTAGTACCGATTGCAAAGGAAGTGTTACCAACTTTAATTTAATTATGTTTGATCCTCTGATGGAGGGGAAGGAAATATCTGTCCAAGTTTACTTGCGTATTCAAACAGAGCTGATTTTTTGTAAGTTCTTTGGAGATCTCCAGTTCTTCGAACAGATCCAATCTAAGAAAATTTTTATTATCTATTTTGTGTAAAATTTTTGAATTTCTGTTGGGGCTAAAATTATGATTATGGAATTTGAGATGATTACCAAATATAGATTTATCTGGTCTCTTCAAATGTTCGTTTATACGAGTCTACATTGGTAGAACCTGTAGACCACTTCTTACTCGTATAAACGAACATTTGAAGAGACCAGATAAATCTATATTTGGTAATCATCTCAAATTCCATAATCATAATTTTATCCCCAACAGAAATTCAAAAATTTTAACGATGAAATAAAACAATATAGTTTAGTGTTTTTAAATGAAACTCAAGGTCTCTAGTTAATTCCACAATATAATACAAGTTATTGAAAATTCTAAAAAATTGACAATTGTTTCGATAAATCAATATCGAAACAATTGTCAATTTTTTAGAATTTTCAATAACTTGTATTATATTGTGGAATTAACTAGAGACCTTGAGTTTCATTTAAAAACACTAATATGAGCATATTCCACGAAGTAAGGGTCGAGACAGTCAATTTCATTTACAATATAGTTTGTTTAAATCTTCATATATTTGAACTAATGTTCAATTTAAACTTGTTGACGCGTTTCACTAACACAGTAGCTTTGTCAAAACGAATGAAGGTAAAATATAAAAATGTCTTAATATATACAGTGCTAAATCTATTTACTAAGGTTAACAATGGTATTAAAAGATATTACCTGGAAATTCATTCACTACATTCCTAAGCTATCTTCTAGGTAAAGAGGTTCAATAAAGGAGACTGATTGATATCTATTTGGTCGTTAAGGAGATTGCCTGAATATTTATTTTTGTTAATCTCTAGGGCTTCTAATAAATTTCAACTAAAGGATTTACCGACTACATGGAGAATTTCAAAATTTGGGTCGAAAATGTGTTGGTTTTCTAATAAATGATTTGAATAGTTAGAATCTAATTTTTTTGTTGTCATAGCTACGTTTGTGTTCCGAAATTCTAGTTTTAAAAGTTCTACCGATATAAATTTTATCACAATTGTCATTACCACATTTTAATTTATAAACTCCTGATTTGTTTAATTTTGAAGATTTAGATTTATTATTTTTAATGAATTTGGATAAATTGTGATCAGTTTTAAAGGAAATATTCATGTCTAAAGTTTCTAAAAATGATTTAATTTTTAAGGATGGTGTTCCAAAGTATGTTAAGCTTTTAAATTGTCTATTATTTTTATCTGAAGGGAATACTTGTTCTAAAGTCTGTTTTTTTATCTTTTTATTTATGATATTGTCAATTAAATTTGGATCGTAATTATTATTAACTGCTATTTGTTTTATGATATTTAATTCTTTGGTATAATTATTAATATTTAATGGGACTGTTAAGAGTCTGTGTATCATACTAATGAAAGCTGCTAGTTTATGACTAAATGGGTGGACCGAACTATTATGAATTGTAATATCTGTATGTGATGGTTTATGAAATATATCACATACAGATATTACAATTCATAATAGTTCGGTCCACCCATTTAGTCATAAACTAGTATGGATCTTCATCAAGTAAAAGCCTCATCTATTCAATTTTTCAAAAAATTTACACAAAATAGATAATAAAAATTTTCTTGGATTGGATCTGTTCGAAGAACTGGAGATCTCCAAAGAACTTACAAAAAATCAGCTCTGCTTGAATACGCAAGTAAACTTGGACAGAGATTTCCTTCCCCTCCATCAGAGGATCAAACATAATTAAATTAAAGTTGGTAACACTTCCTTTGCAATCGGTACTAGACCACTCTTCAAGTTGGTACTGGTATTTCACTGTGACTTTTGATGTTTGACATTTGACTTGACACATTCTGTCTTGTCAGCTTTGCTTTTACATAACCACGAGGCCTGGGTTTTAACATGTTTTTCGTTAGTTCTCTTATAGAATAATATGATTTTGTAATTTTAAACAATGTTTTTTACATATTTGAAACTTCTTGTTACCTGACTTGTAAGTACTCACTTGATTTTCCTAATTTTATAACCTCTCTTTTTTAAATTCAATTTCGGTACTCTCAACTGAGTGTTTACTTTCAGGAAGCACTGATGATGACGAAAGTCGAAAGCGCTTTGCAATAAATAAAAAGAAAATTATACACTTTTATACAAAAACTTCGCTTCATTTATTTAAATAAATAAGTTTTTAAAATACATCAAATTTGAAAATAAAATTGATACGCCACAGGTTGGTTTCTTTTAAACATTTTTTTGTATATTTTTAAACTGACTTTGGCGCCACGTTCTGCTTATGCCAATTTTTTTACGATGTATTAAAATCATGTAATAAGATCATTAATTTAAGACGTTAGTGATGACTTAAAAACCAATCAATATACAATGAAATGTTTATTATAACTCTTTCGTAGTATCTAACCTCAAATTAAAATACAACAAATAACGCGATGTGAATATTATTATGGCTGTTTCAAAATTGAAAGAATTATTAGTTACAATTGATTAATACTAGAGGGGTTTGGATCTAGTCTTATGAACAATGTAATTTAAAGAAAAATATATAATACGTCAACAACATTTCTATTGAACTTTTGTTAAAACTATATAACTTAATAACAACATGGTGCCGGCTGAAAGAAGAGCTGCTACCGGAACTGTAACCACCCATGCAGAAATTATATTTCTGTAACAAGAA
Source organism: Galeruca laticollis (assembly GCA_963921935.1). Classification (NCBI taxonomy): domain Eukaryota; kingdom Metazoa; phylum Arthropoda; class Insecta; order Coleoptera; family Chrysomelidae; genus Galeruca; species Galeruca laticollis. The sequence goes on from OY998179.1 coordinate 528,098, forward strand.
CAAACATTTACTTGATTGTATTGGGGTTTTATCGATAATCAATTACCTAAATAGACTCCAATCTACTCCTCTCTTGGACGAACTAAAATATCCGACAAAAACAACGGAGCCAACTTTGCAATGCGTAGTAGAAATAGGTATGCCGATCTTACTAGCTAACAATACTGTAAACGCAGAACCGACTTCTATGGTAAATCCACTAAAAACAACACAAAATGTTAGTGTAAATAAACTTCGAATTCAAAATAACGTAACGTGGAATATTGGTTGCCTATCTAGTAGGGACCTTCGCCAGATCCAGGATTTAGTCGACGAGGCGTCTGACAGTAGAAGATAAATGAGAAGAAGAAATGACGTTTCATTCTTACAAAGCTCAGCATTTTTTTTCGTATTACTCCTGTATTATATTATTTCTTTAGTTTAAAGTGTTACGTTATAAATATGTGTGTGCAAAACAACCCACAATAAAGCACAAATCACTCGACTCCTCCTTCTGGTCGGCAAAAATAAGCCGGTGCTTAACATATTAGCACCAAAGTGATATATTGTGGTCGAACGAACCGTAGACATAGAGAATGGACTGAACGTTATCCTCACAAAAATAACCACTCTCTAGAAGTAGTAGAAGAAACTGTCCTACCAATAACGTCATGTTGTAATAACAAAGGCCAGTGACGTAGACCAATCAGAATACTAGAAAGAGAGAACTACTACATACGGAACGCTCAGTCAATTCTTCATGTCAATGGAAAAAACAATTATTAAAAGCGGCGTCGCCAAATGTATTTCAGAAATAAATAATTGGCACATTGATCGATTACTTTATTGATAACTGCTTTGAACATAGCTTCTGTCACTTTCAATTAATGAAAATTCGATGATAATTGTCTAACTGTTAGCATTAAAGCCTACTAAATAAAAATATTGTAGCATCGATTAAATTGGCAGGGTCAGTTTTACCACCTGCTAATAAGTGTCAGATAGCTTATTCACAGATATAGCCGATTGGCGCTAAGTGATACGCCCTCTGGCGGATAGTGTAAGAACCGAGCTAAAAGCCATTGTGCGGCCATTTTCTCTGTTGTTGTTTATGACAAAACATAGAGATTCAATTGTGTTTGTTAATTTTTCCATGTTTATACTGTTTGTTGGAGATGTTTTAAATGCAACAACCAGTATTGCTGAGCTCTCCAGTGTTCAATTGGGATCAAGCAAAATCTTAATTTAATTTTTTATCTTTTCCCGAAAGTAGATAGGCAGCATTGATTCTGGACAGGAAAACGCGAAGGTTCATTCAGCACCAAACCAAGATCATTATGGTTTTGAGATCGTTATGATGTCATCAACCCCACTGCTACTATGCCCATGCGTCGAGCATCCCTCACATGTCATCAATCTTGAGTCACGATGAGTGAAACAGAATTAGCATGTATCTCTGTTATAATTGGTCAGATTAAAGTGGGATAAACGGCATTATGAAGAAAAGGGGGTATATGGTAAAATCCTACGGGAGCCATAAAGGCATTATATGTAGCTTTGCATTTATTGGTCGGATTGAAGTGGGATAAACGGGATTATGAAGGAAAGTGAGTATAGAGTAAAATCCTACGGGAGCCATAAGGGCATTAGTATGTAGCTTTGCATTTATTGGTCGGATTGAAGTGGAATAAACGGCATTATGAAGTAAAGAGGGTATATAGTAAAATCATACGGCAGCCATAAGGGCATTAGTATGTAGCTTTGTTATTATTGGTCGGATTGAAGTGGGACAAACGGCATTATGAAGGAAAGGGGGTATATGGTAAGAACCTACGGGAGCCATAAAGGAATTAGTATGTAGCTTTGCTAGTATTGGTCGGGTTGAAGTGGGAAAAACGGCATTATGAAGGAAAGGGGGTGGGTATAGGGTAAAATCCTACGGGAGTCATAAGGCATTAGTATGTATCTTTATTATTATTGGTCGGATTGAAGTGGGATAAGCGGCATTATGAAGAAAATAGGGTATAGTCGTAAATATGTTCAATATACAGAGTGTAGTCATAAAGAATTGAAGGCATAAGCATTGAAGTGGGATAAACGATACTATGGTGGATACGTAACATATTATACAGAGTATAGTCGTGTAGAAAAAATATTATTTAATTATACAGAGTGTATAGTCGTAAATAAGTTTAATATCAAATAGGCATTAGCATATTGGAGTGGTGGATGCTTATGTTCAGTAAACAGGGTATAGTCATAAATATGTTCAATATATAGAGTGTACTCATAAAGAAGTAAAGGCATAAGCATATAACTTTGGTTGGATTGAAGTGGGACATACGGCACTATGGTGAATACATAACTTATTATACAGGATATAGCCGTGAAGAGGATTATAGAAAAAATATTAAGTATACTGAGTGATTAAGATCATATTAAAAAGGTATTCGTATATTAGAGTGGAGGAGTGAGGAAGAGCGGGTAGATCGATGACAAAAAGGCAGTATGTTAATCATTCGTTCATTATATACATGATATAACCGTAAAGATATTCATTATATAAGCGGGGTGTAATAATAATAATAATAAATAAGGTAAAACAACATTATATTGTGTGACGTAGATTATGGTCAAAAAGAAAAATAATATATATACAGGGTATAGTCGCAATGATGATCATATCAAAAAGATATTAGGATGTATCTTTGTTATTATACGGGGATAAAAAATAAGTAATTATACAAATTATAGTAGTAATGATAATAATAGAAAAATAATTTGATTATACCGGGTTATACAGCGTTTTCCCATGTTATTTTACATAAGGAATGACCCAGAACCAGTGCTGCTTACTTGTCAAATACGACGAAAGTATGCTCATTAATGTTCTCGAAAGTGATTTTTTATAGAAAGGTAAGTGTACTACTATAATTGAAATTCTTTTTATTCGTGGAACGTGGAAGATTAAAATAATTTGCTGTGTCATCATCATCCAGAGCTCTTCGAAAAAACGAGAAGAAGAGTCCTCAACAAAAGTTGGCCCCACTTGTGAACCAATGGATGTGAATATTGAGGATCAACAAGAGGACATTTTGAATAAAGATTTTGAGGGTCGAGAAGTATCAGAAGCCTTACTAAATTTATTTTAATACAAATGTTACTTGAAAAATATCTAAAAAATACCGATTTTATAATACACATAAACGTAAACAATTAATGGTACTTAGCTACTAGCTTTCAGCTATCACTGTCATGGCGCTGCGATCTTAACTCGAGTAATCTATTGTCTTTGTCACTTGACATAAAATAAGAAAGGACAAAACTTAGATTTAAGCTATTGGACACTTATCACAAGGTGATGAAACTGGCCGTTACTTAGGATATTTAAATAGTAGACACTTACGTGGAAGGCGTAATTGTAGTTAAATCCTCTCCGATAGTTTCAATAACTCTTCTTCCCCACAACCAAAGACCAACAGAAATACCAAAACCTCCATATAAAAGTATGAATAAGGGAGTTTCGGCTTTTTGTTGAACACCGCCTTCCGAATAGATTAGCCAAAGCGTTATCAGCGGTCCTATAGCGTTACTTAAAACAAAACCACGTATATTTATAATAATTATAAAAGAATTTTAATATTCTTACCTAACGTCATTACCTCCGTGCGCAAAACTACCGAACGTAGCTGTGAGCGCTTGTAAAAAACTAAACAGTCTTGATACACTTTTATTTTCAACAAATACATCGCCATTTTTTTCAATATCACGAACTGGCAACGCTGAAATTTAAAAAAAACTTAATTACTTATGTGCGATCATGGTGTTATGTGAACTAAGCCTAAGCCATTTAAGTTGGCTACCATGCAGTCTCACTTGTCACTGACGATGATAGAGAAATAGATCGTACACATGTATTGGAAGACAATTAATAAAGTATAGAACAGAATAACCAGAGTTTATTTAAGTAATCTTCTTCTTCTTTCTTTCTTTTGTTTTAAGGCCTCAGCTGCCAGGGCTATTCGGCCTGTTTTTTGCGTCCGGGATGATTTATGATTGTCTATAATATAGTTTATACGAAAGTAAATACAAACAGAGTGATACCGCACTTATTGTTCAAAATTTTATCTGTAAACTGTTCGGTTTTGAGGTTATATTTTGATGTTCGAAGCACTTAAAAATTTGGAGATGAGTTTAATGTTTTCACTGTTTGGGAATTTCAGCACTATGTCTTGCAGTGTGTAGGGGCCATAAACATTATTAGGAACCTTAACAGATTTATGAAGAAAATCTGTATTAACACTATTTAAGGAACAGTTGAAAAAGATGTGTGAGAGATCTTGTTTTTCACCACATGGGCATGAATCCGAAGGTACTAAGTTGAATTTGTGTAGATATGACAAAGTGGCACAATGGTTGGATCGAATTCTTGAAGAAATGCAGATATCTCTTCTGGACAAATTGGAAAATGAAGAAAACCATGGATTTTTTCTTGGATATTTTATGAATTGAGAGTATAGATTTCCTTTTGTCAAGCTGAGTGTAGAGAAAGTAGAATTCCACTTATCTAAGATTGATTTCTTAATAGAATGCACCACATCCGAATGGGGACCAGTTGGGAGGGTGGCACGATTTATAGTTCTCCCAAGATTTGCAAGATCATCGGCTCTAACATTTCCTTGTATAAGACTGTGTCCGGGAATCCAGCCAATTCGTATGTCTTTCCCTTGCTGATTCAACATGTGTAGTAGCTCCTTTATTTTTAGGACAAATGGATTAGAAGATGAGGAGAAGGATTTTTTAGAAATGCATTTTATGGCACTTTGGGAGTCAGAAAAAATTATAGCTTTGGGAAGGTCAAGTTTTGAAATTTTTTGGATCGCAATTAGTATAGCGTAACATTCTGCTGAAAAGATGGAGAAATGAGAGGGGAGTTTGTCACATAATGATAAGATGTTAGGAGAATAAATTCCGTATCCTACATTACTGTCAGTCTTAGAGGCATCAGTGAAGAAAATGGGGCCAGAAAAGTTGATAGAATTCATTTTGGCCAGAAAGACTTGATTACAGTCCGAATCTTTTTTAATTTCCAGATCTATCGTGTTAGTTTGACTAATTTGAGATTCGAGCGAGAAGTGATGACAAGGAAATTTGTTGAACGATTCAATGAAGGGAAGGAATTTAGATACTGATTGAAAGGCAAATATAATAGGAGGAGTATTTCTCAGTCTCCAGTATATGGGATCGGCAGCCCATTCTGTGAATAATTCTATAAGTGAGGTTTTTATTAGGTCTTTATATGCAACAGCTTTAGATACATATTTAACTGACAAGATTTCTCTACGTACCTCCAGGGGGGTCTGCCCACATTCAGATAACATGATGTTGATAGGAGTAGATTTTAGATAGCCTACTATAACCCTTAGGGCTTGATATTGTAAACGATCTAATTTTTTAAGTAGGTATTTAGAACAGCCACCATATAGCATGCACGCATTATCAAATAATGGAAGTATGGTCGCTTTGTATATGTTTAAAAGAGAGATTTGATGGCTACCCCACCATTTACCACATAGAGATCTAATTAAATTAATAGCTTTTGATACTTTGCAGGAAATAAATTCAATATGTGGTTTCCAGTTAAGTTGGTCGTCAAATATAGCTCCTAAGTACTTGACTTGAGATTTCCAAGGGATAGGTTGACCATTAATGACTATGGAATGGACTGGACTAAGCTTATGGTTTTTCTGAAAATCATGGCGGCACATTTTTTAGGGGCCAGTGTCAAACCCATAGACAATAAATGAAGATTGAGATTAGAAAGGAAGGTGTTGAGGGATGTTATAGACTCCTGGATGGTGTTTTCGGCACATATCACAGCAAGATCATCTGCATAACCACTAATTTTTATGGAGGGTGGAAGTATGTTCTGAAGAGAGTTGCACGATATATTGAATAACAGTGGACTGAGTGGAGAACCTTGGGGGACACCTCTACAAGAAACACCAGGGCCTATAAGTTCATTGTTAAGGGTGGATTTAATGAATAGATTTCGATCTGAAAGAAAGGATAAAATGAGGTCACAAATGTCATGAGGCAAATTAAGGGAATTTAGAGATGAATAAATAGAGGATAAAAAAAGATTATCATATGCACCTTTAATGTCGAGAAAAACAACAATTGGGTTTTTATTGCCAGACAATGCACATGATATTTCGGAATAGATGAAAATGTGGTTATCAGATATACTTCTGCCTTTCCTGAAACCTTGTTGTGAGGGGTGAATTTTTAGGGAGTTTTCAAGAGACCAGTCAAGGCGATTTTTGATCATGCTTTCGAAAACTTTTCCTATTGTGCTGGATAAGGCTATGGGTCTCCAGCTGGAGGCATCGTTAGGATCCTGGTTTTTTTTAAGAATAGGAATTATTAGATGATTTTTCCAATCTGAAGGGATCGGATGATATTTATTGAGTATTTTATTGAAAATAGAGAGAAGAGTTTCTAGGGCTATTTTGGGAAGATGATTGATCATTGAATATGTGATGGAATCCAATCCAGGACTTGAATCATTTTTGTTTAGTAAGCTGAAATTCAATTCTTCTATTGTAAAAGGGTGAGTAAAGGAGTCGTTAATGGCTTGGGGAATAGTGTTAAGGTCTTGAAAAGGGATTTGAGCTAACTTGTTTAAGAGACTTTGGAATATGGAACTGTCTAGGGGAGGCGTGTTAATTAAATTACGATTTTCAATAGATCTAGAGAATTTTTTTATTGATTGCCAAATCTTCTTAACAGGTGTTCCGGGGTTCAGTTCTTCCGTGAATTTACGAAAGCCTTCTAATCTTTTTGTTTTCAGAAAAAGTCGAGTTTTAGCTCTTATTTTCTTGAAATTAATGAAATTTTCCATGGAGAGAGTTCTTAGATATAGTTTAAAAGCCTCTTTTTTCTTTTGTACCATCTGGGAGCACTCTTTGTCCCACCAGGGAAGATAAGGTTTAGAAGGAGTGAAAGATTTCTTAAGTGGGATAAATAAAGAGATGGCTCTTTTTAAGACCTCCAAGAACAAGGGATATTCCATATCATTATGATATATATTATTTTCAATATATGCTTGAAATGCATCCCAGTTGGCTTTATTTGTGTTATATTTGACGTGAGTGGAATTCATATGGATGGGCACAGTATTTTGTTTTTTGTAGGAACAAAGGGTAGGAAAATGATCGCTGAAGCCTGATTCTTGGATCGTTCTCCAGGAGCAATCTAGAGCTATGGCTGAGGAAGTAATTGTAATATCCGGGCAGCTTTTATTGACATTGGGGTTGGGAATACGGGTTGGAGATCCGTCATTAAGGATGGTGAGATCATTATGCGAGATGAAGTCCCAGAGTGCAATTCCTTTAGGGTTATTAATGGCAGAGCCCCAAATTTGATTTTGGCCATTTAAATCAGCCATTAAGATAAAATTCTTATGTTTTATTTGTTGTAGGAGTTGATTAAACATTCTGTGAGGGAAGGGAATGTTGGGGTCGGGAGGAATATAGCTATTAATAATGAATAGATCTTGGAGTTCTACTACCAGCAAGTTTATTTTTGGAGGAACTGGAATTTTGTGTTCAAAATTTTTGCAAGGAATCGAGTTGTTGATGAAAGTGGCTACACCTCCGTAGCCATCCTGTCGATCTTGTCTAAAACAGCTAAAATTTTTAATATGTGCAGATCCACCTGGAGTCAACCAAGTTTCATTTAGTAATATAATGTTAATACTCTCATCTCTAATAATAGGAATGAGTACCTCTTTGTTAACATTAAAACTGCGAATATTCCATTGGAGTATGTTATATTTAAAGGTATTATCCTGAATACGATTGAATTTCAAGCAATAGTGTAAAAAATGAAATAATAAAAAAAGGGGGGGAGGTACTTAGAGGGAGAAATTCAAGTTATATTATGATTGCTCACCTCTTGAGGAGAGGTAAGCTGAGAAATTGCGAAAGATTGAGAGCTAGGGATAGAAAGGGAATAATCAGACAAAAACGGAGTATCAGAAGGGGTGAAGTCCATATCAATTCTTTCAATGTGAGAGCAAGAGGGAGATGAAGCATTGTTTTGAAGTGCAGATTTATTTGTTATCGGAGACTGACAGAGTTCATTGCATGAGGAGGAAAATAGAGCTGCATTATGTGTATCTTTATCAAATCCAGTTCTTTTTTCTAAGATGGTGGGACGTCTGCGTTTATGAGTAGTGAATTTGTTACTAGGGGGACTTTGTGTCACTTTTTGAGCATAAGAGATTGGAAAAGGGGAAGAAGTCTGTAATTGAGGAAAGGATGTGATTGATCTATCAAAAGAGGTGTTTTTAACAGAAGATTTAAGAGGAGGGAAAAGTTGAGAGGCTTCGAAGTAAGAATAGTCATGGAATGCCATTGCTTCATTAATGTTTTTTTGCCTATTAAATTCTTTGCAAGAGCGGTCAAAAGCTAGATGCTGTCCAGAACAATAAAAACAGTCTAAGGAATTTGAACATGGGTCAGAATGGATTGTTCCACATCTACTACACCTTTTGGCACTGCGGCAAGAGTTGGCAGAGTGTCCGAATCTAAGGCAGTTTTTACATTGAGTAACAGGAGCAATATATTTATCAACCTGGACTGGAACTGAAAAAATTTCTAGATCCTTGGGGCATGGACGTCCCTCAAAGGTTACAAGAATTGTTGTGGAGGGAACATATTCATAAGATCCGTCATCTTTGGTTATTCTGCGGTTAAGTCTTCTAGCACCAATCACTTTTTTATTTTGCAAATAAGCTTCTTGAATAATATCATCTGGGGTAATAGAGAGTCCTACGTTTTTGACAATGCCTCTCGAGGTGAGAAGGCGTTGTGGTATGTAAGCACAATATCCTTCCCTTCTGAAAGCTTGGTTCATTAGGAAAGAATTAGCATCACGAGAAGTTTTGAAGGTAATTCCTATTTTGCTGGAACCTTTCTTTTGGATATTTTTAATGTTTTGAATGTTCAGTTTTCGTATAATTTTTCCAACATCCATAGGATGAATACTAGGGGGAGTGCCGCTACTTTTAATAGGTTCTACTATAACTAAATGGGGCCCAAAATCGATATCAGAGTACTTCAATCTTCTCCCTTTAGAAGCCTTAACGCGTTGTTCCAATATTAAAATTTCCTTTATGACTTCGGGATCGTTTTGAAAACAGATTTTAGTGGAAGCGAGTTCATCTTCCAAGTTTTTAATGTCTTTTTCTAATAGGGGAGAGAGTTGGTGCAAAGAATTTATTAAGTTTTTGGAAGATGGTGATAAAGCATTATGTAGGGAATCTGAGGAAGAGTTATTGGGGGCCTCATCCCCCATCTTGATGGTGGAAACTTAGACTAAAGCGTTTTTTGTAGAACACGTGGCAAAAAAATTAAGTTAGGTTAACTTACGGAGAATTATTCATAAATCACTGAAGTGCAGTCAATATAATGTCACTTAACTAAAAAACCAATGAATCGTCACTAAAAATAAAACTAACTAAACTTAATTAAATTCACAATCGACCAATTCGTGCAGTATTATCTCAAAAAGGAATTCTTTTTCCTATCAATGACTGTTTCGTTCAATTCACACGTTGTTATTAACAAGGGATTGACGTTAAACCTGGTCTGTAATCTTTCACAAATATCAATGACAAGTGACACTGCAGGGTAGCCAACTTAGATGGCTATATCGAGTTTAATCGAATATCAGCTAATATCTCTATCTATACCTTGATCACAGTTACCACCGGAATTCCTATTAGTAATTAACGGAACGCCGCTTGAGCTTGGAGATAAAGCTGGGTTTACGCTGGTCGTACTCTCTACAAGTTTAAGCTCTGTGGGTCTAACGTATTTGTGTACTTCAGTCTCTTTTGCAGCCGCAGTAAAAACGTGCTTATCGCTGGTTTGTACAGGAAATATATATTTGGCAGCCGTTATGCGATTTTGATCGAGCGCTTGTAGTTCGGTACTTTCCGATATGACGGTTAATTGACGATCGAAGCAGGCGGAATTGCGATTCGGTTTACGGTTCGGGCTTCCTTCCGGCGAAGTATCTAAATACAAAACAAGTTGATTCGTTAAGGAGGTTAGCAGTTTTTTATACAGAGTCATTCATTAATAGTATATTATTACGTATGAAGAGTAGTTGTAACTAGCGTATTACGTACAAGTGCGTAATTCCAAGAGTACGTAGTATACTTACAATTCCTGGTCTGAGCTCACCGGGAGAGAGTAGAAATAATACTTTTAAAAATATAGTCACTGACAATAGCTATTTGTGTATTAAGAGCGGAAAGTGATACTTTGCCGCTTGAGGCAGAGAGTCGAAAGCGGCAACGCACTTTCTGTTCGAATTGCACACAAGATTTTTTCTACGATCACCTTATTTTTATACAAATAATTTTAAAAAACATGAAAAAGCCTTTTACTGCATCCCAAAGCTCGTCGTGTTCTAAATAAATCTGTACCGCGAGTTTCCACGTACCATAGTTCTCGTGCCCTTTTAGAGGCTCGATCAGCGGAAGCTGGCTCATGATATCACTTATTAACACAAAAATTCAACAAATCACAAACTCCAGAGGCTTCAATGGTGTCTCACGCGTGTCCTGGGTCCATAACCTCTTGCAATTTCATGTTTTGAGTCAAGGTTTCGAGTTTCGAGAAAAAAAATAACTTAATCTATCAAAAACGGCGTAAAAGCAACTAATGACAATTTAAAACTTACAAAAGCCTTAAACGACATTAAGATGACATTTACAAGGTTAAACAAATTGAAGTTCGAAAAATATAGGGAGTAATTAGTTATACCCTTTATATATTAACTACAACTATAGTTTATTTACGATAAAAAGACGATGATGTCATTTTTAGTTACTTTCCTGCTTATCAGAATAAATATTAATTTACCAACCGTGAATAAAATTTATCCTCAACAGCCAGGGCAATTTCCAGCTAACGGGTTGGCAAAACTTCAAGACGTTGCCAAATCAACTGGTAAAATCATTGAATAAAAAGTAAAGGAAGGAGCAATAAACACAAGTTTGGTTGATCAGGATGGTTGTTGCATATGGCGGACGGCAATATCCGTTTTGTAGCAAATAAAAAAATTAGATACTACATATAGGGACATCCATTTTTATGCATCAAACTTTTATAATCAATATTTACACATTATAAATAAATCCAATTTGAAAAAATGCAAATAAATATTTCTTAAATGTATAGTGTTACAACAGTTAACTTACTATTTTTATTTTTATGTTACGCCTATGTCTTAACCTTGTCATTCATCAAAATATGAAATGTTTATTTTGCATCTTTTATATTATTTAAAATTAATATAAATTAAAGTATAAAAGAAAACAACTTACCTATGAAAAGTGATGCCTAAAGATTTATTTTTAGGGGTATTGGAGCAACCGCAGGCTGCACAACTAACCATTTTGTTTGTAGTCTAATTACTAATGTTTCAACACTTAAAACACTATTCTAATTAATCCTAATAAACATTTATTTAAATACAAAACAAAAATACAAGAAAAACTAATGAAAAACACTATAAAATTATTATAAAACTTCCAAAAGCAAAAACGTACTCTCCAACCAATGCAACAACAAAATAAAATGAGTCATACTTGGTTGTTCAAGATGGCTACTTCCGTCTTGCTTTCTCTCTATGAGTGTAGATAGTAGCTATCCTTCCTTTACTTTTTATTCAATGGGTAAAATTCCCCAGTTTGTTTTGACGTTCGATAATCGTCTAATATTTACAAGTTTTTTTGGTGTATTTAAATTCATTGCTTCTTTAAGATTAAAAAAACAATTATTTTCATAACTAATTATTTAGGCAAATCTGCAGTGTGTGGTTGATAAAATGCCGAAGCAGCTGAACAGAAAATGTCAAGAGATGGTAACATCTTTGTTGAGCTATTTTGAACGAGAATGCCGAAATGGGGGCCCGCTTCTTCCGCTTACTGCGCAATAGTAATAGTATTCGCTATTTGTATTAATCATTATTAATATTATTGTTATATATTTAAATGTAAATGATTAAATGTTTTTAATGTTAGGTTAGGTTAATTAAACTTGATAATATATTATTCTTTCATAAATTGAAGTAATTATATTGTAGAGAGTTGCAGAAGCTTTACAACTTAGCGTTACCACTGCTAACCGTATTGCGCGAAGCATAATAGAGGTGAACAGCCCACCTAAAAACAAACAACGCATAAAACCTACTGTTGAAATTGATAACTTTGATCAAAATGCTTTCCGAAATGTTTTATACGAAATGTATGGAAACAATGAGTATATTGAATTTACAGTTTTATTTTATTCACAATTAACCAACACAATATTTTTTCAGAGGAACACATAACCTTGAAAACTTTAAGAGACAAACTCCAGGAGCGCGAACTCTTTAATGGTTGTTTAGCATCACTCTGGAAGATATTAAAAATATTGGATTCAGATACCAAAAAGATGATCCTCGTCGTGATTTAATGGAGTTGCCACATATTGCATTAAAACGTGTACATTTTCTACATGAATATGTCAAGGTAAAAAGGGAAGGTTTATATTAATTTGTGTTTTTGGATTAGACCTGGATATTTAAAGACGATACAGTTCGACGTTCTTGGCAAGATTCTAATCACAGAAGCGTAAAAAAACCAAAATTGGTGGTCCAAGGTAATTGAATAATAAAATTTAGCAATTAATTTATGATGTACTAACATTCCTGCCATTTTAAGACCTTTTCAAATATTTATTAGTCACACTATTTTATTTAAATCTATATAATTATTAATAGTTGTTTTGAGCTATGCAGTCTATCAAGGAAACCTAGTAGTAATTTGTTATTTCCTTATTGTAGGTATATAGTATTGCATGCCTGGATTTATCCTCTTCTGGATTTATTCCTGGAGCAGAGCTGGTTTTTTCTTCCAAAAAACAAGATGGTGATTACCACGGTGAAATGAACCGAGAAATTTTTTTGCATTGGTTTGAATACCAGCTTTTAGTGAACTTGGAAGAACCTGCCACAATTGTAATGGATAATGCAAGTTATCACAGTACCAACCACAATAAAGTACCAACAACAGCTACCAAAAAGGGTGATATACAGAACTGGTTGATACAAAATGATATTCCTTTTGAAAATACAATTTAGTACAACGGTAAGTTGATATAAACATTTTTCAATATATTATGGTAATACTTAGATAACTTATTTTGTTTAAATATATGCATTTTTGTATGAATAAACCACCAACAGTATATGAAGCTGACATATTACCTGAAAAATATGGTCACAAAGTGCTTCGACTTCCCCCCTACCACTGTGTGTTCAACACAATTGAACATATTTGGGGCATATTTACATTTTTTTATAGAGATCATGTGGGAACTGATGGTTCTTCAACAGAACAAGCAATAGGTGTATGGAAAAAGTCTTTAGAAAAAGTGACTTCTGATATTTGGTCAAAGACAGTAGAGCACACTGAAAAAATTATACAAAATGGGTGGGATAGAGAAACAGTATTTGATAGACAGGATGTGCCTCCACTTATTATTAATTTTGACAGTGACGATGAAGATAGTGATGATTTTGTAGTGGAGTAGTGGAAATCTTGTGTTTTATTTTTTATATATTTTTATCCAATTTGCTTTATTTCCACCTTTTCAAAATCACTAATAACTATTATTAAATTAATTAGGTACAGTTATTTTATAATACAAAAATTAAAACAACGACCACAGTATCTCTACATAAATAATACTGTTAAAATGGGAGATTTTTTATTTTTATAAATTGTAACAAAATTTTATTTTGTGTATCTATATTTTTCTTTTCCATTATATTTTTATTATAATAAATATAATAGACATTGTATAAAGAAACAATATTTAAATTTGCATGAACATGATTACAGCTTGTATTGATTGCTTTTAGCGTAAACCCTTGCAGTGCTCTTGGAGATGGTTCTGTAGAGCATACAATAAGATATAAGGAGCTACAGTTCGTCATTTAACCCTCTTCTAAGTAAAATAATTAAATGTTAATTCAAATATAGAATGATTGGTTACTGTTTCTTCTATCTTATCCATAGTTTTCATGAATAAATATTTATATAAAATTAAGCAAGCCTATCATACAAGCCTTTTATTTTTAAATAAATATTTTTGACTTACGCCCTACGAGGCACGGAACAATGAAAAAGAAGAACTGCCAATCTCACATCAGATTGACTTTTCTAGTTTTCGTTAAGTAAAGGAAAAAACTACAGCTTGGCAACATCACAATATTTTGTTTTGCAACGTCATCGTCTTTTTATCGTAAATAAACTATAATGTACCTATTATTTACTAACTTTCTTTAGTTTATTGTAAATGAAAACATGTGAGCAGAAAAGTACGCTCTAGAGCGGAAATAATGTCAAATTATGACAGATAAAGGAAAACATCAACTTTGCAGTTAGATTTGAGTGTGCAAAAGCCTACTTTGGGTAGTGATCGTGGGAAAATAGTTATTTGTTTTACTAGGCATAAAAGCACAAGATTTAATACCGCGGCTGGTGTTTCATAGCCGAGCATAGCGAGGCTATGATACCAGCCAAGGCATTAAATCTGCTTTTCTGCCGTGTGAAACATATAATTTTTCTTCAAATTTGTTCCAATTCCACGCAAAATCGACTTTTTCATATTTAAATTGCATTTCATTATCAATATCCAAATAACTACATTATTTTATCAACAGTAAAAACACAAGAGCTTTTTTTTTATCGGATAAATTTCTCTTTGCAACGAAACAGTTTTGCCAATCACTAATTTTACGAGAAAAACTGACATGATAAAATCGCGACACCGAAGGTGGAGCGATTTTATCTAATGTCAGTTTTTCGAGCAAATTTAGTGATTGGCAAAACTTTGAGTCAAAGAGGAATTTATCTAATAAAAGAAAAGCTCGAGTGTTTTTTGGCAAGATAAATTAACGACAGAATATATGGATGAACAACAACAATAATTGCGACTCATTGTCATTGTGTAAAAGTGACGTCCGCTTACTAGATATTGAGGAAGAGAAGTTTTTATCGCGATAAAAAAGGATGCACCTTTCTTATCGATGGCAAAGTGACAATAACATTTCCAGGTATATGACATTTTAACATTGGAGTTAATTTATCAATGGTAACTGGGCCCTGCGTTACTATGTTTACCGCTGATGACGTTTGTTGAATATGTTTGTTTACTGTTTACTTTGTCATTGTCAATTTTGAAAAGTTGTCATGTTAGAAATGGATTTACTGCAGAGTTCAATTGTATTAAATAATTGTTCACAATTCACCATAAATATATCTAATAAATAAAAATTTCGTGTTGTAGTTTGTAGTTTTAATGCAATAAAACCAGTTTATTATCATCAGCATCATTTTGAGTTTTCTTAATGTCATTGTCAATTTTAATAACCAGTTTGATTTAAATTATTACTTGGAAGGTTGCCTAGCAACGAACTTTTTCTGCCTAGGCATTAAAAGTACAACTTCTAAGCCTGCCAAGTGTCATTAAAAGGCCGCTTTTAATGTCATTTGGAGAAAAATACATTAATTAATTACTCGATGCTTACCTGAACTTTCTCCTATATTAAAATTAACAGCAACTTTTTTATTTTCAATTTCCTCTTTCTTAATCATTCTTCTTTGCCACGGTACTACAAACAACCATATGACGACCATGAACAAAACGGATATACTGATGCTTATGGTGCTAGCCATCCACAAAGGGATGTTATCCATATGGAGTAATTTAGGACCGTCGTGGATAATGGAAAAGAGGTTTATGAGTATTGTAAAGCTGTAAAAAAGTGGTAACGACATGAGACCGGCTTCCAAAGGATCTGGTCGTGATAGTATGAATCTTTTTATTATCCACAACAAACAACAGGATGTAATGCCGCTAAATACTGGAGAGATGAACCAAGAACCAACTGAAATCAAAATAATTGTTAATAATAAAATGATTTTATACTTTTCTGTATTACAAAATATTAACATGTGATTGAAAATTAACAAAGAGAGAACAGAGAATTCTAGTATACGAAAACAGTGCCGCCTCGAGTAGGAAAAATTCGATGGATGTATAAAAAGTTGGTGAGCGGACACCTGGTAGTCAGTTAATAAAAAAGTCGCGCTTAAACAGTGTAAACAATGCAAAATATTGATATAAATGACAGTAGTGTCAAAAATATGGAAATAATTTGATCCAGACTATCTAGTCCGGTCAATTTAGACATTCGTAGTTACCTAAATTCCCACCAAGCTGAAAATCGGCAGGATTGTTTAAAATATCATTAAAAACAAAATTTGAAAGTTCCCCATCTTTCCCCTGTGAGGAAAAAATTTTATTCAAGGTCAAAGGTCAAAAAAATGAGTTTTTCGCGATTTTCAGAAAAACGGTAAGTTTTATCATAAAAATACCTCTGACAAAAATTGTAGATAATGAAATTATCTACAAGAAATTTATTAATACTTTTTTTCTACGAGCCACTGTTTTCGAGATATAACGATTCAAAAAGTTGTAATCGTCATAATATGCACACGTTTCCTTGCCACCTATGAGGTAGTGTACTTAGCGCGTTTTTTTAACGTAGTTTCCCTAGTAGGCCTATTCCACGGGTCAGTTTTGATCCTGTTTAATTTGAAACTATAGAAAAATAATGGATATTAGCAGAGATTGAAAAAATAAAAGCAATTTAAGTTAAAAAAAAGTAGTGAAATTTAATCGTCCGAGTCGTAGCTTTCAAAATCTTCTTCTTGTTCTTGTTCGTCTTGTTCTTGTTCTTCTTCATCTTCATCCTGAGTGTATGTAAACTGCGTTAATATCAATTTACCTGATATTCTTATAGTTATAACTTATGTATATTTTATATTAGTAGTGTAAGTTACAATGACCGATAGAAAAATATTTTAACATATACTACAACTATAGAGATGTATATATACGTGGCGTACTCATGCATATTATGACGATTACAACTTTTTGAATCGTTATATCTCAAAAACGGTGGCTCGTAGAGAAAAAAGTATCAATAATTTTTTTGTAGATAATTTTATGATCTACAATTTTTGTCTGAAGTATTTTTATGATAAAACGTACCGTTTTGCTGAAAATCGCGAAAATCTCATTTTTTTGACCTTTGACCTAGAATAAAATTTTTTCCTTACAGGGGAAAGATGGGGAACTTTCAAATTTTGTTTTTAATGATATTTTAAACAATCTCACCGATTTTCAGCTTGGTGGGAATTTAGGTAACTTTACTCTTATTTTTTGGTCTAATTTGACCGGACTAATCATTGAAGTAAATTCTTAACAACATAAACAATAATTTCAGAGTAAAGAAAAGTGTGTTGAAATACCTTCCAGTCTTTTTCAGTACCTACCGATTTTTCCTAAAGTTTTCCATTGAACACCTTGGGTACCCCTTAAAATTACACTATAGCCGACTGTAGCTCCTACAATACTGTGAGTACCGGAAATGGGAAGCTTAAAAAAGGTAGCGACTATCAACCAGATGGCGCTAGCAGTTAGCGCACTTATTGAGCCCAACATCAGTTCTTTTTCAGCGTCTTTGTACATATTTACGTCTAAAATACCTTTGCGCATTGTATCCGATACTTTATAACCTATAAAAATTGAAGTGATAATAACACATTTTTTCTGTATTATTAGCGGTATTTACCGATTAATATGGCTCCTGAAACTTCGAAAACTGTAGCCAAGCAACAAGCTTGAAATATTGTCAATACTTTGGAACCCACGCTGGTTCCAAAGGAATTTGCCACGTCGTTCGCCCCTATACCAAAAGCTGTAATAAATCACCGGTGATGTTAAATATATCGGAATATTAGCAAATGTTTAAAACTTACCCAAAATAAACGCTATGACAAAACCTAAAACAACAAGCCATATTTCATCTGGATTGTATGGTTCCAACATAATTTGTGTTGTTTAGTGATAAAAAAAAGCAAATTAAAATGTATTGAAATATATTGTATTAAAGAACAGCCATTTTGAAGAAAAAGAGTGTTTAGGTATCTGAAACAAAAAATATATCGTTATTATCAAGAGATACAAGTAAAAATTATTTAATATTTTCTAACTACAATCAATCTAAATAAATTACAAGTAAAAAATGTTTTAAAAACAAGCTAAAAAGAATAAACTTTTCCTTCAAACCTTCTACTATCAACATATAACGTCACTACACAATTTATATTATGAAATAAAAGCTTGTCGCGAAATTTGGGTACTCGTATTTAAATGGTTTGAAAATTTAAAAAATTAACATCGATCAGATCAAGTGATTTAATTTACTTGTTTATCTACACAGGTAAATCTCACGACAGTTTTTTATTTATATCATATAAATTGTGTAATGACGTTATAAGTTAATAGTAAAAGTTTTGAGGAAAAAGTTTATTTCTCAGTCTGTTCATCTCATTCAACGCATCATTGTTACAAGGTCGTTTGCCAGTCTAGCTCTTCATTAAGGAGACCTTCTATTGTACCGGATTTAATTTTGGAGTTATCCTTCTACTATACAGGCGCAAACCAATGCTATTGTCGCCTATCTCGCCAAATTACACAAGCCAAAGTTAATCGACCAATGCTACAGACTCGAATAATTCGACCTCAATATTATAATCGAGGACTCCAAAAACCACAGTACACCAAAATTTCAGACGAATTGGAGCAACGGAGTGTAACTCACATTCTTATCCTCAGCTACTCCTTTTGTTTAATAACCATATTGTAGGAAAGCATTAGGAGAAAGTCGGGTACAATCGGACAACGGGTATCATCGGACGTTTACAGTTTTCTGTTATTTGTCGTTTAGCCGCTTCCATCGCATGGTTGCACGAACTACTTCGATGCGTGTACCCGTGGTGGGAGTATTATACGGTGTGCTCGGTTGGGAAACTGAACCCACAAAATAGTCAAAATACGGACCAATACGGACTGTTTTCTGTGACTGAACCACAGTTTAAAGAAGCTTTAAACCACAGTTTAAAGCTTAACAGAAGCAGTTCGCTCACTCGATGTCGGCGTCTTTGATGTTCAGGGTTCAAATTTTCCACTGCGCAACCGGAGATTGTATCCCACGCGCTTAGGGGCGTATCCAATTGATACAATGCCCGACATCAAATAATATAAACTGCTCGACGAAAGATGTAACTAGTATACATTATGAAGCGAATAAATCGATGAGTTTAATATAATTTATAATGATGAATAAAAAATAATAACCATTAGTGTAGTGATCTAAATTATAATTAATATCTTCGAAGTTATGAATTTTACTAATAATATAAACGAAAGCAGTTGATTAAATTCAATATTGCTGTTAGATGACAAACAGTGAAACAGATTGTTGGGTTATAAAAACACGAATCAAGTTTGTCGATTTTTATGAAACATCTGTATATTTTGCAATTTATTCTTTTGGTTTTTGATAAGTTATCCTGAATCTTACGGACACAAAGTGCTTAGTGCGAAAAGGTTTCTTTGAAAAAAAATGTAAAATGATGAGTTTTTAATAGTTGTGTTATCAAATTTTTAGTAACCAAATCAGTAATATACTTTTGCCTGTTATAAAGAGTTTTGAACAAATCCGAGTATACTTTAGTTTATTCTGTTTAAAATCTTCTGTTCTTAGGGCTAACATACATTTTCCTGTCTTGCTTTACACTGAAAGTATTAAATAAAAACTTACTTTATTCTTTATCTCAGAGCTTCCACAATCAATGACACAAAAGATTTAGTTATTTTAAAATAACTTTATACTCATTCCCATTACAATAATCCCTTTTTGTATCCTTTGAGCAGTTGACTATGATATTAAAGGAGAGTACCCTATTCTCTAGCCCCTAGATAAATGTACTATAGAAAAAGTTTCAATTATGAATCGTTTTTGACAACCACATTTTTTTCAATATATAATGAAAAAATAACACATATTTTAATAATTTTTATTAATTAAAATACACTAATAATTACATGTTAAATCATGAGTACAAAGTTGAAATGTTATATACAGGGTGCGGCACCTCTATTGATGTTTCAAAATTGTCAGTTTGATACTTGGTTTTTTTTTCGTATCGCTGGTTTTGTTGTTTTGGTTAAAAAATTTGATCGTGTAGTAAATTCTCACCCTCACAAATAAAGAAATTAAATAGTCCATTGGAAATTCTTCACAAGGTTTATGAAATTCGATTTTTAGAAGAGCATCCTTAATGTTGTGTCCAACTCCTTCTTTGATGGCTATGTTTGGAAACAGTTCACAAAAAGATTTTTCCATAGCATTTATATAATTTACAAAAACCATGTTTGGCATTTTTAAATTACCAAATGTATCATTATTAGCATTTGGATATGCTCTAAAAAAAGTGTATATATTGGCTTCATTTAATTCCGTTTGTTCTTTTGCAAACTCCAAGCATGAAGGACATTGATGTTTATCCAACACTTTCTTTAAGAAATATCCAGCGACATATATGAAACCATTTTTTTCACTAATTTCCAAGTTGGTATAATCTCTAGTACCTACTTTTAACGCCTTGAAATTTGATTCACCTGAAATCAAAACATGGCACTTTTCAATAACATCAGGTGTGATATTACTAAGGATTTTGTCAAACTCATCAAGACAATTGGTTCCTTCAGAATTACTCAAATAACTAAGTCCAAACATTTTTTTGAATGCCCTCTGAAATTGTATAGGTGTGGGATTTCTACAATTACCACTCTGTTGACGTATTTTTCCAAAAAAATTTTCAAGGCAGTCTTGATTCAATCTTCTGGTATGTACTCTGTGTATATTTTTTGATTTTAGCATATCCCACATTCCCAGAAAAGCTGAAATGGACAATCTCCAACCAAAATTGAATTTCATCCTTTTTGTTACATTTTGGTCTCCTTTTAAAATAATAAGCGATTCAAAAAATACCAACATATCTTTCAGATATTTGGTTTGTACTTCAGTCCCCATAAAAGGCCTGTTGAATGATTTTGCCCCTTGGAATGTCGATGAATTAAGTAAATCAAAGAGATTGTCCATTTTTTCTATGAATTCAACAGTCTTCGATGCAGCCGATGGTAGTTTATTGAATGAGATATAAGCATTCATTCCTGCACATACAGTGGCACTAAAAACTTGAGCTGCATATTTCACTTTCATTTTTTGAAAGTTGTTTGGAAAAATATGTATACTTGATAATTTTGGTGCCAGACGAAATTTCTCTTCCTTATCTGAAGTATAAAATTCTTCCAAATATTTTTTATTGGTAATACCACCATCAAATTTAAAAGTGTATTTGAAAAAATTATTTCTAGTCGATTTTAGTAAATGAGGTACATCTACCATATAAAAAATTTTCATGTTTTCACAAATAAAAAATGGTTTCTCAACTGATACACCTAGTTCTTTTATCAGTTTAAAAAAATTACTTCCATGATCTGAAATAATTGAAATAACATTTAGTCCTATATCCCTGAGTCTTTTCAAAGTTTCGAAAATAATATTTTTTAAGTCATCAACTGGACAGCTAGATTTGACAAAGAAGTACGCTAAATGTTGTTTCCAGTTGACATGTATACCTCTGGCCATTAATACCAAAACATTCTGGGCCAAATGGTAAGTTTTTTCTGATGGAGTCTCATGGAATCCTATAATTTCATCTTTAGACAAATTGTAAAATAAATTTGATTTCAAAGACATTTCGTCTATGCATAAAGTACAGTCTCTATTAATTTCATTTAACATAGAAACCTTCAATTTTAGAGCTTCAAATAAAAAGGTATTGAAACCTCCTCTTATGTACCAACTAGCAGTGATTTTCTGTAAAGTACTTCTAGAAGGTAACCGAAACATGTTTGAGAGAAACTTATACACTTTTGGACCCAAGAAATGTATAGTCAAAGCAAACTGCTTATACTCGTTTGAGTATCTAGAACCTTTTGGAGACTTTCTTGCCAATACTAACTGAGTCTTCAAAAATCGAGCTAAATTTGGAGACACATATTCTTCTAGGAATTTAGTAATGGAATCAATTGACATTTCATTGTATGATTCGGCGACTTTTTCGAGAGATTCTTGAGAAGTGGACAGTTTTTTCGTGAGATATCTGACGGTTTTCCTTAACTTAACTTTTCTTGGAGTTCCATAAGTTAAAGCTTCAGGAGTTTGAACCTCTGAAAAAAAAATTGATTAGAAAAACATCTTCGATATATATGAATTGGCATCGTACATTGCTGAATGATAATAAGATACAATCATAAACAATTAAGTTTATTATACGTGATGGGCATAAGTGTGGAACCAAGTGAATATCTCTGGAAATAGACAACTACATCGATATTTTAAACGGAACATCCTATATATTAATGGATTTTTGAAATCTATGTAAAATTTCAGTGCACTTTTGTATGAAATACTTTTTGAATTATTAATTTTTTCAGACAATTTAACTCATGTATAAAAAATTGCATATGCCACAGTGCAATTGTCATTTTGACAGCGGCAAAAGTTAGCTTTAACTTTTACAGCGACAAATACACTAGTGGTTTTTTCACTTATTCATTTGTTCATCAATTATCGCGGTGTTGGTTACCAGAATAAATAGTTTAGCATGTTTGTCAACAACTTATTGAATTTTCAAGAGCTAACAATGAGTCGATTCGGTGTGTCTACGAACGCCGAAATTAGTTAAATTGTTAATACCTGTGTGCCTACTAATACAGTTGCTAATAATAAATTTTGCATTGATATGTTTCCAAATTTCTCATTCATTAAATTGTCCTGCCGAATTACACTCGAGGTTTGTATTGATATTGGGTAAATTTGTGTTGTTCAAATTCTAAACTGTTTCCTTTAGCAATTTGACTCGAATAACTGTCAACCTAAAAACACTCCACCTTCGGTGTCGTGTTTTTAATAGTTGACAGTTATTCTCGTCAAATTGCTAGGAAACAGTTTCACATTAAACAACCCAAATTTACCCGATAAAATACAAACCACTTGTGCAATTATAAGTGAAAATAAATTGACCTATGTACACCCTTTACAAATTATATTTGTACGAGCAAACGCTTAAAGAGCTGTAAACAGTTTCTGTAGGGTGACTACTAGGTAGGTCAAAGGTATTTGAATATGTGTTGAAAAACTTTTCATTGTATACAGGGTGCGCATAAAAAGTTTAAATATTTGAACTTTGAAATTGTATGTTTTCAAACCGTTATATCTAAACCTAATAGTTTTGGTTGGTTGCAAACTTTTACATTTCTGCCGTACCTCATTTTTACCACTGATTTCAATGTAATTGAAAGAAAAATGGGGGCTTCTTTTAAAAAAATGAAGAACTTTGATATTTTCGAAGTTCAACTTTTGAAGCTTTGTATGCGCCCCCTGTATAGAAGAGTTTTGGAACACGTATTCAAATACCTTTGACCTTCCTAGTAATCACCCTACAGAAAAATTTTACGATTCTTTAAGCATGTGCTCGTACAAATATAATTTGTAATATTTTACAAAGGTCAATTTTTTCCTAAAAAAATTAATAACTCAAAAAGTATACATTTCGGGAAAAAAGTATTCCATACAAAAGTGCCCTAAGATTTTACATAGATTTCAAAAATCCATTAATATATAGTGTTCCATTTAAAATCACGATGTAAGTTGTTCATTTCCGGTATAACCGGAGGTGGACCGGTTGTCAAAATATTTTTCAAAGGTGTACCTTTTTGCGTATTATATGCATACCAAACTTCATTTTGCTGTCTTTAACCATTCCAGAAATATTCACTTGGTTCCACACTTATGCCCATCACTGTATACATACCTTTTGAACAATAGTTTTGGCTCTCATGAACTTCAGCTGATGTGCTAGGTGTAACAGGTTCTAACTCGACAGTCTGTATATGTACATATGGCTCTGCAAAAATCAAAATACATTAAAAGTGGGTTTATGAAATATTTGTTATCCTAACACCAAACATTACATTATAAAGTTAATTATTACATTTATATTACATTGAAAAGTTAGCATGCTTCCATCTTTCAATGTTATGTAGTAGTAATGATAATTATTTTATTGAATCATAGTTTTGCAGACCCTGTACTAATTCATCGGTAATATAATATAGATTATATACCTTCTAATCTTTGAGATTCCTCAAGTGCAGCTATTGGTGAGGGAACTGCATATTTTTTCAAACGATTCTTTTGTTTGCTTGCGAACATTTTATCTTCGAAATGAAGATTACAGATTCTAAAATAATCATAGCAATACTGAGCGCTGTGTGTAGATATTTTCTCTAGTTGAAGAATATCTTTCCATTGTCCAAATCTAAAATAAAAAAATTTGATATTGTTAAACTCAATGCTGGAATAAGTAATGAACCTACGTGTTTACTTAGAAACCTCCGTAGGACATCACAGTTGATAGGAGTATTAATATTTTCAATGCAACTTCAATATTTACCGTTTTGTATCCTTAGGAAAGCGAAAAAAAGAAAGGTTTTCCTCGTGCCTGGAATTCCTACGACACACACAACAATAATGTACAGTTTTCACTTTATTCATAGTTCACAAAGAAATAATATGCTGTTTATAATAATAACACTCAAAACATGTATACACACTGGCAAAACAACAAAGGAACATAATATAACCTCAATTTAAGTTCGAAAAACAACGAACGTTTACTTACAATGTTGCCTAATGTTATTCTTTTAACGTTTAAAGGATGCAAAGTAATACTTTTTTTTGTATTTTTAGAATCTAGTTATGCACAACCATTTACGATTTTATGAATTAGTGAAGTAAGATGAAATTTGAATGTTGGCTGATCAAATATCTAAAATATTATGACGTTGAAAAAATTATTTGAAAAATTAGAAGTTTTGGAAACTTATCAGAATAAAATATCTGACAACAGTGTGTAATAAATAACAAACTTTCTGCGCAACGGGAAGTTGTTTCCCACGAGTGTGTATGAGCGAGATAAAAGATTGTAACACAAAAATCGGTAGAGTGAGCGAACTGCTTCTGTTAAGCTTTAAACTGTGCTTTAAACTGTGACTGAACTATGTTCTCTAGTGCGCAGGAATAATTGACGTCAGATGGGGAGCATATACGTTCACGGTTCACAGAATCGCATTGTGTTTTAGGCGGTTTTAAGTAGTTTTTCTTTTTATTTTGTATTTTCTGCTGATATTATATAAGGCCAATAAGGTTCTCTGTACTACTGAGACGCCTGTTAGTTTTGTGCTTTAAAAACAATACTAATCAAAATGCCGGGTTGTGCTATGTTTGGGTGTAAAAGTTATAGCCGTACGACAAAAGGCACTAATATTGAGTACTTCAGATTCCCAAAAAATGAAGATTTACGGAAGGAGTGGATAAGGGCTTGTCGAAGGCAGGATCATTTCAACGTAATGAACGGTAATTATTATTTGAGAATTTGACAACTGAGGTTAACTTTGGTTTGTGGTAAAAAAACTACTAGTAACACGTTTATTTTTAGCAAGGATTTGTTCACTGCATTTTAACTCAGCTCAGTTTGAAGTTTCCCTAAAACAAAAATTGTTACTGTGTTCTCCATTAAACGCCCGAAATTGGAAAGTCGACGCGATTCCTACTGATAATTTGCCTGGAAATTCACAAAATTTGAAAAACATTTAGCGTAGACGTACCATCAGAGAGGATCTCGCGGAAAAAAGTACGCGACAAAGTTTCACAGATCAAATTTTATTCATGAACAGCAATATCGTTGTGTAAGTACATAAAAATATTAGATTTTCATTAATTTTTATTTTATTTTTAATTGTAGTACTACTAACACTTCAACAGAAAACGGTGATTCCCAACCACCTATCCAAAGTGAAATACACATCACTGAAAATGAGCCTGTTAACAAGACTGTTAATAAAGACGAGCCTCAAGTTAAGGAAATAGCATTGTTGAAAAAAAAAATAGAAAAATTAGAACTGGAGAATAAATCGTTAAAGAAACTTCTTTCTGATAGCTACATCAAAAATAGAGAAATGCAGAAAACAAGTTATGAGGAATATACGCAAAAACTGAGCAGTTACTTTACTCCGGGACAGTTGAAAAGAATTTTTAATCCTGACAAAAAACACGTTAAGTGGACTGCAGAAGATATATCTGCTGCAATGGCTTTTCGTGCAATTTCACCAAAGGGTTACAGGTATCTCCGTCAAAAGAGTTATCCTTTTCCTGCACTTTGTACATTGAGGAGATGGGCATTAAAACTGAACTTAGATCCGGGGCCACTAACAGATGTTCTAAAATTAATGGAACAAAAGGGAAAATAATTTACTGAACAAGAACGTATTACAGTGCTATCTTTCGATGAAATTTATGTTTCAAATAGAATTTGCATTGATCCAGTCACACAAACCGTTATTGGACCCCATAAAACAACACAAGTAATTTTTGCTAGGGGATTGTTTTCTCCCTGGAAGCAGCCTATTTTTTATGCGTGCGATCAACCTATGACCAAAGAAATAATTTGCGTCATTATATCAAAACTTTTTAATATTTCTTACACAGTTGTTTTTATAACGTGCGATATGGGTCCGACAAATCAATCAATATGGACAGCTCTTGGTGTGGGTTATGACAAAAAATGTTACTTTGAGCATCCAGTGAATAGCAATTTTAAAGTATTTGTTTTTGCTGATGCTCCCCATTTATTAAAACTTGCCAGGAATAATTGTTTGGACAACGGATTTGTTTTAAACAATACTTTTATCAATAGAACTTTAGCCGAAAATATTTTGGAAGCATCTAAGGATGAGTTGAAAATTTTGTTCAAATTAAGTCAGTACCACCTCACGTTGCGTTGCGTTGCGGAAGTCATCCTGGCGTGAACGCATTTGGAGTTGCGGCACAATATGAAAACCAACAAACTGTACTTAAAGATATGACTGAATTCTTGTTACAGATGCGAGTTGGAAAGCATACTTCATTGCTACCGTTTCAAAAAGGCACCTTACTAAATAATATGTCTTTACAACAAATGTTCAGTTATTTAAAATCTTGGTTAGGTACAGAATATATAATTACTTATAGATTAAACCAAGATGTTGTCGAAAATTGTTTTTCTTATATACGTGGGATGGGTGCCACGAATGATCACCCTACACCTTTGGAACTAAAATACCGATTACGATGGTATATTTTGGGAAAACACTCTTCAACAGTTTTTACAGTGAATATAAATACAGAAGATGATGGTATGGAAGAGCCTTTAGTGCAGCTATTAATGAACGAACAGTGCATTTCACAAAGTTTTTTGCGGAATATACTTCCAGATAAATCAGTAAGTGAAAGGTTTGTTGATAGTGAAGATCTAGGTGACAGCTACACATTTATAGCACCTGGAACACTGGAAACGCTTGAAACAGATATAGAACTAAGTGATTTCCAACTGAACACACATTTAACACAGCTCTTGGATTCATATGAACAGTTCACTTTTACAGAAAACATTTCTGAAGAGGGACTTAAATACATTGCTGGGTATATGGCTCATAGATTTAAACAAAAATATAAAGATTTAGATCTGGGAACAGAAACAAAATTTCTTACGAGCTCCAAAACCACCGTTCCTGATTGGTTGGAGTTTTTGTCTAGAGGTAATTTAATCAGCCCGTCAACAAAACTAATTCAAATAGCGAAAATTTTAAACCAAGTTTTTTTACAATTTCATAAAGAAATTTTTTCGAACGAAAACATGATTTTTAACAAAGTTGCAGATCGTACTAATCAACAATTATCTCCTAATTTAAAAATTCCATTTGAAATACTTTTATGTTTATCACGAACTCGCACTTATATTAGGTTGCGGGAAATGAATAAGAAAATTAGTTTTGAAAACTGCAAACGTCAGCTACAAAGGAAAATGTCTAAATTTACAAATCAACCTAAAAACTTGTAACATTGTAGATGTCTATTTACCTTATTTTTATAAATAAATGTTTATTGAACGACTAATGTTTTTTATATCGTAATAATTTGTATTCAAATAATTTTCTATCATTGATTCACATTTTTTATTTGATTCTGCTCAACATTATAATGTATTCTGGGGAATACTAGTG
This sequence comes from Galeruca laticollis, assembly GCA_963921935.1. Taxonomy (NCBI): domain Eukaryota; kingdom Metazoa; phylum Arthropoda; class Insecta; order Coleoptera; family Chrysomelidae; genus Galeruca; species Galeruca laticollis. Next base: position 556,291 of record OY998179.1, read on the forward strand.
TATTATATGCTCCCCATCTGACATCACAATTGTTGGTGGGATACGTAGCCGTGGAAGGAGCAGCTGCGCGCGAGCACACCATACAATACTCCCACCACGCGTGTAGCAACAGCAACATATCTTCAGTTGATCTCGATACGTTGTGTGGTTAAGACAATAAACATTTGCATGTGATTTTTTTTTATTTCCACGTGGACAGAATTAGAGTTGATGTCCTGTTTCTCTTAATTGGTAAGTATTTTGTGGATGTCCTCTACATAATGCGTGCATATATGAGTACTGATTATAAAAATGTGTTCATATTACTCTGCATACCTACCAGTAAATAGTTAATTGATTGCTAGCTGCATGTGGGGTATCACCGGACACAAACATTTCGGGGATGACCGGACGCAAAATAATTTCAATATTTTGTTACAGAACATATGAAATGTCGAAGTTTATTATTAAAAATATACGAGGGCAATGGGACCAAGAGCATATGAGAACAGCAGTTAGATAAGTGCTTGATAACGAGTTAGCAATAAGAGATGCGGCAAAACGTTATGGTGTTCCTAAAAGTACTCTTGCTGATAAAGTAAAACATTTGAAAAATAACGAAGAAACACAACTTATTCCAAGTCTTGGACAATATCGCTGCACATTTCCCGCCAACTATGAACAGGAGCTTGTGAATCACATGCGAGATTTGTATAGTCGTCTAATGCCCCTCACCAAAAAAGAATTCTTAAAACTTGCGTTTGATATGGCGGAGCGTTTAAAAATTCCACATAGATTCAACAGGGAAACAAAGACTGCTGGGAAAGACTTTTACTACACTTTTTTCCAGCGCCATCCAGAGCTGTCTTTAAGAAATGCCGAGTCAACGAGTTTGCAGAGAGCAGTAAGCTTCAATCGACCACAAGATCTAATGCAAAAATATAACTTCCGAGACAATAAAAATTTTAACGCTGATGTGTCTACAGTCCACGAGTGTCGGCAGAAACTCGTCTCAATAAAAGGCAAGAAATAAGTTGGCAACATGACTTCTATAACCATCTTATTGTATATCAATGCAGCAGGAGATCAATTCATACCTCCACTATTCATTTTTCCTAGGAAAAAAATTATTAACAGACTGAAAATTGCAGCTCCGGAGAATGCCATGTTCCATGCACAGGACTCTGGCTGGATGAATTGTAACATTTTTTTTAAATGGATTCAGGAATTTGTAAAATCACCCGTCCACCTGAAGAGGAGCCAGTTCTTCTAATTGTCGATGGGTATTGCAAAGATGTACACGTCATCAACTTTGCCCGGAAAAGCCATGTCCATATGTTAAGCTTACCCCTTCATTGCACCCATAAGCTGCAACCTTTGGATGTGTATGTAATGAAGCCATTCAAGGATGCTTACAATGAAGCAGCGTCTCTATGGATGAGGCAAAATCCGTTTATGAGAATTAGTAATTATGAAATCGCAGGCCTGGTGAACGACGCCTTTACGAAAATTTGCAGGGTGGACTTATCTAAGAAGGGTTTTGAGTGTAGCGGCATTTATCCACTGAATTCGCAGATTTTCACGGACTTGGATTTTATTACATTGCAAGGATTGGACGTCCCAGAACCAAGGGAAGTTCATGCATTTACATCCACTATTGTTAAGAGATGTAACGAGACAGAAAGATACTCTCTAGAATTTCGAAAAATACCAACTTTACCATCTACTCCCCCAAAGCTCAACAAACAAGAACTTTCTGGTACATCTAAAAATAAAACGCCCTCAAAAAAAGTCGTAAAACTGTGCACTTTAAATGAAACTTGCCAACCTTCGACTTCCAAAAATCAGCCCCCAATTGTTCTGAACAGAGAAATCCCACCATAGGCAGCAGAAAATCATCACAAAAAAATACTTTGGATCCAAATACGATTTTTGAAAAAAATATTAGTAATCTTTTTAAAGAAATTTCAGCAATTCTCAATGCTGCTGAACGTAGAACATAGAATGGTTTCAAGAAATAGACGTACTGAAAAAAGTGAAGTGCTTACTTCCACTCCATTTAAAAATGAGCTGGAAGAGAAAAATAAGTCTAAAGGGATAAAGACAAATTTAAGTGAAAATGTTAATCTAGTTGAGAAAAAAGTTGCACAAGAACAGAAAAAAGCGCATAAAGAGAAGACTAAAGAAACCCGAAAACAGGAAAATGGGGAAACTTATTGTGTCATTTGTCAAGAATGTTTCGACGAAGACTGGATACAGTGTTGTGAGTGTAAAAACTGTGTTCATGAGGCATGTTCTGACGTGGAAAGAGGTCAAAAGGACACGTGTGATACCTGTTAATATTTTTATTTTTTACGGCAATATCCTCAATTTTTTTTGCGTGTCCGGTATTACCAACCGATTTTCAAATGTTTAATTTCTTTTTTCAAAGGATTTTCCTTTATTTAATAAAGTTGATGTTTGTTTCTTTTTTAGACATGTAAGATATATCTAAAATAATCATTTGACTATAAATTTGTTGAACAAATTTGTTAATAAAGAGATGTTTTGCAATATTTTGTTATCATGTCCGATGCTACCCGACTTTCCCCTACAACTTAGTCCGCCATCTTTAGAAGTTCACCATATTGGATTTAGAGTGACGTCACTTTATTTTTCGTGTTATTCTCAGCAAGCCCTCTCATTTGATACCCATTTTGTAGGAAAGAATTAAAACTTAGTCTGCCATCTTTAGAAGTGTGCCATATTGGATTTAGAGTCATTTTATTTTTCGAATTATTCTAAACAATATTGTAGTATATTGTAGAAGTGTATTAAAAATAACTATTCCGTCATTTTGGGTGTACCGCCATGTTGGATTTAAAATGTCACATAGCTAACCGTGTATTGCCATACAAACTAAACGTGTATACAAAATTTCAGATCAATCGGTTGGAGATATCTACTTCAAAATTGAGTTGCAAGATTCCACCCGTTCAAACATAGTTACAGACATACAATGCAAATTAAATAAAAGCTTTTAAAATTAAGAAATTCTTTAAAGGTGATGCTCCGGCACTTTTTCATACTAGACTCCCAAGGACTTGCGAATGGGCTATCCCTGAAAAGTAGAGTTTTAAAAACGAAATTGGCTTAGGTTTGAAGACAGCCACATGGCAGACGTTACAATGCGGCCACATTGCATGAAGGTTTTGCACAAAAGCTCAAAGTTAGGAATTTTAATTTTAAACTCTTCTGCGCCTGTGATTATTATATAAATAGAGTTTTGCGTGGTTTCCCTATATGTGTGAAATACCACATTTGGCAACAGCGCAAAATGTAGCAAAATTTTGGGAAAAATTACTTTCGGCGACCTTGATATGCTACGCTACGCTTAGAAATAGCGCAATACCTATATGTTACTGTATAGAGGCCATCCATAAATCACGTCACACAAATTTTACGATATTAACACCTCCCCCCAGCTGTTACATTTTTGAAACCCCCTCCTCCCTGGTGTAACGCCACATACTTTTCAATTTTATACTTAGAAATAATTAAAATAAAACAGTTGTTTCAAGTTTTTTTAATTTCTATTAAAATAATCTTTAATAGAATCAACATACAGTCTCAAAAATTTGTGATAATGGACAAAGCAAAGGATTAATTATGTAATAAAAGTACAAAACTTAATCAATTTTTGTCCATTGACTTTGGATCCACACCTTTATATTTTTTATTACTGGCATATCATACACTTATTTTTTGTTTTTTACATATACATTTCGCATTTTAATATTTTAAATTTCACTCCCTCCCCCCCTTGACTTGTGACTTAATTTATGGGTGGCCCCATAACGGGTCATCAAATTTCCCCAGTTTTCAAAAAAATAAAATACGTTTGCAACTCAGATTAACAAATAAAATAGATGTGTTTGTTTTGATCTTTTCTTGCCTCAAGCATTGAGTCACATTCTAAGCTTACTTGCGGACACTTCCACTGCTTTGACATATTTGCAAAGTCCCTTCAGTTGCAGGAAAAATGAAATTAGAAGTTTAATTGAAAATGTGTTAAAAAGTTATGCAAATAAAAAAAAAGTCATACTAATTTATGCATTTGAGTCGCTATTTTTAAAACTAATTAATAATACTTGAATTTTATTTAATAAAGGCATATTCTTATATAAATTTTAAACAAATATTTGTAGTATCCTTAGATACCTTTATGGTTATAACTAAAAGTGGCAACATTGCTCAAAATTTCAGTACATGTTTTTAATGTGTCAATAGTAATTCTATTTAGTAGTTTTGTCCTTGTTTAATTACCATATAAAGAGAGATGCAAATATCGTCAGACTGTGGTCGTAGTATTGTAGTAAATAATGTCAAACGTGGTTTGTTTATACGAGCGCCATTACGACTAGAGAGTAAACATTTAGTTCTTTGGTTTTGATGTGTTTTTCAAGACTTTTAGTGACAAGATAAACTATTAAGTTAATTAGTTCAATGTTTTTGGATTATCATGGTTCGTCGGTGCCAAGTTTGTCAGAAAAAGAGCCGAAATTACCAAGGCCATGTAGCTACAATATCATCCCCACTTTTTGTAATTCATTCATTGCTGGCCGCAAAAATAAACGTATTTATGAATGAATAGCCCTCTCTATATTTATTATTACTCCTAAGATTTGCAACACCATAATTCCTATATATTTCTATGCAGCAAATCTGTGTTAAAAACTACATTTGGATACACTGCAAAACCTCCTTATTTTTCGGGATAAATAGTCACCGAATTTCCCTAGATCTAGAGAAAATTCATATTTGGCAACACCGTAATCTCTACATGTTAATGTATAGCGGTATAGGAAATTTCCCTATTGTATAAAAAAACTAAGTTCGGCAACACCGTAATTCCTATATATTTCCGTATAGCAACTCATCAAATTCCGGCAAATATGGGTTTAAAGCTACTTTTGACAACACTACATCCTCAATATTTTTCGGTATAGCAAGTCATCGAATTTTCCTACATCTGGAGAAAAGCTACGTTTGGCAACACCGTAATCTTCATATGTTTCGGAAAAGCAACTTATCAAATTTCCCTAGATCTAGAGAACAGCTACGTGTAGCAACAACGCAATTCCTATATATTTATGTACTACAACTCATCAAATTCTGGCAAATTTGGGTTGAAACATAGATTTGACAACACTGCAACCTCAATATTTTTCGGTATAACAAGTTATCGAATTTCCCTAGATCGGGAGAAAATTCACGTTTGGCAACATCCTAATCTCTGTATGTTGCTGTATAGCGTACATGCAATTTCCACCTTGTTTTCTAAAACACTACGTTCGCCAACACCGCAATACCTATATATTTCAGTACAGCAACTCATCAAATTCCGGGAAATTTGGGATGAAAACTACATTTGGCAACAATGCAAACTCAAATCATCGAATTTCCCTATGTCACCAGACAATCGCATAGATCTACCAAAATTGGCGAGATACGGTGTTGGTCCCAACAACGATGATTATCCGAGTCATAGGAAGCCATCATATTTTTAATTACCCTGATGATTCTTTCGCATGGATGAGTACTTTGATGATAATTGGTATTCAACTTAATACGACAATGATAAACTTCAAAAAAGATTACTACGATATTGGGGACCGTTATCACAGACAATTATCTTAAGGAACACCGTATCCAAGAAATATACATCCTCTTCATAAAATAGCAACTGACAAAAACGTTAAAAGGAATGATGAATTTTCAGGTAGTTACAGACAGTAGTCGAATTCCTCGATGTCACTGTTTCCCAAAACTGGAGCCTGCCTGGTATAGGTCCAGTAGAGTGGAATGGTGAACAAAAACCTTATGTATAAAAACCAACAACGTAAAAGAAAACTCCAAGGGCAAACAATTGATAAAAAAAGATTTGATGAGTTCCTACGACAAGGATGTCGACGAGCCGAAACTAAATTTCAAATCCGTTAACACAAATAAAAATGCAACAACTAATATCCATGAACCAGTGTGATATTTTTCACTCGAAGTAGCTAAATCCACTCTTACTGGTCGGCATACAGTTTTACAACAAAGTGACTACTTCCGGGTGTAATCAATTTAACAGCTTGCTGTCGACTCGTCGAACAATGTAGGAGAACGGAGAACTGACCTCCTGGAGCCTACACGATCTAAACGTCTCTTTCAGAAATCAGGCGTACCAACGACTAACCAAAGAAATACGCCTATTGTCCTGACCATTTCTCGCGTGGAACAATTTTTAACGTTACACCTATATCTGGAGAAAAGCTACGTTTGGCAACAACGCAATATTATATTTCGGAATACCAAATTAACGAATTTTCCTAGACATGGAGAAAAGCTACGTTTGGCAGTCTTCATATGTTTCGGAATATCGAGTTATAAAATTTCCCTAGATCTGGAGAAAAGCTACTTTTAGCGATACCACAATCTCTAGAGATTTCGGAATAGCAAGTCATCAAATTTCCCTAGATCTGGAGAAAAGCTACTTTTAGCGATACCACAATCTCTAGAGATTTCGGAATAGCAAGTCATCAAATTTCCCTAGATCTGTAGAAAAGCTACGTTTGGCAACGGGGCAACCCTCATATGTTACCTACTGTATCAATTGTTGGTTACACTTTGATTGGACAAAACTCTATAATAATATTGGAAAATATCCTACTAAATGAAAAATGATACGTTATCTCTTGATGGCCACTACATTAAAATAATTCTACAGCTTTCACAAAACACATGAATCACCTACTTTTTATTTCCGTTTGCAACAGGAAATCCAAAATAATGTAAAATCTACAATTTTAACTGTGAATATTTTACTTATATTCTTTACTCGATATTATAATTAATTAGAAACAATTATTTGGAGAAATTGTTAGTAAAAACTGGGTAATATGTAACATAAAAACGCTTTAACATGATTTACTTTGTAAAATTTTAAATTGTCTTAATATAAGTAGATGAATAGAAGCATCTGGTAAGTGTAATCTTATATGTTTCGGGTTTTAAAATGGACCTTCAATCGTATATGACAATTCTATATATTTCCAAAAATTGTGAAATTCTGTTAAAATACCCCTATATCGATCTGTACCGGATGATAGCCCACGTGGAAAAAATCTACTCGTCTAAACATAGATTCCGCAAAGCAATCTACTTCATGCAAACCTAAACCTATTTCTACAATTTTCTGCTACACAAAACGGCATATCTAAGTGATATATTTACATTTTGGACCTTGAGATCTTCCAGATTTACTCATAACGCCATGTTACAGAAAGTGCGGTTCACAAACTGATGTCCCGTGCGCAAAATCCTAACTTTTCAGCCGGTCGGGATCACGAAAAGGATTGCATTGAGGAAGGAAGAAGGAAGGAAGGGGGGATAATAAACGGAAAATTCTATACCTGTTGGTCGAGAAGAGGGAATATAACTGATTTTTTAGCCAAAGGCGTAGGTAAAAGCAATTATTCCGAAAAAGTTCACACATTAAAATAATCAATATTTATTAAAAGGAACAAATTATATTTATAACTTGATAAATTCTATTATTTTCCATGGCTTTTTTTAAAAAAATATCTATTTTGAGAATGTTTTATATTCCTTTTGTATCTGTATTGCTGTATATTGTTAAAATGTGCTGAATTAAATATCAGAATTATTAATGAAGTAGATTCAGTTTGTTTCTGTTTAAAAATAATAAGTAGGTAAATACAATATGTGTATAATAGATATAATTACAAATATGCTAGTCAGAATACATATCGTATCCCCTAAAATCTGCACGCCACTGATCCAAAACCATTTCAGTTTTATATACCATTTTTTATATATTGCTAATAATAATATATATGAAATTGTAATGAATCTACCATCAATAATTACCAGTTTCATTTATATTATCTCCCAAAAAAATTATTTATCATTTCGTATCACGTACCTAGTTATTGTATAGGTCAAATCAGTAAGTTATTCAGTTAAATAAAATAAATAATATAAAAACTCATAGGTATATTTGCCAAGTTAAACGATCAAATGTTTATATTAATTTTCTTCTATTGCTATATTTTTGCGATAATTTCAATTATAATTTAATTATACTAATAAATCAAATAAAAGGGGAAGTTAAAGTCTTAATAATAATATGTAATAATCAAAAACATTCAATGTTTTTGGAAATATAATTTTTTAAAGATGGATAAAAAATGGCACCTCTAGTTATCGAAAATTATTTTCATACCATAGACATAAAGAATGGACTGAGCATTCCGTAATCAGTTGTACAGTGTATACAGATCACCTTAGGGGGTTTGTGATACCAAAGTATACACCAAGTATTCTTTGGTGATACAGACCGAAAAGTACGAGAGAAATAAGACAAATGTATGGCCAATATAGTAAGTTGTCTCTTTCAAGTTTTCTGGTCCACATCACTGGCGGTCAGACCACAGATTATTGCTTTCAGAAGCAGTTATATCACTCTGCCGATTTTGCTGTTCCAATATTTTCTCTCACTCACATCCACTCTTAGTAAATAAATTCCAGATGCCCAAATTTGTCACTTATTACGCACAGTGGTTGGCTATTTAATAAGCTTTCATGTCATCATTGTTTCAGTTGCCTCTGCCTCCATGCACGTAGGAAACAATATCTGGTTACGCAGTGGAAAAATTGGACCAGAGATGAAAGGCGCCGGCAACGAGTGAAATAACTGTTTCTGTAAGCTTTAAACTGTGCTTATGACATGACATCTAAAACGAATGGGAATCAGGAGTGGATCCAAACACAATAGTGGCGTTCGATTTGCACGCTCGTGCCTCGATTCAGTGCACGTGCAGCTTATGCTGTAAGCACAGTGCTATGACTTTTGTTGTAATGAGCATTTATATTGTTATACCTGATAATTATGATTGATAATTAATACAGGATGCAAAAAGAGACTTGTGTGTATTGGCCGCACAGTCTTTTTGTTTCTTTGTAGAGAATGCTCACTTTTGTGAGGATAACACTCAGTCCATTCTCCATGTCTATGATTTATACTGACACGTTTGACAGATAACAGCGAAATTCTCCAACAACTGTCGAAGTTTTTATGTTGTTGACCCTACAGCTCATTATCCTCAAGATCGTCAAATTCTGTTTATATATGCCATGTATATCATATTTGTGATTATTGTGTGATTTTTTGCGTTTTTAATGGTTTTCCTATAAAAATCTCGCATGATATTTTGTAAATATGTTCGCAGCAAGTGTCGTAAGAAACTTTAACACCACAACTTATAGTGACAATGTCTAAAATTAAGCGAAAAATAACAGTTAATTTAAGTACTAAAGGTAAAGGGAGCATCCCCAAAACCCGTCCTAGCGTTTTCGAAAGACTTGGTACCAAAGCCACGAATACAGGTAATATTTCAAATACGTATTATTCAGGGTGTTTCATTAATAATTGTTCATATAGTAAATAGAGCAACTTTAGCATAAAATACGAAGATTTCACCTAAAGCACTTGAATAAAATATTCTTCCGTGCCGAGAGTTTCATTATAAATGTTCTAAAATGATTTTAGCTCATTTTTTGTTCAAATTTGGCAGACAGTTCACATAGGTTAGGATACTTTGAAAAGTGTTGAAAGGTAGCTTAGCTCTATTACCAGAGGCGTTCTGTAGGGATAGATACTTTCTTTCCTCCCTTAAAATCTTTGCTGCTGTCGTAATAATTATTTCGGCATATTTTTTTTATTCTTCATTACTTTTTATGCAATAAGATACATCCTATATTTATTTGAATTAATAGCAATTATTTTCATAAAATATGCTCTGTAGGGAAAGAATACTGTCACCACTGGGCTCAAAGTGGTTCATGTCCTTATGGCAAAGGTTGCAAATACTCAAGTACCCATACTCTTATAAGTCCGTCTAAACAAAGGGCCGCTAAAACAACCCAGAGACGTCACAATATAAAAGATGGTCATAAAAGAGTACAACACGAAGACTGGGATCAGTGGGGTCCCGAGGAATTGGAAGATGCAGATCCCGATGATCTAGAGAGAAAGAGACAAGAATTACAGAGAGAACTTGAGCTACAAATGAAAATGGAAAGTAAAGCCAAGAAAAAAGATAAAAAGGTAAAAGTTTATACCAAATTTATTATCGATATTTACAGTGTTTTGATATTTAGAAAGAAAGTAGTCAAAGTAGCGATACATCTAGCTCTACCACCGATTCTACTACTTCAAGTGATGATTCCAGCTCGTCTAGTACAAGTTCGGCCGAAGCAAGGAGGAGAAAACTTAAAAAAACGAAAACTAAAAGATCCAGTTCAACTTCGTCCGAAGAACGAGGCAGGATCAAACACAAATCTAAAATTAAGAGAACATCAAAGTCATTGATAAGGGATAAGGTTAAAAAGGGTAAAACAATTTGATATATTATAAAAATTATGTTTCTAATTCTTGATATTTCTATTAGTGAGCAGCAAAGCAGTCAAAAACAAATCCCTCTCGCCCACGAGACAAAGAAAGAAATCCGAAACGCCTCCGATAAAATCCAAAGCATCAATTCCGAAAAAACTAAGTTCGGAAAAATCACCAAGGCCCCAAAGTCGAACGAGCATCAAAGAAAAACATCGTACACCCTCACCAAAACCGAAAGACAAAGAACGCGAAAAGGAACGTGAAAGGGAAAGAGAACGCGAACGGGAAAGAGAGAGAGAGAAAGAACGCGAACGAGAAAAGGAAAGGGAGAGAGAAAAGGAACGAGAACGGGCCAAAGAACGCGCGAAAGAAAGGGAACGCGAAAAAGAAAGGGAACACAAAAAGAAGGAATTGAATAGGTCGCCAAAAAGGGATAACCGATCAGGGAAAGATGTGCGTAAGAGAGATACGCCGGAATCAGTACATTCGAAGGAAAGGAAATCGTCACCGGGAAGAGGAAAAGCAAGTGGAAACCTTAGGAAGGATCACAAAAGTCCTCTTAAGGACGATAGGAGGAACGACAGAAGAGATGATAATAGAGCCAGGTAAGAAAATACTGTAGTAAGCAATTTATTTATTCATGGCCCTTTTAAAATATATCAACTACAATGGTGAGAAAAATATACAATGTCGAAAAATCCAAATATATACACTACAATGAATATAGTATTTAAAACAAAATACACAAAAAATTTTCGTTGGTAATATATAAATTACTGAACATTTAATTCACAAATCTAGCTTTTAAATTTTCTAATTGATACATCAAAAAGTGGAAGGTCTTCCAGTAGGTTAGCAGGTCAAATAGATCTAGGAAGAAATGTGTAAAAAATATTTAACATATTGGCTCCATTCTGGTTGATATTGAAGTGATTTTTATTAAATAACAGCACCAATTTTATTAAAAAACCTGAAAATCAATCATTTAAAGTATAACAATTATATCGATGGCCCCAAATCAATACCGAGTAAGTCTAAACTGACAGTTTTGAGATAAGTGAAGAAAATTGTTTCGTTTTTATTTAGGCATGATTATTTGTATTATTTTGCATTATGAAACAATGAAATAATGTGATAAATAAGTTTTACAATGTAATGTTTGTAAAAGTATTAACTTTATTTTTATTTTGGATATACGAGGTATTGAATGAAAAAAAGTGGAACTTACAAGTTATTGTACTTTATTTCTACTGTTAAATGGAACAAAACTTAAATTAAACAAAATCTATATTAATTCGTTATGTAGCTACAAAATCTAGAAAACAGAGAAGGCTTACCAGTTTGTGAAGGTTTTGTCTGAAGAGGTACCGTCTCCTCCATTTGATACTTCCAATGAAGGTGTACCTCAGGGCAGTGTGCATGGTCCAATCCTGTTCATACTCTACTCAAATGATCTAGAACTGTCTTTAAATGATATAACAACTATGCTGATGATACAAATGTGCTCATTGTTGGAGATAATTATAATGAAATGAAAACTAAGACAACATCTGTAATTTTAAAAATGGCTGAATGGTTTGAAGGGAACTCTTTAATCATTAATAACAAAAAGACGCAATGCATTCTATTTAAACACAGTCGTATTGAAATTGTGTATCCTAATAATATTGAGATTAACAATAACGTAACTACATTTTCGTCAGAAATTAAGTTTCTAAGAGTCACAATAGATGAGCACATGAGCTGGGTGGAGCATGTGCAGCTGCTCTGTGGTGGATTAAGTAGAAATTGTTATTCTTTAAAAGAATTAAAAAAAGTAGTTAGCAAACATACATTGATAACTGCATATTATGGGAATTTCTATTCATCGCTGACCTATGGAATTGTTTTTTGGGGTGGTTCACACAGTCAGACTGTCTTTGTATTACAAAAAAGAGCAGTTAGAATTTTGGCTGGTTTAAAACTGCGTGAAAGCTGTAGGGGATATTTTAAATATTTAAATTTATTAACAGTACCTGGTATATACATATATGAGTGTCTTTGTTATGTGTATAGAAATAGGAAATATTTTTCAGATTATACAATTGCACATGAGTATCATACGAGACAGAAACACATTTTCCGATACCCTATTCATAAAACATCATTGCTTGAAAAAGGTTGCTTATATAGATGTTTGTTAACGTTTAACCTACTACCTAAAGAACTACGAGATATTACTAACATACATAGATTTAGGAGGACTATAAGGAAATGTCTTGTGTCTGCAGAACCATATAGTATAGACGATATAAATAGCAATACATTTTTGGATTTGTGTTCTACGCATATCTTTTTATAATTGTTTACGTGTTCATATTTGTTTTATGCTTTTGATCTGTTTTTTAAATATTTTAAATATAGTTTGGCGCATATTAACATTGTACAACATGTGAGAACGTTTAACATTGTAGATTTTAACAGTTTTTTTTTTAAATTTATGTATACCTTATATTTCGTTTTTACAGAGAACTTTTGACATATACCATACAATGTATATATTTTAGGCTTATTTCAGAATGAAATAGGGCTATTGTAGAGAGTAGCATGACGCGACTTCGGAAAAATTTCAACGCAGTTTTTCGTTTTGGTGTTTCAAGATGCCAAAATCACCCTCCGTTCCATATATATATATATATATATATATATATATATATATATATATATATATATATATATATATATATAATTATGCCCCACGTTTCAGGAGACAGATTTTGGTATAACTATAATTATCAATATCTGAATATTACAATAATAATTTTATTCTGATCCACGTTACAGGCACAAATTTGTTAAAATTATAACTATTGTACGTATACAATTTTTTTTTTAAATTCAATTTAGATAAATAAAGTGTATACTATTTACGTAAATGTTATAGGGCGCCAACTTACCATTAATAGGCAAGTAAAATTTAATAAAAATTATTCAGACCTTATTGAAATTACCATAAAAAAAAATATCAAAATATATTTGCTCCGGCTCTATACAAAATGTCTTATTTACAGGGAGTCAGTTCTTGAAAAAATGGCAGTACTAAATTCTGTCTTTTGTTTTTTTCTTTTTTTTAATTAAATTCAAATTTGTTACAATTTTACAATTATATATTTATGTTTTAAAATTCTAATTAAAGAAACACCCTGTATTGTAATTTCTTTTGTTTATCCGAAATTTATTATATTCAATCTTTTTACTACTTTAATCTCAGTTTATTAATTAAATCTCTTACCTTTTGATATACAGGAACTGCTTCTTTTTGTATCCCTCAAACAAAGATCTTTGTTTCTGGATTTTCCTTTTCTATGTTAGGACTACCTTATAAGAAAATATATTAATTTAAGATCTACAAGAACATTCAATGTCTTATGATAAAAAAAAAACTTCTGCAATATACACTATTTGAGAATTTTTATAACAATTAACCAGACCTTTTAAAGTGATTCTCTTCTTTCTTCCAATTCTTATAAACGTGTTCTATATGTATATAAATTCATTTTCAAATTAATCTCTTCTGTCTTCCAATTCTTATAAACGTGTTCTATATGTATATAAATTTCTCCTCAAATCAATCTCTTCCGTCTTCCAACTCTTATAAACGTGTTCTATATGTATACAAATCTATTTTCAAATTAATCTCTTCTTTCCTCCAACTCCCACAAACGTGCTCTATATGTATATAAATCTCACCTCAAATCAATCCCTTCTGTCTTCCAAATCTTATAAACGTGCTCCACATGTACGAGTATATAAATTTCTTCGATTATTCCAAAATATCCATCTGAATTGTCAATTACAATGTTTTAATATTTAATTATCACTCCTTATATTAGCCAGTAAAATCCAATGCAATCAACTTTTTAACATTTCAAAAGTCCCAACTGCCTTAATATATCTTTTTTATCTTCTCAAAAATTTTTATTTTCTTAACCGTCAAAAATATGTCAAGTGCCTAGTTTTTCTTTTCAACAAACTCCATCCTAACTTAGCTACCTAAATTTTAAAGGATTATTTGCAAACATTTCTATTTTAATAAATGTCATTTACTGTCAAATCCTAAAATATCATAAACATTCTTACATAATTCTATAAATGATACTTTCATCCCTATGCAAAACTAACAGCCAAACAGAACTATGTGACGGTAAAAATCCTGGAGGTTCACTCAATATCTGCATAGCTTTGTACATATCACATGGAGAATATAATTGGATAAATAGACAAGTCGTTATCATCTACATTCGACAAGCAGCGACACAGTTCGTCCTCCATTCTCACACGTTAGATCCATCTATCGACAAATAACACGCTGTATACTTCATTGTGTGTGTATGTGTTATAACGGAATTTGTAAGCACGATAGAGGGCGTATTTTTTGACGGATCGAAACCAAACTCGCTACAAAAATCGGTTAGGCCAAAATCTTGGACGAGTTCGTTAATGAGCCAAATCGGCCCAGTAAAAACAAAATGGCGGCCTGTCAAAAGTTTAAAAAAAAATCGTATTTCCTTTGTTTTTCATTTGACGCGAAAAAGTTACTGAGCTTTTTCATAGACCTTAACACGTTCTACAACTTTTGTGGTGGTTACTTAGTAAGGGTCCCTCGTATACTCGACGCTTACCATAAAGGCATTATATCTTGGAGGAAACCACTTACCTAGAAACCTGTATGCGGGAATAAAATAAACAACATCACTTCTGTAAATATCACTGGGATGATGTTTAATACATTAAAAATACACAAATATAAAACCAATCGTCTTTTTCAAAGTATTAATAACAACTCTTCTATCCTGGTTCGTTAACTCTTAATTTATAGGAAATATAGATATGGTTTTCTACATGCTTGACCTCCGTCTATAAGTTGTACATGTTTCTATATATATAAACACGAACGTGCTTCCACTGATAACTGACATTGACGGTGGCCGATGAATGCTCCCTAAATACTATAATTAATACTAACCTAAATTTAAATATTATTTCTAAGTTAATGTCCTTTTGCCATTGCTGTCCTTTAGGGATCACTACACTTTTGTATTTAACATTTTCTCTAAATCGTACATTAAAACATTTATTTAAGAAAATTCACAATTTACCAGAATTTTTTTTATTTTTGATTTGATGCCAGAATGTTACTTTGGTTTTTTGTACATCTCAAAACATTCTATTACTTTTATTTCTAATTTTTTATTTTGGGTTTTATGCAAAAATGTTACTGAAATAAGCCTGTCCAATTGGTCATGTGCCGTTGGGATTTTTTTTTCTAAAAATGTATCTTGTCACTAGTATGAAATAAATATCTATCTATCTATCTAATGATAAGTGGTATTGTAAGATGGTCAATAATGTCAATAGTAATCCCCTTAAATTTCCGGATTGGCGCGTGAAGGATAGTCTTCTCTACAAACATATTGTAAATAGGTATACACAAGTGTTCGCTTCGACGACCCATGGAGAACTGACTCGCTCCTCATCGAAATGGTCTGTCATAAATACCCGTCGGCAGGCGTTACAAGTCTCATTTCATTGGTAAAGCAAATTGTCATAAAACGCCCAGCAGTCTTGTGGTAATACCACATTTTGAGTTGTTGAAGATGGTCCAATTTGGATTTTTTTATCTCTCTTTGTGGAGTTTAGAAGTAACAACAACATTCTGAAAGAAACCGCTTTTTCTTCCTCTTTGTGGCAGTTCTTGGGTTCACCTGTTTTTCTCCCAGGTCTTATGGAACAATATATTTTTGGGATATCATTGAAAGCTTGTTGTTTGGTTGTCTATCTACCAGGAAAATAATTAAAATTATAAATAGTCTAACGGAAATCCATCAAATGGCTTTCTTTTTCTACGTCATTGGTCGAGCTTTCTTTTCTATACAATGACCTCAAACTTCTTTTTATTTCTTTCTCTTTATAGTTACGTTACTTTTTATAGATCTAGAGGTAAAGACGCTCGACTATCCGATAGAGGCTTAACCCGCAAAGACGTAAAACACGATTCCAGAGACAGAGATAGGGAAAAAGAAAGACGTTTAGCTAGAGAAAGGGAAGAAGCTAGAGAAAAGGAACGAGAAGAGGCGCTGGCTAGATGTCAAGAGAGACAGAGAGAACGCGAACGATTAAAAAAAGAGGAGGAGCAAAGAAGAAGAGATAGAACGAGGAGAGAAGATAGAGGATTGGATAAACCGTCAGGTACGCATTTATTACTTTTTTAAATGAAACTAATTGCTTCTAATTATTTATAAACAGTTGGTTTCATTTAAAAAAATTACTTTTTATAGGTGACCGCGTCGAACGCCTCCTACCTCCATTAGAAGAACGTATCCCGCCTTCCCGAAAAGGTCATTCCACCGAAAGGGATCGAGATAGAGGACGAGGACGTGATCGTACCCCGGATCGATCAATATCACGCAAATCCCCCGATAGTAGAAGAGGCGATGATATTAATAAAGATCGTTCGTACGATAGAGGTTACGACAGAGGCCGCGTTGGAGACCACGAAAGAGATTACGTCACGGGACACAGAGACAAAGATTACGACAGTCCTTACGATAGAGGGCGTCAACACGAAGACAGGAGATACCTCGACGTAGAAGAACGTTACGGAGAAGCCTTAAGAGACGACAGGATGTACGGAAACAGTTTGGACGATAGAAGAAGCCGGAGGGATATGTGGGACGATAGAGCGGACGTCGAAATGGATCACAGATCTAGGTACGGACCGAGAGACGATATTAAACCTAATAGAGGCGATTGGGTCGATCATCAACATCCCGAATATCCGGAACACGATTGGGATAGAAACAATCGACGACCTTTGAACCCCGATTGGGATAACAGAGATAATTGGGACGTAGATCCGCACAAACAGGCGGCCGTCGGATGCATGGAAGAAGAATGGAGGCATTACAGTAGATCTATGGAAGCTTGGAATAATGAGGATAGGCGGAGGTGGCAGCAGGATTGGAGGGAACGATCTAGACCGAGGAGCACCACGTCCCATCACGTAGAAAATATGAGCGGTAAGTAAAAAATAAAAATTGTTATTATATTTTGCTACAACTGTTACGAAATGTAGCGTATTTCTCTTAGCTTACTTAATTTGCTTATATTGTGAGACATTTTTTTCACACCATACACATTTATATGGAGAATCAACATATGGGGATCCTCGATGTCTAAGCATTTTAGTGGGGTACTCGATGTTTCGACTTTTTTCAGCGAGAGAACCTCGATGTCTTAAACTATTTTAACCCGACATCCTCGATACCCAGACTTTTACAGCGGGAAATTCTCGATGCCTAAACATTTTCAGTACGGAATTCTCGATGCCTAAACATTTTTCGGTAAGGGAATACTCGATGTCTAGACTTTAATCTAGTAGAAAATTCTCGATGCCTAAACTTTTTCACTAAATAATTCTCGATACCTAAGCGTTTTGGTGAGGTCCTTGGTTACACGGCTTTTCAGTAGGATATCTTCGATGCCTAAACTATTTTAACCTGATATCCTCGATGTCTAGACTTTTTGAAGCGGGAAATCCTCGATGTTTAAACGTTTTTGATCGATGATCCTCGATACCTAAACGTTTTTCGGTAGGGAATCCTGGGTACCTAGATTTTTTCCAGTAGTGGGGCGCTTGATGTCTACTTTCCTCGGCAGGGGGATCCTTGATAACTAAACTTTTTTCGGTAGGCGGATCCTTGATATCTAGATTTTTTTAGTTGGAGGTTTGTTCACAAATAAGCGGATTTGCTTGGCATCCGTCCTGGCCTCGTCTTACTATTCGTGAATGATATCCTTTGTAAAATCGTGTCTGAAAATGACATTTTGAATAAATATAAAGTACCTGTAATGGATAATGAGAACTACTGGCCCATCCATCTCCTCACCACGATGAGCAAGTTAACGGAGAGGGTCATCTTGAAGAACCTTTAAGAGGAAACAAGTCTTCAGGATCCTGCCAGAAGAACAGTTCGGATTCAGGAAACAATGAAGAGCCGAGAACCAAATCCTAAAAATAGTAGAATACGCCTCACTTCGATCGTGTCTGGCATGAAGGCTTGATATACAACATATTCCAGAGCTCTCATGAAAGTGCTGAACAACTATCTGAAGAACAGAAGATTCTGAATCAAGCTAAACAAGACCAAATCCGAACTGGGATGAATGGAAGCTGGAGTACCACAGGGATCAGTCCTCTCTCCTATGCTCTACATCATCTACACAGCGGACATCCCCAAGACAGAAAACACCACGACGGCATTGCAACCAGAAGCACCCAGCCAGCAATAGTAAGGAGAATACTATAAGAAGCTGTCCACCGAATCGACAACGTGGAAGATCGGCTTCAACACAGAGAAGACTCGAGCTGTGTTCTTCAGCAAGAATTGAAAGAGACCTGAAGACAATGTGGGTACATAGCAGGAGAAGCAGTCAGCTGGAGCACCAAAGCGAAGTACCTTAGACCAACGACTACGTCGAGTACCTGTTGATGCAAAACATCAGCTTGAGGCAAGTAGTGAACGCCCCTTAGTATATCAGGAAACAGCAGATCTATTGACAGTTGGACCAAGAGAAAATTCAGGGAATCATAGACGAAACATACAGGTGAAGATTCGAAGAGCTGAAGACCCGCGCCAACATCTAGATGAGGGAGCTGACAAACTACACCAGAGAAAAATACGCCAGACATCCACGGCCAAGAAAACAGTCGGACCGCGTCCAGCTATGAAGACCAAGAAGCACAAAACACAGAGAGAAAAAGACCACCTATTAGAGAACCTGCTTATCTCCAGAAATTAGTAGGAACTCGAGATTATAGCAAGTGGATCCACTGTTACAGTTGGCTTGGAACGTAGTAAGAATTTTCCGCTTCTAAAGGCCGCGAATACACACATCCAACGCGAACGACGAGAAGAAGAAGGCAAAAATGAGTAAATTGCATTGTACTACCTTGAAGAAAAGAAAAGGATAGCCAAACACTTTCTCAAAAACCCAGGGAAATAGATTGGAGGAGTCATCAACAGCGACGACTGAGGTCCCCATCAGATGAGAGGGGGGGATGGGGCAGGTATAGACAGGTGTGTGTGTTTTTACGTATCGTCAGCCTGGTATGTCGGACTCGGAAGCCTTTCCATGAAGAGGATAACAACTACTTTCCTGGCTAATACTACGTTGAATATTAAATTATTTGAATCACAACTTTTCTACTTCTTGATGTAGAAATCACCAGTTAAACCTCTCGAAGGTGAAGAAAATGAAAGGACAAACTTATTCTTTAAATAGTTCTCGCTGTCAGATTATAGCCAACTGAGTAGACATTAGTGTTGGGAAATTTTGAACAGTGATTTGAATCACTGCAGTGACTGAGTATAAATAGTAAATACAAATCAAAATATAAAAACAGCTCAGTGACTGGGTACGAACACGAATAATAATATCTATAACCTATAATAATATCATATTGGCTTAAATCACCGTTTTCCCTTCACATATTATTATTTGTAATTTGAAGGACGAGACCAAAGTAAATCACTTCCAACAAGAAATTAATAGAGAATTAAATTTAAGATCTTGCGTCGAGCAACTAGAAGAAGAATGGTCACAGATAGAAACTGTAATGAGAGATGTAACAAATAGGATACTAGGGAGCCCCAAGGGAAGAAAAAAAGATAAGAGGTTTGATGAAAAATGTAAACAGGCGTTGGAAAAAAGAAATAAAATCAGACAAAGACTATTAAAAGAAAACAGTGAAGAGAATAGACTAGAGTATAAAAAAGGAAGGAAAGAAGTTAAACAAATATGCAGAAAGAACAAAAGAAATTACTTTGAAAAGGAATTGATAAAAATTGAAGAAGCTTATAAAAATAAAGAAGTGAGAAATTTTTATCATGAAACAAGAGAAGGGAAAGGCCACAACCGGAAAGCACCTTATTTTTTGAAAAGCAAAGAGGGATATCTAATAGGGGATAGGGAAGAAAAAATAAATAGATTTGCACAGTATTTTGAGGAATTACTAAATGATGGTGAGGAAGAACTAGGCGAAAATGATAATGAAATGGAGGAAGAAAATTGTGATGAGGAAGATCTAGCCATAACAGCCCCAAAAAAACTGGAGGTGCTTAAAACATATGAAGAATAATAAGAGTGTAGGAGAAAACATCATTCCAATAGAAATTTTAAAATATGGAGGTGAACAATTAACGGAGAGAATATGGCAGTTGTTGAAACAAGTATGGCGAGAAGAAAAAATCCCTAAAAATTGGATCGAGGCATTAATAATTCCAATCCACAAAAAAGGTCCCAAGGAAGAATGCGATAACTACCGCGAAATAGCACTTTTAGATGTAACATACAAAGTTCTGGCAAAAATACTAAAAAATCGATTAGACAAATACCACAATGAAAATGTAGGAGAATACCAAGGAGGTTTTAAAGCAGGTAGATCGACAATAGACCAAATTTTCATTATGAAACAACTTCAGGAGAATGCTTACGAACAAAATCTAAGTCTGCTTATGCTATTCATCGATTACAGACAGGCCTATGATACTATTAAAAGAAAAAAAATTTATGAGGCAATGAGAAAGTTAAGAATACCAGGTAAATTGAGAAGACTAGTGGAAATGACCATACGAAAAACCGAGAGCAAAGTAATTTTGGAGGGCAGTACTTCTAATGAATTCAAGATAGAGAAAGGTCTGAGACAAGGAGACCCATTATCCACAACCCTCTTTAACCTAGTTCAGGAAATTATACTAAGAGAAAGTGGTATAAAAACCCGAGGTTTAATTTATGAGAATAAACATCAGTGTCTAGCATACGCGGACGACATAGTACTTATGGCAAGATCCAGGAAAGAACTGCTAAGCGTATTTAAGCTACTAGAAGCGAAGGCAAGAGAATATGGTCTAGTGATCAACGAGAAAAAAACAAAATACATGGTAATGAAGGATAATGAAAAAACCGATATTATTATAAATTGTTATGGAAACAAAAGCTACAGAATAGAAAAAGTGGTACAAATCGAATATTTAGGAGTCACTATCACAAATAAAGGAGACGAAGAAAGGGAAATAGAAAAAAGGTTAACAAAAGGCAGTAAAGCAGCAGGAATGGTATCACAGATGTTTAATTCAAAAGACATATCACGAACAGCTAAAATAAGAATGTACCAAACAATAATAAGACCGTCAGTTACCTACGCTTGTGAAACCTGGACAATGAACAAAAAATAGCAGAATAAACTAGAGATATGGGAACGTAAAATGCTCAGAAAGATTTATGGTGGAATAAAAGAAAATTGAATATACAGAAGAAGAACAAACAGAGATTATCAGATTTGTATAATCACCCAAGTATAACCCATATAATTAAAGCACAGAGAGCGAGATGGTTAGGACATATAGGTAGAATGGCAGAAGATAGATGGGTAAAACGAGTGCTGAAAGGGGGAGAAGGTGGTTAAAAGAGAAGAGGAAGACCAAAGAAGAAATGGTTGGGGGAGGTTAGGAGAGATCTGAGATTAGTGGGAGTAAGGGACTGGCAGAACGAGACGAGGAATAGAAAAAAATGGAGAGAGATAGAGTGAAAGATCTCGAAGCTGAGGGCCAGATAGGCCTGTAGTGCTGATGTATATAAATAATAATATATCATATTTCGATTTTCGATCGGTGCGGGCTTCCACTTCCAATGCTGGTGTCAATGTCAATTGCAGTACTCGGATTGAGATTCTGGTAAGGCGGTAACGCCTGTGATTTTCCATTCACCAGTGAAATATTTTGGTTACTGATATATCGACAAACATTAGTAGACATTAATGTAAAATCAAGTAGATACTAACATACTATTAGACAAATTAGGACCAAAAATAATTAGGCAACACAATAAACAATAATATTAACGAGATAGTTTAACTGAAAGAGTATTCTACAAGTTCATTGTAATCTTCGCTTAACATAACACCGTTTATATAAAAACACTTGTAAATTAATTTATCTTGACAATATACTGTACTACTCAACTGAATTGAATTTTTTTAATAACGTTGCGCTATTTATATTTGAAATCTGACATTCCAGACTTGACTCGGCCATTCTAGTTTCCTCCAGGCTAAGCGTTAACACATCGTGTCTAGAAATTTTTGGAAAATGTCATTTGACAGATTCGCCCAGCAATTTGAATAAACGGCAGGGCCGGATTGGTTTTATTGTATATCATAATTAATCTCATATTTGTTGAATTTTGTTTACTCCGTTCAATCTAATATTTTCTTGTATTTTTCGTTTTCTTCTTCGTTTCAACATTGTACTACTGTAATACCAGTTGTAACACCTATGATATTTTTACTGTAATAACCTAGGAATCGCTGTCACCACTGTAATAATCAATCAATGGATTCCACTATGATCCTAAATAAAACAAAATTCTCTCACCAGTGTAATAACCTAAAAAAATATATATAACTCTGCTGTCAAAATGTCCCCAATGGACCGAGAAGGCAGCGTAGCTGGCTGTCACCACCCACGTTTCCGTGGGAAACAGGAGTCGACGGCTCCTGTAAGAAATGTCCGAAAGAGCTGGCTTCGGCCTCCGCTGCTACCAGTTGTCGTTGGTAATGAGAGGTCTTGTATTATGGGGTTACGTCAGTTAGAGGGGTGTGTTGAGGGAAAATTTTAGGTGTAGATCTTATGTGTATAGGTTAGGTATTCCTGCTCTCCTGGTTGATTAAATAAATTAACCGATAACGATTTCTTAAACGAGTTTAATAAAAAAAATATAAGAAAAATAGAAATAATTGCACCAAATTTACAAAGCATCAGGAACAATCGCATAAAGTGCCTTGTGACTGTAATTAAATAACGCCAGAAATGGGATCGGGAGAAAACTTGAGAAACCCCTTTTAAATCAACGCGAATGACTCGCAGAATAAAAATAAATTTTGGTATTTAAAAAAAAATGTTCGCCAGAACCTGCATATTTACGCGTACCCTATATATGAACTTTGATATTAACAATTTAATATTAAACCTCAAATGTGCTCCCTATTCCTAATTCATACGGTGAGATATCACCATTAAATACTAGTATACAATATGAACTATCATACACACAATAAATTATATAAATATAATATCATAGGAAGCGGGCTGGCAATGTTAATAATTTAACCAAACTACAAAAAAGTCATAATACACAGTTAGTATAATTTTGAAATCAGACTTACCAATTCCCTGACTGGGTATTCACAAAAACGCCGACGGACACGATTCGCGCTTCGAACAAAAAAAGAAACCCTTTCAGAGCGCGTACAGTAGACGATCCCTTGTAATCTGTTTTTCCCTCTTCGAGAAAAAAAAATAAAAAATTAATTATACCTGATTGCTAAAACACTACTTTAATTATAAATTACTGAAACTCAGGACTCCTCAAAAACCGTTATCCGCGAAACCCCAAAAGAAAACTGGACCGTTCCCGACCGCGAGTTTTTACCAACTGCCACTTCAATTCTTACCCTTTCGAAGTTTCGGCATTTGTCCTTTGTCAGCGATCTTTCATTTTTTTTGTACCTGTTACTTTTTGATTGGTGGAACTTATCGTTCGATTAACACTTGGATTTTTATTTGAGTCCGCAAAATTTCGTTATTTCGACGCAATTATTATTTCCGGTTAAAATATTATTTGTTTTACTTTTATTCAGCCAGACAAACGCTTAGATAAGTATTTTTTTCATTGTATGAATGTGAACGACCGCTTTCTATAGTTTAAATGTTACAATGTAAAAAGTAATTTGTTATACAGGATGATTCTCCCCATGTTTGTTATTGGTATTTATTACACTACTCAACTGAATTGAGCTGCCTTAATAACGTTGCGCTGTTTATATTTGAAATCTGACGTTCCAGACTTGCCTCGAACATTCTAGAAGCATCGACAGGATTGGCAACGTAAAGAAAGAACAGGGCCAGCCTTTCTCGGATACGTCACCATTTTCATTATTTAAATTTCACGTTACGTTTTTTTTTTATATTCTGTATCGTGATTCATGTCATTTTTGTAGTACCGCAGTCTGAAGATTCTAATTTGGACACGGATCGAAATAAAGATGTACCGCCGCCACAATCTACAGAAGAACCGACTAAATTGATTAAATTGGAAATTATGGCGGTAGAAGAAGAAGATCCGAACACATCGACCCCTTCGTCTCAAAAACGTCCCATCGACGAAGCTTTAGACAGTCCAGGAAGCTCGAAGAAATTGTGCGTCAAACCGGATATAATACAACCCGTTTTGGAAGACGATCTCAGCGAAATCAGCGACGACGCTGACGATATTTTGAATAGAGACGAAGTGAGTACATATCAATATATGATCCCCGTCTTTTTCGTCTTACTTACGTCTTCTTCAACGCTTTTAGGATATAACAGAAACTCCAATTGAAGAATCAACGGAAACGCCAGAAACGTCTGAACCCAGCGGTCCGGTTGTCGCTGCCGCAACGGAACAAGCTTCCGTAGCCTCTCAGAAATCCCCGACTCCTCCGCCGGAGCAATCCCGTCCTGAGTCGCCGGCCGCTGCGACTGCCAACAACAAAGGAGGTTCCATCGACGAAGATCACATGGAATTGGACTTTGAAGAAATATCCGAAGACGAATTGGAAGAGGAATCGAAGATGAAAGGTTTGGTGGACGCTTTGGGCGTCGATTGGTCCAGTTTAGTAGCCGAATCGAAACCGAGATGTAAACCGAGTAGTTGCGCCAAGATTAAATGGGAGCCTCACAACGTTTTAGTTAATTTGGGAGTTTCGGTGCCGTTAGCTGGTAATGAGAAAATTTAATTACAACACCCCGAGTATTTTTTTTATGAAATAATAATTTTCAGGTGAAAATTTGGTAAAGTTGATCCTGAAGGAGCACGCCGAAGCTAAAACGGCTCATCTGAAAAAAGAGATTGTTGTGAAAACTGAGGTACCGGATGTTAGAGTGAAGATGGAACCGGAAGAACCGATTACGAACGGCGTGGAAATGAATATCGAGATGATAAAGCGAGATGTGAAAACGGAACCTGCGGATACGGAGGAGATTGACGTTTCTCATTCATTGGCTGCTGTACAAGTATCTGACAGGTAAAAATATCTTGATATATGGTCAAAAACTCGAACTTTATAATTATTTTGAAGATAAATTTATTTCAGAAACAAATTTTAAACTATTTTTTTAGACTAAAACTAATTTTAACTGCTGAAATTACTTTCCTCTTCGAATGTGTTTGTCTACAACGAATATGAAAAGTAGCACGTTTCTCATAGCTTACTTAATATCAAAACCATCTATTGCTCTTATATATATATATATATATATATATATATATATATATTATCAGCACTACAGGCCTATCTGGCCCTCGGCTTCGAGATCTTTCACTCTCTCTCTCTCCATTTTTTTCTATTCCTCGCCTCGTTCTGCCAGTCCCTTACTCCCACTGATCTCAGATCTCTCCTAACCTCCTCCAACCATTTCTTCTTTGGTCTTCCTCTTCTCTTTTTACCACCTTCTCCACCTTTCAGCACTCGTTTTACCCATCTATCTTGTGCCATTCTACCTATATGTCCTAACCATCTCGCTCTCTGTGCTTTAATTATATGGGTTATACTTGGGTGATTATACAAATCTGATAATCTCTGTTTGTTCTTCTTCTGTATATTCCATTTTCTTTTATTCCACCATAAATCTTTCTGAGCATTTTACGTTCCCATATCTCTAGTTTATTCTGCTCTTTTTTGTTCATTGTCCAGGTTTCACAAGCGTAGGTAACTGACGGTCTTATTATTGTTTGGTACATTCTTATTTTAGCTGTTCGTGATATGTCTTTTGAGTTAAACATCTGTGATACCATTCCTGCTGCTTTACTGCCTTTCGTTAACCTTTTTTTCTATTTCCCTTTCTTCGTCTCCTTTATTTGTGATAGTGACTCCTAAATATTCGATTTGTACCACTTTTTCTATTTAGTAGCTTTTGTTTCCATAACAATTTATAATAATATCGGTTTTTTCATTATCCTTCATTACCATGTATTTTGTTTTTTTCTCGTTGATCACTAGACCATATTCTCTTGCCTTCTCTTCTAGTAGCTTAAATACGCTTAGCAGTTCTTTCCTGGATCTTGCCATAAGTACTATGTCGTCCGCATATGCTAGACATTGATGTTTATTCCCATAAATTAAACCTCGGGTTTTTATACCACTTTCCCTTAGTATAATTTCCTGAACTAGGTTGAAGAGGGTTGTGGATAATGGTTCTCCTTGTCTCAGACCTTTCCCTATCTTGAATTCATTAGAAGTACTGCCCTCCAAAATTACTTTGCTCTCGGTTTTTCGTATGGTCATTTCCACTAGTCTTCTCAATTTACCTGGTATTTTTAACTTTCTCATTGCCTCATACATTTTTTTTCTTTTAATAGTATCATAGGCCTGTCTGTAATCGATGAATAGCATAAGCAGACTTAGATTTTGTTCGTAAGCATTCTCCTGAAGTTGTTTCATAATGAAAATTTGGTCTATTGTCGATCTACCTGCTTTAAAACCTCCTTGGTATTCTCCTACATTTTCATCGTGGTATTTGTCTAATCGATTTTTTAGTATTTTTGCCAGAACTTTGTATGTTACATCTAAGAGTGCTATTCCGCGGTAGTTATCGCATTCTTCCTTGGGACCTTTTTTGTGGATTGGAATTATTAATGCCTCGTTCCAATTTTTAGGGATTTTTTCTTCTCGCCATACTTGTTTCAACAACTGCCATATTCTCTCCGTTAATTGTTCACCTCCATATTTTAAAATTTCTATTGGAATGATGTTTTCTCCTACACTCTTATTATTCTTCATATGTTTTAAGCGTTCTGTCACCTCCAGTTTTTTTGGGGCTGTTATGGCTATATCTTCCTCATCACAATTTTCTTCCTCCATTTCATTATCATTTTCGCCTATTTCTTCCTCACCATCATTTAGTAATTCCTCAAAATACTGTGCAAATCTATTTATTTTTTCTTCCCTATCCCCTATTAGATATCCCTCTTTGCTTTTCAAAAAATAAGGTGCTTTCCGGTTGTGGCCTTTCCCTTCTCTTATTTCATGATAAAAATTTCTCACTTCTTTATTTTTATAAGCTTCTTCAATTTTTATTAATTCCCTTTCAAAGAAATTTCTTTTGTTCTTTTTGCATATTTGTTTAACTTCTTTCCTTGCTTTTTTATACTCTAGTCTATTCTCTTCACTGTTTTCTTTTAATAGTC
Organism: Galeruca laticollis; assembly: GCA_963921935.1. Taxonomy (NCBI): domain Eukaryota; kingdom Metazoa; phylum Arthropoda; class Insecta; order Coleoptera; family Chrysomelidae; genus Galeruca; species Galeruca laticollis. The sequence continues at coordinate 584,039 of OY998179.1, forward strand.
TTTGTCTGATTTTATTTCTTTTTTCCAACGCCTGTTTACATTGTTCATCAAACCGCTTATCTTTTTTTCTTCCCTTGGGGCTCCCTAGTATCCTGTTTGTTACATCTCTCATTACAGTTTCTATCTGTGACCATTCTTCTTCTAGTTGCTCGACGCAAGGTCCTAAATTTAATTCTCTATTAATTTCTTGTTGGAAGTGATTTACTTTGGTCTCGTCCTTCAACTTTTATAAATCGTATTTTTTCCGTTTTTTTTTATCTTGTTCAATTTTAGGTGGCTTATCTTTATTCAGTTTTGTAATTACTAAAAAGTGGTCAGTATCGGCATCAACTCCTCTATAACTTCGTACATCTGTTACCCTTTTTAAGTCCTTCGTTTCTATTAAGGCGTGATCTATTTGGTTTTTTGTTTTGCCATTTGGTGATAACCAGGTTTCCTTGTGGATGTTCTTATGGTCAAATGACGTACTTACGATTTTCATTTTATTTTCTAAAGCAAATTCTATGAGTCGCTTGCCATTATCATTACTGAGTGCGTGTCCCGTTACTTTTATATACTCTTCCTCTTGCCCGACCTTTGCATTCATATCCCCTATTACACATTTAACATCAAATTTCGGTATTTTATTGACAGCTTGTTCCAGTTCTTCATAGAACTTTGCTTTCGTGTCTTCATCTTTGTCCTCAGAAGGGGCATGCGCATTAACTAATGTCGTTTTCCTGTGTTTTCCTTTGATTCTTATTTTACATAGTCTATCTGATACTCCCTCAAAATCTATAATACTTGCTTACTATAATCCTGTACCCAGCATATAATCGTCTATCTCTGTAATTACTTTCCCTTTTTGTTTAGTTTCTTGTATTGCTAAAACATCCAATTTGTATTTTCGCATTTCATTGATCAAGTGTTTTATGGCCCCCTCCTCAAATGTACCTCTCACGTTCCATGTTCCTATTCTCATTCCATATTGTTTCTCTTTTTGTTTTCGTTTAACGCCGGAGTTTACCTTAAGTTGTTGCTTTTCTGTAATAATTTTATTTATACTATTCTTCATCTTTTGTATTTCCTTGTCCATTTCCATTGCCTGGTCTACTTTATTTTCCTCTGCCTCTGAGTTTATGCTTGTCGCCACTGGTTTTTTGTCGATAAGTTCTGTTTTGTTTTTTCCAACTTCTCTTCCTCCTTGTTCCATCTCCATTCCTCTGCTTCTATGTACATTTTTCAAAACCCAATTTTCACTCGTTTTCCTTTATCTCTTTCTTCTACAGCTTTCATTCTGATCTTTTTTTGAATTTCTCTATCCTTCTTCGGCAAGTCATCCTGGATGAACAATCTCTCTTCACTTTTTAATCTCAATTTTTGTTTATTGAACATCACCTTCCTTTTCTCTTCTCGGTTTGCCAGTCTTACTAAGCATGTTTTTTCTCCTAACTTTACTGAGCTTTCTACCGCTGTCTTTATTTGTAATTCTCTTTCTAGGAATTTCTCCATTTTATTTCGTAGTTCTTCTGGATTATTTGTCTCTATTCCTACTCCCTGAACCACTATATTGTTTTTTCATTTTTCGCTTTCCAGTCGTTCCAATCTGTGGTCCATATTGGTTATTGTTATCTTCATTTTGTCATTTTCTTTCATCAGTTTTTCATTTTCTTCCCTCAGTTGTTTCATTTCTTCTCTGTACTCCTTCTGCTCCTCTCGTGTTTTTTTAATCTCCATGCTCATTTCCTCCATTTTGTCTCCTATTTTTTCCATCATATTCATAATTTTTTCTATATCACTTCCTATTTTTGTCGGCGATCTCCCTATTTTCTCAGTTTTTTGGAAATATCTTCATCCGTATCATATTCTTCCTCTCTGTCGCTCTTCCTCTTTTTGCCATATTCATTATCACTCATTTCTTTCTATTTTGAATTTAATCGTCTCAATATTAGAAAATTTTACGTCCGACCCTGTCTTAAGTATATCGTTCGACAAGTTATTGGATTTTATCAATAAACTTGTTCTTATCGCCAAACACACCGCGCAAAAAGCTCTAAGGCCAGTCAACCCGTCGGACCTTGAACTTTGATCAGTGATATTTAGCTTGATTAATTGTTATTTATGTTAGGTATATTTGTGACAAAACTATTCTTACACTTACTTGAATACTGTCGAATTTTCACTGGACACTTTTATCTTTATATTAAAAACTTCATACACTGTTTTGCTGATTATATTACTCGTAATTCCCCTGTGGAGCAGAAATCAACACAACTTTCCAGTCTCGTACCAGGACCGGAGTTTGTCAAAGAAAAAAAAAATATTTTTTCTTACAGCACTTTGCCAACAGCACATTCATTTATATGATGAATTTACATGGCACTTTTTCCACTAATGGGATTCTCGATGCAAAATTTTTTTTCTAGCAGGTGTACCCTCAATGCATAAACGTTTTGTCAGTATGGGGCTCCTCGATGTTTTGTTGTTTCAGCAGAGGGGTCCTCGACGCCTATACGGCATTTTGTAGCAGGGTTATTGTCTAAACTGGGTTTGAACCGGACGATAAGGGTTGAGCCTCGTCCAGGTTCTCTCGTTCCTATATGCAGATTGTCGATAGATTTGAGTATGACACTGTAAATAAGATATGTTTCTAATTATGTACACCCGTCGATGTTACAGGTTTTCTGCAGTTTCCCTGTAGCAGCACTAGCCAAATGGACCGACGTAGGGAATAATACAGCCGCAGCTGTATCCGCCTATTAGCTTGATGGTTGTTATTATTATTGTTGCTCAACACCATACCATGCATAAAATTCCAAACCCCCGCAAGCTCGTCTCCACAAACATATTCAAATCCACTGCCACCATCAAACACCTAATTCTATACACTTTTTAAAAAAATGTCTCCTAGATTCTTTTCTCACAAAAGAATTCCAAAATTTTAATAAATTACAACTGTTCAAATATAATAATTAAAATATCTGGATTTGAGAAATTACCAAGCAACCCAATTGGATTTTAGTGTAATGTAGCAATAAAAACAAAAGTGACAAGTTTAGAACAAAAAAGGTATTGTCCCTTCAACAAGCAATCAAAATTATGACAACAACAGCTTCTCGTTAATTCCTCTCTTTATACACCGGGGACATCCCAATCGATAAAAATAACATCAATGTCTCTTCTAATAAATGTCAGACACCTAGCCAGCTCAATACCATATCATATATATCGGCAGCGTAGCATGGTTCGTCTTCAACCAAAACTTTCTAATTCTAGACACTTTTTGTCACTATCCTACACACTTTTTGACCTTCGCTGCTTCCAAACATCACTCTCCGTTACCAACCGAGATAACTTTTCCTCCGGATCACTTTCTAGCGAAAAGCCCTCTCAATCCTATATACCTTTTAAAAATCCTTTCTAGACACTTTTCTTCTCTGTTCTAGACAATCGGTTGCCTTTCAACCGATCCTCCAAAAACACCAAACTCAATCTATGAACGCTGCACTATAATCCCCAACCCAGCACTACAAAACAAACGAATAATTCCAACTTTTTAAATAAAAATCCCTATTTTACTAGTTTGTTATTTTCAGAGAAAGATCGGCAATTCGGAAGAGTCTCTTTACGAGTGTCGGTCCTCACAGAAGGGCGTTAGCAGCTAGGAGAGATTTAACCATCAGGAGACATTTATGTAACTTACCAATCACCGATAAGCACGTTGAAGTGCCGAAAAGACACGATCCGGAACTGTTTCAATTAGCTACGGAATTATTCGAAAGAAGTTTGTAATTTATAATAAAAATAACCTAATAAATTGATGTATCGTTTGTTTACGACGTTTTTTATTTATTTAAATAACCCCTTGTTCGAATTTAATATCCTACCTAAACTATTTAATTAATTATGCATATATCCACACCTAGTAATTATGCTACCCCCTACTCATATTAAAAAAACAATTTGCCAACATAAAATTCTTTCTAGAACGTTCAGCAAGTAGCCACACCATCAATTCATAAATACTTCTTAAACCTTCAACTCATCCCATTTTCTTAAAAAATCATACTGCTTTAACAACAATCCGGGCGACGCTCAAATTATAACATAAGAGGCAAAATGCCGTAACTCTCTTTATAAAATAAACTTCTTTATTGGCTTGTGGTAAACACAGTGACTAATCTTTTAATAAAATGAGTGAGAATTGCATCACCTACACCCAAAGCACAACGTAAAAACTGTTACAGAACGAGGTGACATGAACCAGCACTTGTCTCTAAGAAAACAATTAATTAAATAAAGCACGTAGTTCTGGTATGCACTTGTTAGTCGAAAGGATGTATAAAATTCCACAATTTCTGTGATTTGATGTAATATTTAATGAAACGGCATCACTGGTAAGATGATGTCGAAGAAAATGACTTAAATTATCTCAAGTGCAATCGCCATCTATCAATCAGTAGTGGAACTAGAATTGACACTTTAAAAACGTTGAAATTTTCAAAAAGACAAATGGGTGAACATTGGATGAAATACCTGCGCTGGCTAAGTACCCAAGAGATGGAGGCCAAAAAAACATAAATAAGAAGACAGTTTGGTAGTAAAATTGGATTTATAGAAAATAGGAAGAAATAAAGGAAATTTGTTCTGTTTACGCATACAAAGAAAATGATAAGGGGAATATTGTTTGTATAATAAAGCAACGCTTCAGTTACGGCATTATTCGCCAATTTACTTATTAAAATTCAAGAGCAACAGAACAATTTGAAAAAATACCACCGGCTGAGAAGGCGCTCGTAGAAACTTGTCTAAAATAGCGCATATGAATAACACACTCGTGCAGTGACAAAAATAAAATTGTATATTTCTTACATATAAAAACCTTATATGATCCACTAGCTTGTTTAAATTAACACTTACGTTTGTAGGACTTGAGTCTTAGGTACTTTTGGCTTGTCTTAAATTTCTCATATATCCGTAACGAACTGTGCATATGTAGACCCATTACGGCTCAGCCGATACGATGCGTTGAAGGAATTGTTACGTCCCTTCTCCATATACGTAAACGTATCCGTATCCCGTCCAAAATCAGTATTCTGTGCTATTTTACAGTTCTTCTTTGATATTGGTTTGGTTTGATTATAACCAAAAATATATTTTTAGTTTAATTTTTACCAAAGAATAGTACTTTGACCATCCTGGTTTTAGCACGAAACGCTAAGTTATCTGCTAAAAATGTTTTCTTGACAACTTCTTTACGTCAACGGAACTCCAATACGGATACGTGTAAAAACTTATTATATGCTGGTGGCTCGTTAATGTTATTATCTGGGGTCAACTGTCATGTCTATTTAAAAAAGAGAAGAGAGAATTGACGGCCAGTAGGAATACGAATTTATCGATAGCTGGACCCATCGATGCTCATTAATCATCAATAGTTTAATATTTTAATTAAATTATTATATAATTGTTTTCTTCTTTTCTTCTTCTAGTAGGAATCCAGGGCGCGTATTCTGTATCGTCTCGTAGAAAGAAATTTCTTTCTATGAGTATAGAGAGGAAATTTCTTTCTATTTCGTGAACCTATTCTGTATGATTCTTTCTATATCTATTCGGTAATGCTCGGCTATAGAGAATTGATAATTATTGGATGTAAAAACATTGACCTGTTTTTAGGGGAATTTGGGATATATCTTGATTAAGTCGGCAACAATAGCAACATTTGTTTGTTTATTTCTCAGGAGGATAATAATAGTTACGAGAATTATTTCATATTTCATTGTGGGAGTCAATTATTATTATAACTGTTATTATAGTGTGTGGTGTAAATATTATAAACTAGGTATAGCATAGCATATTATCTGTTGTTAGTTTTCGTTTTTTAATCTTTATTGCGAGTACATTATAAAGTTTGGAAACAATTCATTTGCTACAAGTAGAAGATGAAGTAGGTACGACAAAACCAATTACGTTTAGAGAGAAGAATTTATTAATCCTTAAAATCGCCAATGTTAAATATATTGAACTTCTTAAGAATTGGATTAATGACAAAAATTAAGAAGTTTAGTATTTAATTTTACACAACGTTCAACACAGAAATATTTCACATTTACAGGTAACACCGTAAATGGCCATAAATACGTATTATTTAGGTACCCTTTGCAGTTGTTTACATATTAAATTGCAATAATATTAATAATAGGTAATTATCCAAAAATTATTTTTCCAGCATATATAAACTTGTATATAAAAACCACAAAACACCATAATCATAACATAACGATATGCACCTTTCCTTTTTCCTTTGAAAAATGTAAGCATGCCAACAAAGATAAATCTAAATGATTGTGTGTTAAAAAGAGACAGGTATCATAGAAAGACCTAAAATGGTCTTTCTATACCTTTCTACCGAACGAAGCGTTCGTGAAGCACGACCACTGCCGATGTTGCTTACAGAATAAGGTAAAGTGGTATAGAGAATTTATAGAAAGAAATTTCCTCTCTATGACGATACAGAATACGCGCTCAGACACTTCGCAGCACCCACACCACTCCACATTTAGGCCACGCCCTCCTCGTCTCTAATTGGTCAACCTAAGCGCGCGGTTTTCAAACTTCGCGCGCGTGACGTTATCAACTCTGGTGGTGGAGGTGACGTCAGCAATGAAGTGGGACAAACGGCAAAGGGGTGCTAACTTAGATCATATATACTACCGTGGATGCATCAATGCCATAAGAACTACATACACGTTCCTGTTTCCAACATGTACAACATGACTAAATTACACTATCTTCTTCTGCTGTATGAAAATCAGCATAGCTTTGTCTTTATTTCGGTCTGCCAATTAAGCATGCGCTTTAAAAATCTCAACGTATGACCATGTTCAATTTGAGAGCTTGTGTCCTTGTTCCTTGTTGCCAGATTCATACACATTTATTGTTATTCTCCACTTTTTTAATACAAAATTTTTTTTGTTCATTATCTAAGATAGTTATGTTTAAATTCAATAATGTTATTATGATGTATATACATTTTATCCAACTAATTATTGTACAAAATTGTTGCCTGATTATTTATTTTTGTAGTACGGGATAAGTAGAAATAAGAACTAGCTTAGATATTTGGCAATGTTGATAGCGTTCTTTTCTCGCATCGGCATCATAATAATAAAATATGGCGAGTAGTTTTTGGGGTTTATCAAGTGTTTATGTGTTTGCGATATTTTAAAGTTATCAAATATTAATTTTTATTATGAGATAAGAATAAATTGTGAATGTATATTGAAAAATAGTGGAATTGTAGAGTTAGAAATAAGTTTGATGTTTCATTTAGGAACGAATTAAATGTGAAATGTTTCAAACATAAAATGATATTTAGCTTATAAACAATTTCTAGTTTTTTTCAATAGTTTTCACAATTTAAGTTAAAATAGGTACCTATATTAAATATACTTAAAAGCTTTAAAAAAATTAATCGAATTTTAAATCTTTTAAAACTTTAAATCGTTTGTAAGTTTTGGTCCATAGTTCAGTTTTATAATAGTTTAATGTACTAAAGTAATAAACCAAAATTAATCAATTGATACGTGAAAGCAAAAATACGCAATTTTATTTAGTTAGACGATATATTGCTTATTGTATTTATTTTTATTTAAAAACCAAAACTACTCAACCAATATTTTGAAATATTTCCTTTCAAATGAAAGAAATAATTTTCCAAAACGGTTTATAAATAACAAAGTTCTAAGGAAAGAAGCATCACAAAAAATCAACCGGATGATAACCTCCACCTTCTTAGAAGTCTTTTCAAAATCTAGATTTAATACATGATTATTTAAATTTAGCGCTGACTATGTACGTCAAAATAGTCAAAGGCTCCAAAAGAAAGTTGCAACGTTAGAAACTTTTGAGTGTCAAACAAGGATGGCTCGTAGAAGTACGTCGTGAATATGTTGGAAACAGAGTTTACTGCTGTTGACTGATCCACGGTAGTATATATGATCTAAGGGTGCTAACTATATATCGGCTATTATTGATCGTATTTAAGTAGGACTAACGACATTATAAAGGAGAGATGATATGGATATATTTTTCATGGTGCTGTTCATGTTCATACGGTGTCTTGCACCTTGCTTTCCTGCTGTTTGTTTTCCGTTTTTCCACCGAAAGTTGGCTTAGAAACACTGCACTGTTCACTGGCAGCTAAACGGGTGTTCGATTTAAAACGCACCTTTTAGTGCAAACAAGTGAACTAATAGTATTTGTTCGTTGAGTGTTGTGACGTCATTTCAGGGCAAACCGAACTTGCAAAGTGCAGGTAAAACGAAAACGCTATTAATTTTACATAACCAGTAACATGGAGGTTAGAAAGAAGAAGGGCGATCGATACGTGTTGAAGCTGAATGACGTTTTTATTTTAAGAAGATCTAAGCATACAGAAATGAACATTCGTCTATGGAAATAAGTTCAGACATACGATTTTTTAACAATCGATTACGCTAATAATCGTTTGCATAAAGTAATCAATAAAATATTTAAAATTAAACAGTTTACTATTTTCTATGCATATATAAATAGTTTCTTTGACGTTAGAGTTTAAACGTATTTAAATTTCTAATTATTGATAATTATTATATTGGTAATAATAATAATATTGTTCGAAAACATGTCGAGTAATAATATCGATTAGTCGATAAAGTAGCGCCACGGCTTCATTCGAATACGTCATTCTTATCCCCAACTAAAGCTAACCTTATTTCAACAAGAACGCCAAGCATATATACGCATTATACAGTGTTTTTATCGTAAAATTGTGTGTAATCCATGTAAGAAATTCAAATATAAAGTTGTATTCTTGATACATGGTGAACTGAAGCATTCTCGATTAGTAAAATATACATCTCTGTATTATAAGACCTTCTTATGAGTAAGTCTTTTTGACTACAAAACTATTTCGATATAAAAAACTATCGCTGATGCCATATATGTCTGATCCTTCAATAATCGCGAGGGTACAAAAGTACCTAGAACGAAACACAGATAAAACTTACGTTGATATAAACGAAATAGCAGACGAACTGCAAACTCAATATAAAGAGTACGCAAGACGGAAGCGGAACGCTTTCAGAGCTTCAGTTAAAAAAGCTTATACTATTGTTTTAGCTCGTTACGGACTCGATTCGGATAATACACCTGGAAACAGCGACGATAGTAGCATCGATTTGAACGATTATACTCCCGAAAGAGATCCTATGAACAATCAATTGGTAAGTTACCAAAAACCAATAGTAAATAACAATATTATTAACAATACCTGTTTTTTATATATATTTGCAGAACAAACCCCTGTTCAAAATTAACACACTATAATTAATACCTTACAAAGCTAGATTTTATTAAGCAAAAAGAACTTTACATATACATGATATGAGTTCATACTAAGCATCTAAATATCATCGATAATAAAACAATATTGAATCTTGATTTCACTACATTTTCACCCTGTATCTTTTTTTTATTATTCATTTATTTCAAAACAATATACATCACAGTACAAGTAATAAAATGCATAGAAAAATGAAATGAAGTCAAAACAAGAAAATGTATGTTGTTCTTTGGAGATAATCATCCAGGCAATAAGGTTCCAAATCTAATAACAGTTTTGTCACCCTACTCCTAAATGTCCTGTAATGTAAATGTAAAATATACACACAATCTAATTGACATATATGTATACTGACTTCCTGGGGCTGTTTACAGGCGTGTTCATAACACTTCCCCGTATTAATAAAGTTATAGATCTAAATATTTTGTAGTATTGCAGTGCACCACCACACCTTCCTTATGTTTCGGTGAATTAATTTGAGGAACATTTTCGACCGAATATACTACCTCTCTATTAACCGGGTGCTTCTCCAATCGTTCTCGCGACTTTTCTTCTTTCCGAATTGGTTCCTCTTTAATTGTTTCGTCATCAGGGTCAACATTCTTGCCCACCTATGATTCTGCTTGCGAATCAGGCACAGGATGCTCCCTAACTGACTGATAATTGTAGATAGTGTGGTCCTTAACATATGATTTTAATATTCGATCTACACATCTTTTATAAATGCTTCCATCTGCATTTATCTCTTACTGTAATTTACCATTTTTACTTACCCACGATGACTCCGATTTTCCATTTATTGTCATCGTATGATTTTATCTTTACTGTCTCCCACATTGAATTGTTTATTTAATTTTATTTCTTCCGCTTTGTTGTTCATTTCAATTGTGAATTCCCTTTGTACTAAATCATTCTTTGTTCTATATAATTTTTTAAACATCATTCCACCAGGACTCAATCCCGTGGAATTATTTGATGTTTTCCTGTGCATCATTAACATTTTTGATAGTTTGACCTGGAGAGTACCTCCCTCCTGCATCATGACCTTCAATTTATTTTTAAATGATCGTATATATCTTTCTGCTCTACCACTGGTTGATGGATGGAAAGATGCTGATTTCTTCTGTTTGAAATTGTTTGCCATTGTCTTATACTACTATCAAGGGTAAACCAAATGTTGTGAAGAACATCTTCAGAATATTATTTGTTGATGCTGTAATAGATGATGTAGATATCGTATAAACTTCCACAACTATCAAGAAATAATTATTCATGAAAGGCCCTGCATAATATATGTGTATTCTAGTTCATGGTTCTTTTGGATATTCCCAGCTGTGCATGGGTACTTTAGTAGGATTTCTTTGAAGCAGGCAGCAGCTTTACATTCCTTTACCATCATTTCAATGTCTGAATCAATATTTTTCCACCATACTTGCTTTCATGCCAGTGCTTTTATTTTAACAATTCCAATATGAGATGTATGTAACTCTTCCAATATAGTGGATTGTAATTGCTTTGGTATTACAATTTTAATTTTAGGAGGCTGTATTATTTCCCCCGTATATGTTCTGAGTTGAATTCTAGCACTTTTCAGATTTTGGAAATGTTTGCTATATTAACCCTCGGAGATTCCTTTTGGAATACTAGAATCTTCCATCTCCTCCTCACCTCTGAATTCCTTGTTGAAACTAGCGAACAATGTATATCAATTGTCGGAAATAATTTTTTTAATCCCGTTGTCGCAATTTAGGTATGAAATATATAAATATTTAAAAATTACCGGAGTATAAGATATTCGGTTTGGTTCTGTCAGTCTTGTATTTTCTATTTCGTATTTTAGATTCGGTATTTTATATTTTGTATTATATAGCTAATGTCCTTATAATTAGGTTGTAAAACGTGTTAGGACTTTAATAAATAAATATAGTTACTGCTGCGTCCGTATCTAACTCCCAATTGTGATCTGATCCATTTAGTTTTAATATAATATTGAATTTATCATTTTATGTAACTGTAATTGCTGTATGTATTGTATGTATTTCGAAAATTTCTTCATTTTCTGTATCATCTGAGTATTCCTTTTCAATTTCTAATTGCTTTTGTTCTATGAAACATACAGCCGCGACATACCCATGTTTGTGACACTTTAGACAAATAAGTTTATCTTCAACCTTACATTCAAAAGCTTTATGATCTGTTTTTCCGCATCTGTAACAGTTTATTTTATTTTCCTCTCTAGTATTGTTATTCTCTTGAAAGTATTCTTGTTGCATGCTCTTTGCTTGACTGTAATTTTATTTATTAAAAAAATTTCATAATATCCCATTTCTTTGATTCCTGATTGTGATGTTTCAATTGTCACTGCAATGTCATCAACTTTTGTAGTTGGAGGTTCCTGTAGTACTCGTTGTTTAATCTCATTGTTATTTGTGCCACAAATAAATTGTACTATCAGATGAGTTTCAAATGTACTATTTTGACATCCATTGCAAATCAAATTCCAATTTCCACCTATTTCTTTTAACCCTGCCAAATAATTGGCCATAGTTTCATGCTCATGTACTGCGAGACAAAACTTGTGCTGTTGAGTTACCTCACATGATTCTGGAGTCATTTAGTTTCTCATGATTTGTATAAGGTTCTCATATGTTTTTAATTCTCGTGCATTTGGTGAAGTAAGGTTTTTTAGTATCTGGTAATACTATGGTCCAATGAAATTTAGGAAGATGTGCACTTTTGTATTGACATTTGTCACTCCCTTCAATGTAAATGTAGTTTTGTAATAGTTGTATGGCAAAAGTGAAATGCCACTGACTCTCAATGTAGTTGTATTTTGTTGGTTTAACAGCATTTGTTGTAATGTATTTTGAGCTCCTTGCATATTTGTCTTTGTGTCCATCATCCTTGCCAACACTTTTACTAGTTGGTCCCCCATTATTGGATTTGTACGAGACTGACTGTTATGTACGTACAATTTTTTTACATACACTTTAGTTGCACTGCATTGGGATTCGAACTATCTTCGTTGCCAATCTGTTATATAAGCAATAATAATAGACTCCAGTTACATTTAATGTTTTATTATATTCTTGATCAAAACGTAAAATACACACGTAATCTAATTGACATATATGTATCATGGTGCGTTTGCTATATATCTCCATAACAATTTTTAATGTTGTTAGGTAATTTATTAAAAAAAACTTATCATTTTCAGACATAATCCTTGTAATATTTGGGTCTCCTATGAATTCTATCAGGTCTCCCTTCTGCTGAGTCTCTTTCTTCAGCTAGATCTCCAGCCATTTTATTATCATTCATAGACCTTTGATTTGAGATATATTCATTTATCAGTCTCAATTCTTCTAGAACATTTTCAATGTCAGGATGCATTTCTGGACTCTCTCGATTTGGATATCAGGTCTTACTTCTATCGCCTGTTGAAGTCATCAAGAATTTTAAGATCTCCACAAGGAGCTAAATGCTTAACGTACATGTTGGTTTCACTACCATTAGATAAACTTACTACTGCTTATCAGGGTTTGCTTCGATTAGTTCTGCCTCCTCCACAAGTAGTTCAAATTTGTTGATTCTAACATGTTTTGTTACTAAAACTTTTCCGCAGGCCAACTAGGTAGTCAATTTCCAAATGACGATTTTCTGGTATAATTGAATAATTTTTCTATTACCATTCTTGTTTTATTGTTTTCAGCTTTGGATACTAGAGCTTGTGCCCTCCGTGATGAACAACTTTATTTCAATAATTAAGTTTTCTAACTTCAGAAGATAGTAATTTAGCATCTTTTTCTGTTTATCATCTTGATTGAGTTGTTATAGGTCTGCAATCAGGTAATAGAGATAATGGTTCTATTTTTGTTATTGCTGAGCTACATATTGCTAAAGGCGTTTTTGAACCACCAAAATTGGGTTCTATATTTGAGTGCTGTGATAGTATATGAAAGGCTAGGTGGAAGAGGGGGCTAATTCAGTATTATAAAAATTTTCAGGGGAGCATTTTTAAGGTTTTTACTTCGTGTTGTATGGTAGTCTAGTAAGCACATGTTTAGTCACTAATTTGACCCCTTCTTCCCACCAGGGTTTTATTTTCAATCTTTTATTTAATAGTGACTAGATCCAATTTACCCACACTATATGAAAGCGAAGTACTCAGCCAGGTCTAACACACTCCAACAAAAAATACCCTTGGGAAAAATAGTTACTTGGTCCCTTTTTCCCTCTACTTCTTCAGTGTCATATCTAATGATAACATGGCACACAGTTCTAACAAAATAGAAATCTTCCGATTTGTATACACATGACTTGGAAGGTCAAGATTCACAAAACAGCGTCTTTTTATTTTTGAATATAGATTGGTAGAGGCCATTGAGATTTGACCTTTACTTCGGTGGATATGTTTATTTTTAACAAAATCTTCATTTATGAATGTTCAGTATCAACGAGAGCATCAGCAAGATTCTAATCTTTGTCGGAAGACTTGGTTAAACATCTCAGTGTAGCAGCTAAGAGGTTTGCTGGTTCGGTCATAGAAGCAGACATGTTTTTATGATTCTTGCTAGGACAAACTGCCCTTTTTATTGCAATTATGACAAATTACTTCTTGTGTTGGACATATTTTTCTAGGATGATGTTTATTGCCACATAAATAACATTTACTTGCAGTTGCTGAAGTCACTAGTTGATCAACAATGGTTCTGTATCATCCTGTATTCCGCAAATGAAGTTTGGTGATTCTATGTAAGCTTCAGTGTTTTTATGCTGTTTCTAAGGTTCATGTTTCGGTTTCTGCTTCTTCAAGTGAAACTGAGATATTTTTCAAAAGCCGTTATCAAATTTGTTGTGACTGTAATTCGTTTATAAAAGCATTTACTGTATTGAAATTACAAGTTTTGTCCGATAGCTTCAGAGCTTGTATATTCTGGTCTATATATTCACCATTTTGTTGTTTATCAGTAAACAAATAATAACTGGTAAATATTTCATTCTTCAGTTTAACAAATACTGATTTCAAAGCTTGAATTGCATTTTTGTATGTATTGCATTGTTTTATATATTCATATGTAGAATGGCTTATATGTGTGCTGAGGAGTTTCAGTTTATCATTATCTCCAAAGAAAAAATAAAATTTTCAAACAGTTAGCCATTTATCACATTCTTGGTTACCAAGAGGTTTATTTGGGTCTGCAGCAAATTGTTCTAGTTTTAGGAGTTTATTCATATTTTTGATTATTTCAGCTTTCTTTTTATTTTTGTTTAATACATTTAAGAAGCTAGATTTTATTAAGCAAATAGAACTTGACATATACATGACATGAGTTAATACTAATAGCATTTAAATATCAATGATAATAAAACATCAGTTTCAAGTTGATTACTTAGCTCTCTTTAAAATATGTACACAGATTTTAAATCTATTGATTTTAAAGGATTTTAGGATTTAAAAAGTCTTTTTTGAAGAATTTTTAAATTTTTCAACTGATTTTCTGGGGATTTTAAAAGGGTTTTTGGAACTTTTAAAGGATTTTTGATAATTTTGAAGGATCAAACAGGGTTTGAAAGATCTAAAGCTAAAGATTTATAGCGTCCTTTTCCAAAGAGTTTCCAAATATAATTTTAACAGAGATTTACATTTTTTATCAATTTTGCCTTTTTCATATGTTAAAAAAATATTCATTGGCCTATAAAACATATATTTTCCACTAACTTCTTGAATAACTTCATTTTTCTCGTCCGGCCAGATATATTGGTCCAATTGTTGTTTTAGAAATTTGATTACAATCTTCTCTTTTAAAGAAACTATGTGTCCCAAAAATCAATTTTCTTCATAAAAAATAGCATAATAATGCTCAAATTTCAAAGCAATTCCATTTTATGTTGCCTCATTTTGAAGTTGGAAGTCTTTATCATCACATCAGAACTTGAAGGAGATTCGTAGCTACAACCTTCAGACTGTTCGTAGAGTTTTTTAAATTCCTTTAGCTCTAAATTTACTTTTTGACTTGGTCTTTATTGGAAGAACACTATTTACAATCTTTTCCACTAAGAGGTGGTTGCTACTTAAGTTTGGGTTCCCTGTGGTCTGCAACAGCCAACAAAGTATTGATATTTTAATGGTCTGAATGTAGGTTTACTTTAAGAAAAGGTAAATCAATGCTAGAACTCTAGAACTTACTAGAGTGTTTTCTTCAAGGTTTTCTTTACGCAGCGGTTACACAATGTCACGCTATCAATAAAGCTGCAACGTGCACTGTGCACAATATTGTGAATTTGTTAAAATGATTCATTAAAGACAGGCTATTAGCTAAAGACGACAGGTCTGTTAGCAATCGCTGTATTACTGCTGACTGTAACGAAAACTATTCTTCATATACAAAAATAATACAACCAACTCCGATGAATGAACTTTATTGACTATATTTTACATATGTAAGAATTGCTTATTTGCTGTTTCTATTGAAGTCGTGATTGAACTTTACTTCCTGTAACTCGTGTCCATAGAAATCACAAGTAATAAACACTAATTGGGTCACTCACCATATTATTAAAAAAAACTATTTTATTGAATATAAAATTATATTTTCTAGTTCACCATTACAATGTAATAGCTGTCTGATTTGGTGGTTCATTTAAAATTAATTCGATAATCACTGAAATTGTGGGATTTTGTAAGAGTTTTTAGGATTTACTGGGGTTTGAGGGTTTTTGTGAAATTTTTAATAATTTTTTGGGATCTAGAGTAAATTTTTAAAGATTTTAGGTTAGGTTAGGTTAATTGCCCCTCAAGCTCCATACTAGCACATTTTCTGTTTCTTAATACCTATTATCGGAGAAAGCACTTATCAATTTAACTTGTAACACTTTTCTTGCCTTGACCATATTTTCTATTGGGAGTTCTGGTTTCCTTAAATCTTCTAACCATTGTATGATTCATATTTAGTAAATTGGACACATAATGCATACTTTTTCCCTCTTCTACCAAAGTTGAAGCTCTTACGCATTCATCATTGCTTAAATAATGTGTTCGATTTATTTATTTTTAACATAATTGTTAAATAACAAATACACTTGAACTTGAACAACTGAAAAAAGTGACGTGAATTTTTTTGGCTCAGTTAAATGATACACAGTTATAAAAACAATACAAAATTAATTACTTGGCATAAGCCACTATATTTCTAACAGTAAAAGCTAATATTAAGGTGAAACTTTTTTAAATAATAAAAATAATGCAAAATATAAGTGGTGCGTTAATTTTGAACAGGGGTTTAGATTTGTACAGTTAGTAGGTTAAGAGAAATCTCTTTCTAGATTGATTTGTACAAAAAACCTACGCCTATGAAAAATATGGACGAAAATGAACTTATAGATATTAGTAGCGATGATGAAACGGAGGCACCTCCATCGGCAGTACCAACTAACATAGGCAAAGATGTCAGAGTTCATACTTTAAATGTAGATAAAAATGGAATACAATCACATGAAAACGATAAAAATAAGAAACGCAAGAACAGTTATGCTACCATCACCAACGTAACTAGTCAAAATCAAAACAAGAAGAGGAAGTACTTAGCTTCTGTTAACGATCTTAGAGATGGAGAGATAAATTTTTCTCACGTCGGAGGTTTGGAAAAGACCCTTGAAGAAGTAGCAAAGTTATTATTGCACATTAACCATCCAGAAATATATAGGACCATCGGAATAACACCTCCGAGGGGTTTTCTATTACACGGACCTCCCGGTTGCGGCAAAACTCTTTTAGCTAACGCTATAGCTGGAGAATTAAACATTCAGATGTTTAAGGTAACTGCTCCCGAGTTAGTTGCCGGAGTTTCAGGTAAGAAATAAGTGTATTAAATGGTTTTTTTTTTATTTTATTAAATATTTATTATTGTGGCAGGTGAAAGTGAACAGAGAATCAGAAATCTGTTTCAAAGAGCTTTTATAAATTCCCCTTGCATATTATTCATAGACGAAGTCGATGCTATCACTCAAAGTAGGCAAAATGCTCAGAAAGAAATGGAAAAAAGAATGGTGGCCCAATTAATAAGTTGTCTCGATGGTAAGTAAATAAATTAATTACAATTTTTATAATAAAATATATATTTTTCTTTTTAAGAACTGAATAAATCAGAACAAGGTAGTCGAGTTCTTGTAATCGGTGCTACCAATAGACCTGAATCAATCGATCCGGCATTGAGGAGATCAGGTCGTTTCGATAGAGAAATTTGCTTGGGAATTCCGAATAAAGAAAGCCGTGCCTCTATACTGAAAATTGTTACTAGAAAATTAAAACTCGAATCCGATTTCGATTTTGAACTGCTCGCTTCACTAACACCCGGTTACGTTGGGGCTGATTTGTTGGCGTTGACAAGAGAAGCAGCGATGGTTGCTGTAGATAGAATGATAAAGGAATTAAAAGAAAATGAGAAGAAGGTAAGGAAAATATAAAAAAAATCAGATTTTGATTTATTATATATAATAAATTTTATTTCTAGTTAGAGGAAGAAGAAGAAGAAAACGAACCTGTCGTAGTGAAAGCTCCAGTAACAGATCCTCCGGTAGTACCTACACCTCCTCCTGCTTCAAATACAGAAACTGAAGAAAAAGAGGATTCGGATATAATATTAGACGACACTCCTGAGAAACAAGAGACTCCGTCAATTGCTCCTTCCGATCATCCTGCGGAATCTATAATCCTGATAGATGATGAAAATCAAGCAAAACCTCAGTCAAGCAAAAAATTAGGAACAAACCAAAACATAAGCGCTTTAGATGAGATATTGTTCTGGTTACACGATCAGTTACCCCTGTCTGAGGAAGAATTAGAATCGCTAAGGGTCACCATGCAAGATTTTAGGGCCGCTTTGAAATCAGTACAACCTTCAGCGAAAAGAGAGGGATTTGTTACTGTACCGGATACCACTTGGGATGATGTTGGGTCTTTAAATACCATCAGAGAAGAACTGCAATTATCGATTGTGGTGAGTAAATCAAATTTTAAAGACATTCTTTAAGGGACAAATTTTAATATGCTGCTAATCGAGTTCTGGGGTTTTATTATAAGAAATATTGATGAAACA